>CM028129.1:1721250000-1721745000 GCA_016271365.2 Neoceratodus forsteri | reverse complement strand
TACTTGCCCTTTAGAAATATTGTCACTTTTTTTTTTTTTTTGAGTTTATTACTGTTATTGGGGGGTGGTACTGGTTGGTGATTAGATCAGCAGATTCACATTTCCGCACTGTTGCCTTGTTACATAGATACATAGACATTGACGGCAGAAAAAGTCCTGTTAGACCATCCAGTCTACCCACCCTGCCTAGGTACTCTTCACTGACCATCCTGCCCCTTAATGTCTGCCCCACCCTGTTCATTACTTGGCCCATATTCCTGTACCATCTTTGCTTCAGACTGTTTACTAGTTATCATTTTTAAATCTGCTGTTTATTTGAAGATTTTATGGTTTCACTGATTTCAACTGCTAGGATTAGTGTTACAGTAGCCAATTATGATGCAGTAGGCATTGAGTAAGCTGCTCTCTCATTGGTTCAGTACTACAATAATACCCTTTAAGGTAGAAGCTGTGACAACACTAACAAGATATGATATCTTGAGGTTACACACACAGGCATATAGAGGATAATGGATGGGCAGTAGTGAACAACAATACTATGTTCACTTCGAGAGGTTGTCATGACAGCCTCGTGAAGCTCAAGAGGTTTACTGTTGTCATGAAACCCCGAGAAGTGAACTCAGTGGTGGTGTTTACTGTTACCCGTCCATTGTCTTTTCTATTGTATGGGCAACAGTTCAATACCGAGGTATTTCTTGAGCAAAAAAAAATTAAATGAGAATTACGAGGGTGTTTTTAAACCCCTCCCCAAAGGAAAAAAAACACACTCTTACTTAGTAAGTCAGCGCATCTGCTGGATCGTCCCCCCCCCCACGCTTCCAAAACCGCCATCCCGAGTGTATATAAAAAAAAAATGCATTTTGCGGAAGTTTTATTTATTTATTTGCTGCAGTTGATCTCAGAAGCCACGATCTGAGACGGAAGCGGCAGCATGCATCGGTGTTCCATATTGTTGTACCATTGATGTGACATCCTCAGGATGGTACAGCAACATCATGATGTCACACTGATGGTACAACAGCGCTGGGACTGATGGGATTCAGTTAACAGTAACATTCTGCCATACACTGTTACTTGTTAACTTGCTATTTTTAGTCCGATGGTGTTCTGTGCAAATACATATGTACAAAGTCTGATATAGTTGAAAAGAGACTGGTTGTCTCTAGGCCAGAGAGGAGTGCTGAGCAGCACTGAGAGACTGCAGAGCTAGAATTAAAAAGCCAGGGAGGGCGTGGAAGCCAAAATAGAGGTTAGAACTGTGGAAAACATCAAAGCCTTCTTTCAGTTCATAAAGGAGGCATAGGAGGCAGTATATCGCAGTGGTCTAAGGCTCTGAGCTGCAAATCTGGTGACATCCAGCAGACCAGACCTGGGTTTGAATCCCACAGCTTCCACTTGCATACTGTGTGACCCTGAGCAAGTCAGTTAACCTCATTGTGCTCCCAGGTCGCTCCTGTAAAAAAGCTTTCAGCTTAGTGTGCTATACCTGGTTAAACAACTAAATAAATAAATAAATGGAAGGAGGATGGTGAAAGAACTGATGAGCATCTCAAAACAGAATAGGGGGAGAAAACACTGAAAGAGCCACTAGCTGTGGCTGAGATGCTGAATAAATACTTCTTTGTTCATCAAGGGGCCCCCAGGGGAGAGTGCTCGTGGGGGGGGGGGCTATGACATCAGGAATAGCCTTGATGTAGCCTCTGGACATCACACCCACCCCACCCTGGTAGCGGACTGCCTGGCAGAGGTCTAGCCAGGTAAACTGCAAGGTGAGGGGACACACATACCAGGATCACAGTGGAGCTAAGGGAACAGCTGGGCTGCGTGCAGTCATTTTTCATGAGTCTGTTTGGACAGGTGTGGTGCTCAGAACAAAAGCAAGCAAAATGGCACCATGCATAACCAGAACTGTTTAACCAGTGTTTATTGTAGTGAAGTTAAAATGTGCAGCAAACTTACATGTTACAGCCTCACAGTCATTGAGATACCTGCACCTGAGCTTAAGGTCCTTAAGGTGTGATGCCTGCTGACTGTAAAGAGGCCAGTTTAGTCCTCATCTTCCAAAAGTGGAAAGGTTAGGCTCTGGCAACCAGAGGCTGGTCAGCCTGACATCAGTGCTGGGCAAGGTCCTGTTTGAGCAATAAGCTGCAACATGTTGCTCTGGGTGTGTGGCTGTTTCATTTACAGCTCACATTTTGCCATATTATTTACTGTGTCTTTTTATGCTTCATGTATGTTTTTAGAAGAAACCAAAGCTGATTGGTTTAAAAGATCCATCCCTGACAGATGTTGGTAAACATGGACCTGGAACAGAATCGTTATTCTTTGAAAAGGTAAGTTGAACTTTGGTGAAATAGAAATAGTAGTTAGTGTTTTTTTTAACCTTTGCTTGGATCCACATGTACTGTTCATGGTGCAGTAGTAGTTGGCCTATCCCTCCAACCAGACACATAAAAAATACGTTACCACTATGCCATCTCGCAGACATTCGTCGTCACTAAAACAGAAGAATGCTACCGTCAGCTGTGGCAGCTTGGTGGTGCACTTCACCCACATCACACGTAGTGTTTTGGGAACAGCGCCAGGCTGAGCTTTCGCCGTACCCATTAACTTTGCAGCCGTAGCCCACTAGGTAACACGTAACGTCTCATGGTGATCAAAGCGATGAGGAGTTTGAATAGTAAATACAAGCAAGAAACGAGCACCTGGACAAAAGGGATCCTAATGTGTATAGTAATGCTATGTGACGTGCTTCGTTGTAGGAACCAGCCTCAAGCTGGTGTTGTCCACTCTATATATGTCTTTATAGTACATCAGCAAGGGTTATAGAATCAAGTTGCAGTAAAGTATTCTGTTTGTTTTTGTTGTGACCAGTATTTTGTGTTTTAGATAGATTAGCTGGCTAAGTAATTATTGGACTTGCGGACTGACATACAGCGCAGGAGATGTAGAAAAAGAATTGTGACCCTGTTTCTGTTAACTCTAGAGATGGGGGTCCTGACCTTTTCATTTCTGACTCCGGTGCCTTCTGCTCTATTGGCACAAACCTCTCAACCTCTCAGCATTAACAATCTTAGCATTGGCCTACAAAAATCATAGCAAATGGCCAGAATGTGGAGCACTTTCTTATTTTAAGGAGTAACGTCTACAGATACTGGACCCATGTAGTTAATGATAATGAATGTTTCTATTTACTTAGTTAAATGATTTAATAGTTTGTGTGTCCAAAAATAGCTCTAACATTATTAAGAACACCAGTAAATGTATGTGGAACAAGGGTAAATCTGAGCATGAGAATCATAGCAGTTGAAAGGTATATTTGGCAATCCCCCACGGGATTCTACTGATTGGAGCTTACGCATCTGAAAACCTGTTTATTTAACCAGGCCTTTAATTTGTAGATGGAGGACTTAATATAATGAATTGGATAGATAGTTTTATATGGTAAAGTAGGTGGAAAATTGATGTGGATTTTAAATTTTGTATTTTGTGTATTTTTTAAAAATATTGTATTTTATTGTGAAGCACTCAGTCCCTGGAAAGGGGTGCTATGTAAATAAAGTATCTATCTATCATCTGCTACTGGTTCAGGTGGACCATTGGTTTACGTCTGTCTCTACGTGAATGGACTGACATTTTGCCCGCACACGGAATAAAACCTGGGACCCTGTGCTCTGAAGGCAGCAGCCCTAACTATTCAGCTAAAGGGAGGATCTTCATCAAGGGTATTGCCTTCATTGAGCAACACCTTTGGAGCTATAAGCTGTTGGTGTCAGGATCACTTGGAAACTTCTGCTGGCTGGAGGCCACTCATAATAATGTGCAACATTGGTACCTGTATAAATCGTGGGTGGCCCCACTCTTCTTCCAGGGTATCTCTGTCATCCGGTCACACCCATGGAACTTAGCCATCAGGCATCAGGATTCCACAGAAACTTTTTCCGCAGCAGTCTATTAGGGATTGCCCACGCCGACATCATTCTCTGATGTCACACACCCTATATAGGTGCAGGTGGGCCCACTCCCTCAGTTCTTTCCCACTATTGATCATTCGCAGACACTCCGCAGAAGCTTTGTTGCTCGGTTCAACCGCCAAAACTACTTACCTTTTTTCTTTGATACTTGTCTTTGAATCACTTTAAAGTGATTCTTTTGTCCTTTGTACGTTGAGAACTAATCCCTTGTCGGCTCTCTTCCGTTGCCGCCACTGTGGAAAGAGGAGTTCTTCAACTGACGACCACGAACTCTGTGTCTGCTGTCTTGGGCCTGGCCACAACATTCTTGCCTTTGAGTTCTGCCTGAAGTTCAACTTCACCAACCGGCGCCGATGCAAGAAAGCCCTGCAGAAGTTCCTCATGGAGTAACAGGCAGCCAGCGGAGAGCAGGGGTCCTCTGGCCTTCCCATATTGCCAGCTTTGCCATTGGGCTTTCAGGTCACCAAGGCCCTGGACAAATCCTCGGGGAAAACATTTTAGTTGGGACAAGGTCCAGCCTAAGGACTGTGGCGCTGCCCCCCTCTCCCCCCGACGATCCCAGACTCCGTTGGATTCTTCCTTCTCCTCTTCTCCCAGGATCACTCCAGCAACCGCTTCGGCGTCAGTGCCTCACTCCATGCAGGCCTCTGCTTCTATCAGGCCTCCCATGAAGGAGTCTTTTCCCAGTCATCACAGGGCTGCGGAAAGGTTGTTCACGCCAGCCCTGCCATCTACACCTCTCGTAGACAAAAGTCCACAGGTGCTGGGCCCAGCAGCTTCCACTATTGCTAGTGGTGCGTTGTCAGAGCTGGGCTCCATGCCCCTTCTGTTGACGCAGATTCCTTTTCCCACCATCGACCTTCACGCTATTCTTTTCTCCATTACCACATCTCTCATACAACATTTTGTTCCACTGCCTGGGCCGTCGTTGCTCACACCGTCCGGGTGCTGCCTCTGTGTCGATGCCAGTTTGACCCATTCACCCTGCGCCTTTTAGAGAGCTGTCTGTACTCCAACTGTTGGTCTCTGCTTCAGAGCAGGCAGACATCAAGGAGGAATTACCACCCTGACCTTATCCTCCCTGAGGAAGAGGATGAGGAGGAAGACATTGAAGTGGCATCTTCGGATAGGTCCACTGTCTCCTCCAGGAGTGAGTACTAAGACATTATCTCCAGGTAGGACCTCTCTTTCTTCAACACTGGGTTCCAGACTGAGGAAGAGGATGTCACAGGGTGGAGGCTGGTGGTTTTCTTGGAGTTCTCAGAATCTCCACCCAAAGTAATTCCTCCTCTGCTGCCAGCGCTGAATGATGTTGCCACTGCTGCCTGGCACAGGCCCAGCCTGGTACCAGCCATGCCCAGAAAGGCGAATAAGCTTTACCAGGTGCCTCAGAGGCTGCCCTTTTATGCAGCCCTGCCAGAAACCACCTCTGTGGTAATTAATGCCGTTGATGACAGGACTAGTCACCTAAGCACCTTAGTTCCCTGCCCTCTGACCAGGAATCTAGGAGGCTAGACCTCTAGGGTAAGAAGACTTTGCCTCTGCCACTCTAGGTCTTAGAACTGCCAGTTACTTGGCTTACTTGATAAAGTACCAGAATACCCTCTGGAGGAAGGGCAGAGCTACTGCTCAGGCTCTCCCTGAAGTGTCCCAGAAGCAAGAGCTTCTCAAGGTTCTCCAGGCCTTGGAAGATGTCGGTAAGCATCTCAGAGCCACCTATGATATTGCTGATACCACAGCCAGGTTGGCTGCCTCTGGCATTTGCCTTAGAATGCATGGGACAGACATAAGGCAATTCTAGTGGGGGGTAGGAGGAAGTAGGCTGTTGGGTAACTAGGATCTGCAGCTTATCCTGTAGGTAGGGAAATGGGCAGACTAGGTGGGCCAAGCGGTCCTCATCTGCTGTCAAATTCTATGTTTCTATGTTAAGGTACTCCTGGCTTAGAGTCTTGGGCTTTGCAGCTGATGTCCAACCAAATGTGTTGACTGCTTCTTTTTGTGGGTCACAAACTTTTTGGTCCTGATGTGCAGGATATCAGTGATCTGCAGGCCTCTGGCAGGTCCATTCGGCCTGTCCTCTCCCTTTATCATACCCGACCAAGGCCCTCCTTTCATAAGGTCTCTCCCAAGTCTGATTCTGGAACCAAGCTCCAAGGTAAGCAGAGGGCCAGCTTTGCCTTGCCTGCCTCCTCCTCCTTCACCTCTGGTTCCTCTGCTAAGCAGTGCAGAGGAGGAGGAGGTGTGGCCCTGGCCACCGGTTCAGCCGCTGCCTTACTCCTTGACAGACCCCCCCCCCACTTGTCCTAAGCCAGGAGTTGGTGGTTGGAAGTTGGTTCTTTCTCCATCTGTCTCAATGGAGAACCATCACAGCTGATGCTTGGATCCTGCAGGCAGTCGAAAAAGGCCATGTTCTAGAACTTCTAGAACAACCCCAGTCCCCACTTCTTATCCTCCAGATCACATAGAGATGCTCGGGGAGAAGGTACTCGCCTTGCTGTGCAAAAGGGCCATATAACCAGTTCCCAGGCATCGAAGGAACAGGGGGTTCTACTCCACGTTCTTCTTGGTTCCCAAAAGAAGAGGGGACTTGAGACCAATTCTAGACCTTAAGGGGGGGAACCTTTTTATCCAGTATAAAAAGTTCCAGATGGCCACTCTGCACGGCCTTTTTCCTTTGCTAAAACAGGGCGCCTGACTACGCTCCTTCGATATGCAGGATGCCTATCTGAATATCATGGTGTGCCCCCCTCACAGGCGTTACCTGTGGTTCCTGTCCCGGGGGAGGATTACCAGTTCAGGGTATTGCCCTTTGGCTTATCTTCTGCACCATGGGTATTTACCAAGTGCTTAGCAGCTGTAGCAGCAGCCCTCTGGCGCAGAGGCCTCTGTGTTACCATACCTGGATGACTGGTTACTGAAAGCCCAGTCCAGGGAGTTTCTGTTAACTCTAGAATGCACCCTGCAGTTATTCCCATCCTTGGGCATCACCGTCAGTTCTCTCAAGTCTGTGCTGACCCTGTCTTAACAGTTGCAGTACGTAGGGGCAGTCCTGGAGTCTACTCGGGGCAAGGCCTTCCTCCCCCAAGACGGGGTGGACTGCCTTATTACCCAGGCCCAGGAGATGGCTCAGAGCTGGCATTTCCCAGCCAGAACATTCCTCAGGCTATTAAGCTTAATGGCCATAGCCATTGTTACAGTCCCTCTGGCCAGGTTGCACATAAAGATCCTGCAGTGAACCCTCAGGGTTAGGTGGGATCAGTACTCTTGACAGTCTTGACCAGCTGGTCCTTGTCTCCTCACCAGTACACAGAGTGCTTCACTGGTAGATGGACCCGATCAATCTGTTTAAAGGGAGTCCCCTTTCTTATCCCCTCTCCTCACCACAGATGCTTCGAGTCAGGGTTGGGGAGTTAGTTTAGGTCCTTATCAGACCCAGGATCTCTGACTGTACTGGGAGACTCGCCTCCACATAAATGTCCTAGAAATGAGGGCAGTTCTGTATGCCTTCCAGGTCTTCCAGAACCATTTCTGTCTGGGCCCTCTACTGGTGCAGTCAATCTGTGTGGTCTGTTACATCAACAAGCAAAAGGGGACCCATTCTTACCCCCGTGCCAGAAAGCAGTGAGAGTCTGGTACTGGGCTCTAGATCACGGTCTAGAACTGTTGCCCATCTATGTGCCAGGTGCCTAAAACACCTTGGCGGACAGCCTCAGCAGGTCACAGTCCAAGATGCACGAGTGGAAGTTGTTCACCTCAGTCGCCAAAGACCTGTTAGACAGGTGGGATTTCCCAGAGTTGGACCTTTTTATATCTACACTCAAGGCAAAACTACCGCATTTCTGCTCGCTAGGTCCAGGACCTGGAGTTTTCTGGTGAGGCGCATTGCCCCTCTTCTGGAAAGGGATGTTTCTTTATGTCTTCCCACTCTTTCCTCTGATTCAGAGGGTGCTTGTCAAGCTACAGATGGAGGGTGCCACCCTAATTCTGGTGGCCCTGTTTTGGCCTCCGCAGATATGGTTTCCGTTACTGCAGCAATTGGCTGTGGAACCTTCTGTTCCCATGCCCCTTGCTGGGACCTGCAGATTTTGGACCAGGAGGCCCTGGTCCATACAGGCCTCAAGTCGTGCCACCTGCATGCATGGCTCCTGAGGACATAACCATTTCTCGTTTTGGTGTGTCCCAAAAGGTGGATGAATTCCTGGTGGCTGCCAGAAAAACTTCCACCAGGGCCACTTACTCTACGAAATGTACAGTAAGTGATTTTCTATTTCGTCCACTTCTTATAGCCAGGACTCTGTAAATTGTCCGATGAACCAGGTTCTGGAGTATCTCCTGACCTTGTCTGATGCAGGACTCAGTTTTCCTCTCTCAAAATATCTGTCAGCCATTTCAGCCTTTCATGTATCCATTGATGGCCGTACTGTTGCATAACTGGATGCGGGCCTGTACTTTTCTGCGTGGCATTCTTCACTTGAAGCCTCCTATCTGTAGTCCGGTTTTGGAAAAGCTGACCCTGCCTCCTCTTGAGCCAGCCGCATCTTGCGAGCTATGTTTTCTGTCACGGAAAGCATTCTTTTTAGTTGCCGTTACTTCTGCGTGAGGAATTTCAGAGCTACAGGCTCTTGTGTGTGTGTGTGTGAGCAGCCTTATTTGATTTTCCACAAAGACAAGGTCTCTTTGCATACTAATCCTAAATTTCTTCCTAAGATGGTGTCTGAGTTTAAATTTTGCTTTGCGATACACACTGTATGAGGGACTGCAGGAAGTCCTCTGTTTGTTTCTTTCACCCCTGGCAGAGAAGGCAGTCCAGTTTCGAAACAGTGCTTGTTCAACTGTACTATTTTTTGTTACAGGAAGTATGGTAAGGATTTTCTAGGGTAGCTCAGGGCATGGCGTTTTCCATTGCCTGTTTGAGGGGTGTGTGTGCTGCTGCCACTTGGGGTACTGTCCACACATTCACCTAGCACTACAGTCTGGACATTGCATCCAGAAGAAGGGCAGGCTTTGGCCTTGCTGTGCTTCAGGGCTTCTTTCTTAGGTCTTTTGGCCTCCTGCCATCTAGACTGTCTTTGCTCTCAGCACTGCTTGAGACTCGTTCCAGAGGTGTGATCTAATGACAGAGATATCTCAGAAGACGATAGAACAGATACGTAAGAACTTACGGTAACAGTAGATCTTTGAGGGAATCTGTCATCAGGGCATGCCGTCCCTCCCTCCATTCCCCTTTCTCCAGCTCGGTTGTCCTGTTGCTCCAGCCTTTGTGCTGGCTGGGCATCTTCTCGCTCTCCTCGGTTCCCTGGTGGGACTCTGGTCTCTCATGGCCTCCGGGTAGGGAAAGAACTGAGGAGGGAGCGGGACCGTCTGCGCTTACATGGGGTGTGTGATGTCGGAGCCTGAGGTTGACATAGGCGGCCCCTACTAGACTGCGGAACAAAGGGAGCCTGATGGCTAAGTTCAATAGATGTGACCTGATGGCAGAGATTCCTTCGAAGATCTACTGCTATGGTAAGTTCTTATGTAACTGTTCTTTTTTTTTTGGAAGTGGGGCAGGTTTACAGGTGCCTGGTGTCTGCTTGGCTTATGCAAGGAAGCTATGAGCTGGGCTTTACAAGTGGAATTTTTTTTTATGTAGTTAACAAAAAAAATAAAATTATGGCTAAAATAGCTCCTAAGGTAGGCAAGTCCATGGTATAGTTTGCCTGCCTGCAGTGAGTCAGCAGCTGTTTAAATGTGTTATACACACATATTGTAGTTTTCTGCTCTATTTTCTAAAATTCTGTGTAACATACTGTAAAATTCCGCAAAATTATGTCTTCCAGGAGTCTGTCTTCATCATCGATTCCCACTTACTGGGTTTGGACTGGAGGCAATAGGACCCTGTGGAAGCAGAGCTTTGGCCAGGGGGACGATGATGACTGCTGGGCATGGTGCCTTCGCACCCCCACATGGTGCCACATGCTAGCCAACAACCATTGCCGGCTCCCTCACCAACCTCAGTTCTTCCTGCCTTTGAGAGCAAACTGTTGGAGTGCTCCTCAGCTCACCTTGTTGCTACGAAGTTTGTAACTGTATCACCAGGCAAGACGGGAGGGTGAGCTGGATGTCACTATCCACCTAGGTACTAATGACTTGGCAAATGGGGAGCCAAAGGAAGTTCAGGAAGAGTTTAGGAAACTGGGGAGGGGTCTCAAGCAAGTAGCTACTTCTGTCACTTTCTCAGAAGTACTACCTGTGAGAGGCAAGGGAGAGCATAGGAGTGCATGCACCAGGAACTTTAACTCATGGTTGAAGAACTGGTGCTGTGAGGAAGGGTTTGGATTCATTGGTGACTGGGGACCCACCTGGAGGGATGGAGGTTTGTTCAAGCCTGACGGCCTGCATCCATCCTAGAGGGGAATCCAAGCACTCAATGATAAGTTTAAATGCTACATTGACAAGCATTTAAACTAGCAAAGGGGGGTGGCAGGCCAGCAAGGACGGTACCTACTTGCTCACCCCCCACAGCTAGTAGTGGAACCAGTGAACCAGAGGAGTGGCTATCTCTGCAAAGCAGTGTGCAAAAGATGGAGATTAGTGTCCAAAAGGTGGATAAGCAGAAAAGGGGCAAAATTCAGCAGAAGGGCAAACAGCAAGGAGAACCAGGGATAAATGACAACCAAGGAAGGGCTGAGAGAACAGTGAAGCAGTCTATTGAGGTCAAATCCTGGAAAGCCATGTGTGCAAAATGCCAGGAGCCTTAGCAACAAGATGGAAGATCTGGAGGCTGTCGCGAACAGTCAGACCTGGACATTGTGGCAATCACTGAAACCTGGTGTAATGATAACCATGACTGGGAGATGGCCATACCTGGCTACAACATATTCAGAAGAGACAGAGCAGGCAGGAAGGGAGGAGGAGTGGCACTGTATGTGAAAAATGACATAAGGGCCACACAGATCCAGGAGGAACAAAATGGGGAGAGATACTGTGGGTTAAGCTGGAAAGGAAAATGGGGCCAGCCATCCGCGACAGGTGTGGTCTCTAGACCACCAGCCCAGGAGGAAGAAACAGATAGGGAGTTGATGCTAGCCATCCAAAGGATGGCAGACAAGGGTGAGGTAGTACTGGTTGGAGACTTCAATATACCAGACGTGGACTGGAGCATCCCAGCAGCAGCATCAACTAGGAGCAGATTTATCCTGGACTCCCTTCAGGGTGCCTTCCTCAAGCAACTGGTCATGGAACCAACTCGGCAGAAGGCAATACTGGACCTTCTGCTCACAAACAGGGACAGTGTGATGGGGGTAACAGTGGGGGAGCACCTGAGTAACAGTGACCACTAGTCATTGTGGTTTGAAATCACAGAAAGAGCAGAACCAAACCACACAAAAATACGTATCTTGGATTTTAGGGTGGCAGACTTTGGGAAAATGGGGAGATACTTGAAAGAGGCATTAAGGGGAATGGGACAGGAATCAGGGGTTGAGGAACAGTGGGCAGTATTTAAAATGGTGATTACAAGAACAACATAATTATGCATTAAGCAGGCAAGAGGAAAAGGAAGAGGAGACCATTATGGTTTTCCAAGAGGTAGCAAAGAAAGTGAAAGCCAAAAAGATTGCATTCAGGCAATACAAAAAGACACAGGCAGAAGGGATAGGGAGAAGTACCAGGAGAAACAAAGGGAGGCAGGGAAGTCAGTAAGGGAAGCCAAAGCTCAGACAGAAGAACACATTGCAAAATCAGTGGGTAAGGGACAAAACCTTTTACAGGTACATAAGTGAAAAAAGAAAGACAAAGGGAGGGATAGTGAGACTGAAGGGGGAGGATGGGAGCCGCGTGGAGGATGACAACAATAAAGCTGACATATTGAACAGGTATTTCTGCTCAGTCTTTACTAAGGAAGAGGGGGGTAATGGGTCTGAACGGAGTACAAGGGGTGAGACTGGTGCAGAAATGGACACAAGTCCCTTTACACGAGAAAGGGTCCTGAAGGAACTGGAAGTAATAAGAGCTGATAAAGTAATGGGGCCAGATGGGGTGCACCCCAGGGTCCTCAAAGAACTAAGAGGTGGTGGCTGAACCTGGCTATCCTGTTCAGCCAATCACTGGAAACAGGGAGGTACCAAAGACTGGAGGACAGCAGATGTAGTCCCCTATACAAAAGTGGGAACAAAGAGGAAGCAGGGAACTACAGACCAGTCAGCCTCACCTCGGTAGTGGGAAAGATCATGGAAGCACTACTGAAGGAGAGATTGGTGGAACATCTGGTTGTCAATGGACTACAGGACCCAAGGCAGCATGGTTTCATCAGGGAGGTCATGTCAGACCAACCTCATTGAATTTTTGACTGGGTGACTAGGGAGGTGGATCAGGGGAGGCAGTGGACATGGCTATCTGGACTTCAGCAAGGCCTTTGACACTGTGCCACATAGAAGACTATTACACAAACTGGGGAATATGGGTGTGGGCAGGACAGTAGTGTGTGGGTAGGTAACTGGCTGGGTGGCAGGACACAGAGGGTGGTGGTAAAATGGCTGTCACTCCACAGAGGGAAGAGTAACCAGTGGGGTACCACAGGGATCAGTGCTGGGACCGGTCCTATTCAACATCTTCATCAGTGACATTGCACAGGATCTAGAAGGCAGAATTTCACTGTTGCTGATGACACAAAGCTCTGTAATAGAGACACACCAGAGGGTGTAGACAGAATGAGAAGGGACCTGCAGAAACTTGAAGAATGGTCAAGGGTTTGGCAGTTGAAATTCAATGCAAAGTGCAAGATAATGCATATGGGGGACACAAAACCCTGGCACAATATATCAGTTGGGGGTGAGGATATAGCATGCACCAAGCAGGAAAGGATCTTGGGGTTGTCATCTCTGATGACCCTCGGTGTAGGGAAACAGTGTGACAAGGCATCAGGTAAAGCAAATAGGATGCTGGGATGTATAGGCAGGGCATCACCAGCAGGAAAAGGAGGTCATAATTCCGCTCATACAAGACACTAGTGAGGCCCCACCTGGAGTACAGTGTGCAGTTCTGGAGACCATACCTACGTAAGGACATAGACAGGGTAGAGAAGGTTCAGAGGAGGGCAACAAAGATGGTGCATGGGTTGCATCACAAGTCCTATGAAGACAGGTTGAAGGAACTGAACATGTACTCCCTGGAGGAGAGGAGGGAGAGGAGATATGATAGAGCCATAGTATCTTACAGGGAGGAACAGGTGCAGGAAAACACTATTTTAGCGAAAAGATGTTTCAGGACTAGAGGGCATGGGATGAAGTTGGAGGGAGGGCGATTCAGAGGAAACATGAGAAAGAATTTCTTCACAGAACGGGTGGTGGACAAGTGGAACACCCTGCCAGAGGAAGTGGTGGGGGCTGAAACAATCACGGGATTTAAGAATGCATGGGATAGACATAAAGGAATTCTAGAGGGCAGGGGTAAGGGGAAACAGGCTTCTAGGAAAACAAACTGAACTTACAAGCTCAAATGGGCAGACTAGGTGGGCCATAGGCCCTTATCTGCCGACAATGTCTATGTATCTATGTACCATATTTCTTATTGGTTTATGGTATTGTTTTTTCTTAATTGTGGTTTCTGCTTCATGCTGAAACCTGGGGGGGGGGGTGTCATGCAGAAAAAGAAGGATCCAAACCCGCCCATCATGTGTCTGTGTTTCTTTGGGCACAAGATTGCTACAATGGACTGGCATTGAACCTGTGTGGCCTTCTTGAACTGGAGCATAACATGGATACTTGCAACACCTGCTTCTTCATGGACTGTCCTACACTGGAGAACCGTATGTTCAAATTAGGCTGTCCGATCCTCACCTTTGGAGGCGGGCGTTGCGTGAGTGCGTCTAAAGCTAGGTCTTAAGGACTTTCTCCTGGACCTCTTCTCAGGACCTCCCGTCCTCCGGGTTCTGTTGAAGTACAGAGTTCTCGTCTTCACTATGGTGCAGCTTCGGAGACTCCAGTAGATGGGTGTGGTGGACAGCCGACTCCTATGGGCAGTCTGCTGCGAACCCGCCACAGACTGACTGCATCTGTGGTTGGGAGTCCAAAGCTATAAGCTCTGTCTACACCAGTGGATACCTTGATTCTGTCCTCTGGTGTTGCCCATGCTGCTGTCACCATTCATGGTGGTGACATGACAGGCAATTCTAAGGATGATGCCGGGTCCTCCTGCTTGTCTGTTAGCAGTGTCAGAGGCTGGACCAGCACTGAGACTGTTGTCCATTCCAGTGCAGGTTTGGAGACCGTCCCTATCCATGGTGTCGCTAGTGACAGACAAGAGGACAGCTTTAGACATGGTGACGTTGGTGGCTTTGGTATCGATCCTGGTCCTGGCTCTTGGGTCACTCCTTGCTATGTAGAACACCCTTTGGGCAGTTCTGTTAGGCCCATCCTCGGGCAGGAACCCCCCCCCCAATTGAGTTCCACAACCCTGGCCGAAGCCCCAGAGACCGGGAGTCCCAGTGCCTTTTAGAGGTGCCTTGCCTGCTCCTGGAAAGAACTGCCCCCCTTGATATATAGGCCCGGAGGGGCCTCTAATGTGGGAGCAACAGTGGGCATGGGTTGATGTCTTGGATGATTGGTATAGGGATTCTGACAGGGCCTAGTACAGGTTCTTCTCTCTGGTACCGGCCCTGTCCAGAGGCGACACCTCTTGTCCATCAGAGTACTTCTTGGTGGACAACGAGTCATCCATCCACCGTCATTCTGCTGCTGAGTACGCCCTGTATCAGTGATTGCTGGTGGAGATGACCCAGGCGCTTAACCTTGAGACCTATACAGGCAGTAGTATGGGCATACCACTGGGACCCCCAGGACTCCCAGTGTCAAAACTGTGGTAATTTCTCCTTGGCCTAGGGTTGTATAGGAGGCATCTGTGGTAGTCTGGAGAAGTCCCTTCTCCAACCCAGCCATCCCCAGTGAGCTCCTCACATGATGTGCACCTACAGGGTATGCAGGTGAGGTGTTTCACCCCGCATCGAGGCTTCAGGTACTCCAGACTCCATCAAGGCTACAGAGCTTCATTCATGATTGATTTCCAGATGCAGGTTTGGCACACACTGATGCCACTGGAAGGAAGGCCTTTACCTCAGCACCTGCCCTCATATGCATCTCTGCATGTCAGACACATACCGCGACCTCTAATTGTTGCTTTAGTTGCAGCTACACACTCCCATCAGCTGCACCACCATCAAGCGAGATTGGCAGGCCTTCAGCCTTTTCACCTGGTGTTACAGGTAGCGCGGCACTAGTCGAGGGCATATTACGATGCCAACAAGATAGTTTCTTGAATGGTAGGAACATCAGTCTGTAGCCGAGAGATGGCTTCACCTATCCAGACTGGCATCTTTGGCCCCACGTAAGATGCTTAACTGGCATTTCCAGGAGACTCATTTCTTCTCCTTCAGGGTCAGACAGGAATTGTCGCAGAACCCTCCTGCTCCTGTGCCACAGGAGTCCCTGTCTGTCCCTGATCAGTCTCTGGTCTCTCCAGACCTGCAAGGAGTCCTTTCTGTCCAGTGTTCTCTGCCACGCAGAGGACTGAGGGTATGTTTTACCCTCAGAGTGATCTAGCTCCTCACTAAGAAAAGGGAAGCTTGAAATCTTTTTTTATTTTTAATTTTAATTTTTTTTTTATTTTATTTTATTAAACTCTGGGGGTGGGATATTCAGAATGCACCAGGCAGGGGCGCAAGCCTGGGTGCAGCGTAGCCGGGCTGCAGCAGGGCATGGACCAGATGATATTAAACGGTGCTGCGCCATGGCTCAATACTGTTGAATATGGCACTGGGGCACCCACACTGTGCCCGGCACAGTGGCAGTGCGCAGCGCAAGTGGCAGGTGAGGAGCAGGGGGCTGCGCCAGCGCAAGTGCAGCTGCGCTAGGCACAGCAAGAGTGATCTTCAGATGTGAGCTTGCAAATGAGGCCATTATGAATGCATGGTGCAAATGGGGCCATTTGAGTGTTGTTATGGCCCCATTTGCATGCAGGTGCGCTGATCCCTGGTGACTTGCACCTGGCGCCCTGCCAGGCTGCAGCTGTCGGCGGGCAACGTGCCCCAACACCCGATCACCGGCTTAAGTAAATTAAATTAATCCCTGGTAGTCCAGTGGACTTGCTCCCAGCCCGATCGCTGGCTTCATAAATAAAAAATTCCTAGTGGGTCCAATGGACCTGCCCCGAGCCCGTCGTGGGCTTAAGTAAATTAAATTAATCCCTGGTGGTCCAGTGGACCGCTCCCCAACCCGATCGTGGGCTTATGTAAAATAAATCGGTGGTCCAGTGGATCCGCTTCCAACACTGTTGCGCCATGCGCAACCTTTGAATATCCCACCCTAGGATTACAAATACCTTTGAGCAGGAACTCATTTACAAAGGTTCCACGTCAAAGGATGTAGGGTAACATACATACAAAGGTCAGCAATGGTTACAGTCTTTAAAATACGAAGATCTGTAAGCATTTATTATAGAGCCAAAAATGGAGCCAGCTTCAGACAAGTTTTAGGGTGAGCAGTATATAGTTAGTATAGGGTGGGAGGGAGTCAGGGGAAAAAGTAGGCAGGCTAAAGGGCCATTGTTGGTGGGTAGAGGTGGGTGGCAAAAGTGCGGGTGGATGGGCTGGAGGGCCCCATATCTGAAGGTGGCATTAGAAAGGGGAGGAGGTGGGTGAGGTGTTTTGGGGGGGGAGGATAAGGGGTGAGAGCGGGGGAAACTGGTGCCAAAAAAGTGGAGCTCTAAGGGAGGTTACAGGTCACTTCGACTGGGGTAAAATGAGGAGTCAGTTACTTAGGAGAGGCAGTCACATTGAGTGGTAAACATGAGGACTAGTCAGAGTTGCCTTTTAAAGGGACCAAGCATGGCAATTGTAAATGTTTCTTTGTTAAGGGTATTGTACCGCTGAGGAGCCCTGTGCGTGAATGACCACTGACCCATTGTGGTCCGGCATCTGGGGACCTGGAAGGTTTGATATGGAGCACTGCGTGTAAGCTTGGTACTGCTATTGGCAGTAAGGAGCTTTGCCACTCCTGATGGCATGAGCCCGAGGAAAACTTTTTTGGTTAACAAGCAGGTGCGGTATTGTATTCTGCTAAGGAGTGGAAGCCATCCGGCCTGGGCGTACAGGCATACAGGCTCATAAGTGGAAATCAGTGGTGAAGATTGAGTCATGGAAGAGATGAAAGTTACGTACTTATAACTGTTGATAATCCCGAATATTTTCACCATTGATAACCACACTTGCCCACCATACCCTGCTCTAGCAAAGTCAGGGTCTCTGGGCAGCTCGCCCTGTTGCTGCTGGTTGTCACATTGACGCGTCTAGTGCTGAATACCTCTCCCCAGCTACTCCAGTTCCTGTAAGGGCAGTGTTTTGTTTAACGCAACAAAAAATGAGGGTCTGGAGACCACTGTCAGGCTCCCATTTATCAAAAAAAAACTTAAATAAAACCTGAAGTGTGGCTGTATTGAGGGCTCCATGCCAACCAAAAAAAAAGGTAGCTCCCTCCTTTCCTTTTTTGTCCGGGTTATAGCTCCTTCTTTCTTGGGGATGTCACTATTAGTTGTTAAATGCAACTTGTGCCCACTAGGTACTATCCAAATCCAACTCCGCCTGATAGTAGCTGTTGTCTATGGATGGATGCTGTGCACTGTATTTGGATCACACTGTACTAGTGTTCTCTCAGCGTACATCCCTGTTGTGGCAGGAAAAGCAGGTCAGTTTTTTCTCCTGTGGTTTTCTTGTGTCTATGCTAAGCAATTTTTCCTCTCTTGGTTTGCATGATTTTTCTCCCTTTGTCATGTTGGTTGTTAAGCCCAGCAGGATCAGGGCCTGGGGGGGATGGACACATCTAAACTTCCTTGGATTGGACTGCCCTGCAGTCTTGCATTCTCAAAATGCTTTTCTCCCTCTCCACCATTCCCGAGGTGGGCATATCTAAACCTCCTCTCTCTCTCTCCCTCTCTCTCTCTCTCTCTCTCTCTATATATATATATATATATATATATATATATTTTAAGAGGATAAGGGGGTGAGCGGGGGAAACTAGTGCCAAAAAAGTGGAGCTCTAAGGGAGGTTACAGGTCACCTTCGACTGGGGTAAAATGAGGAGTCAGTTACTTAGGAGAGGCAGTCACATTGAGTGGTAAACATGAGGAATAGTCAGAGTTGCCTTTTAAAGGGTCCAATATACACACACACAGTATATCCTATTCTTTGAGGAGATCTCTTGCAGCAGGTCACACCTGTGGAACTTATAG
Source organism: Neoceratodus forsteri (assembly GCA_016271365.2). NCBI lineage: Eukaryota > Metazoa > Chordata > Ceratodontiformes > Ceratodontidae > Neoceratodus > Neoceratodus forsteri. The sequence continues at coordinate 1,721,726,767 of CM028129.1, read as the reverse complement.
CCACAGGCTGTAGGACCCCATGGAAACCTTTCTAGCTACCAGTTTAGAAGAGGGAGGGGAGCGCCTATGACAATGTCATATGTAGATGATGTCCTTGCCATATAAGCATGTCAGCCCCCTGCTCCCCCAGTTCTTTTCCTGCCATCAACCTCCGCTTAGCACACACCCCTGGTCTTTCCCCTTTCCAGCGGGGACAGCTTTACTAAGTTTTTTTGGGGGAGGGGATGATGCTTTGGCAGGCATCATCGGTCACAGGGATCTAACCCCCCCCCTCCGACATCCTGCCTCCCTGCACCGTGTCTAGTACGCTTTGTACACCGGGCAGTGTGCCTCACTGGGAGTTCTTCCTCAGTTTACAGGCGGCACCGGTGGTCTCTGTGTTCCTTTGGGCTTGCGTAGGGGCCTGTTTCATGGTCCGACTCTTCCCTTCAGCCTGTCGACAGCCTCTGAGATGTACCTTCTCCCCTTCAGTCACGGTTTTGCCTGGCTGCACCCTTTCTGAGTGCCTCCTCTATGCTAGCCATTGGGTTAATTTGGTTGCTCAGTCACCTGTCAGATTATCCTCTGGATGAAGGTCATAGTGGCTGCCACCCCCCCACCCCCTTTGGGTCCCCCAGCAGCAGGAGATGCTTACTCCCTCCAGACTGGGACTACAGTTGGCAAGCAGCACCTCCTTGGGGTCTGCCTATGACGCTGCTGATGCCTCTGCTTGGGCTGCCGTAGTGGGCATCTGCTTGAGGAGACATTCTGGGCTTCAGGTATCCAACATTACCATAGATGTGCATTAGCCCTTCATGAATGCCTGCTTTAGAGGCTGTAAGCTCTTTGGGGCAGATGAACAGGATATTCAGTCTGACCTGCAGGCCTCGGCTAGAACTTGTAGGTCCATTCCTTCCCTCTACCACACCCAGCCAAAAAGTGCACAGAGGGTGCCCTTTCGTTGGGCCTTTCATAAGCCCAAGCTGACTTCTAGGCCCAGAGCAAACGCTGAGCGCCCTGGCCCTATCTGCCCCTTCCTGCACCACTGGGAAGGCTCCCAGAGGAGGGGTTGCTGTCCCAGCCGCAGGGGCTACTTCTGCAGGACTTATTCCCCACCCCCACCCACCAGGTCCATAGGAGGCAGTGGCAGGGGGTCACTTCTCCTTCCTTCTGAACTGGTGGTAGGAAATCGCCACAGATGCTTGAGTCCTGCAGCTCATGGAGCAAGGTCACATTCTAGAGCTTCTGGAGTGGCCTCCAGTCCACTGAACTTCCCTCCAGACCACATTCCAGTGTTGTGGGAGGGGGAGTCTGCTCGTTACTGCAAAAAGGGCCATGGAACCTGTCCCAGAACCCGAGGAAAAAGGAGTTCTATTCCTACTTCTTTCTGGTCACCAGGCCCACAAGGGATCTGTGGCTGATCTTAGTCCTGAGAAACCTGAATGCCTCCGTCCAGTACAAGAAGTTCAGGATGGTGTCCCTACGTGGCCTGCTGCCACTGTTACGCCAGGAAGACTGGATCTGCTCTGTCGACATGCAGGATGCATACCTGCTTGTCAAGGGGGATGCTGCCCACTGGTAATACCTCAGGTTCTATGAATATACGAAATTGCCAGCAGATTCAGGCCCTTCGGTCTCTCTAGTCTGCTCGAATGTGCAGCACACCATTTATTAAACTGCAGCTGGCTCCCCCCCCTTCCCTTGCTCTCCCTTCTTATTTATCTCTCCCAGTTTCGGACATCTCTCCTCGCATCTTCCCTTGAGTTTTGACCTTCCCTGTGACCCTGTTCCACCCCCTCTTGAAGCTGCGTACTGTCCGCAGTGATGTCACTTTTTCTGGTAGCACATTCCAACCTGCCACCACCCTTTCTGTGAAATAATGCCTCCTCATCTCCCTATAAAATCTTCCTTCCTCCAATTTCAGACTGTGTCCCCTGGTGTCCCTCCCCCCTTTTAGCTTAAACAAACCTTCAGATTTGACTCTGTTTATGACCTTTAGGTACTTCAGTGTCTCAATCATGTTCTCTTTCCCCCTTCTATCTTCCAGGGTGTACATGTTGAGCTCTGCAGTCTGTCCTCATATGTTTTGTCTACCATCCCCAGTATCATCTTCATCGCCCTCCTCCGGACACCCTCCAGTAGTTTGATGTCCCTTTCAAATAGGGGCGCCAAAACTGCATGCCGTATTCCAAGTGCGGTCTCACCAGGGACCTGTACTAGGGCAGTATGATTTCCTCCGTCCTGGAGGTGATTTCCCTGTTGATGCATCCCAGCATTTTATTTGCCTTTGCAGCTGCCTTCCTACACTGCGCAGAGTGCTTCATGTCCCTGGTTACCAGCACCCCCAGATCGGTGGTCTCTGCTGAAGTGGTTAACTGAACTTCCCCCAACCAGTAGCTGTTTTCTTGGGGGGGGGGGGTGCCCCCAAGTGCAAGACCTTGCACCTTTTAGCATTGCACCCCAGTTGCCATGTGACTGACCAGTGCTTAAGTCTCTCCAAGTCCTCTTGTAGTACTTTACCCCCTTCCTTACTATCCATCTCTGCGTAGATCTTGGTGTCGTCTACAAAAAAGTTGATCTTGCTCCTTATCCCGTTTGATATGTCTGCAATGAAGATATTAAATAGTACTGGTCCTAACACTGAACCCTGCAGGACCCCGCTGGATACAGCTCTGGGTGCTAATAGCTCTCCCAAGCTACCACCCTCTGCTGCTTGCCCTGCAACCAGCTCCTAATCCACCCAACCAGTTTATTCCCAGCTCCCAGGCTATTAAACTTGCTGGTCAGCCCGCCGTGAGGCACCGAGTCAAACGTCTTGCTGAAGTCCAGGTAATGGCCATCCACATCACCCAATCAAAGAAGTCAGCTAGGTTAGTCTGACATGATCTGCCAGATACAAACCCATGTTGCCTGTCATCCTGTAGACCATTTCCCTCCAGGAAACTCACCAGCCTTTCCTCAAAGATAGTCTCCATTGGCTTCCCCATGATGGCTGTAAGGCTGACTGGTCTGCAGTTCCCTGGTTCGTCTCTGGGCCCACTCCTATGTAGGGGCACCACCTGTGCCATCCTCCCAGTTCTCAGGCATGCATCCAGTACTCTGGGAAGTGTTGAACAAATCCGCCAGGATCTCTGCCAACTCCTTCAGTACCCTAGCATGCAGTCTGTCCGGTCCCGGCACCTTATCCACTCTTAGGGACCTAGGGCCCTCCCAACACCCTGTCCACCTGGATCTCCACATCTGTTGCCTCCTCTCCCCCTGATCCCGCCCCACTCATCCCCTGAAGCATAGGCCCATCCCTGTCTCTGGTAAACACCGAGCAGAAGTACTTTATCAGGGCTTCTGACTGCTCTGCCCCCTTATCTGCCCACCCACCATCCTTCCTAATCCATAATATTTGGTCCTTGCAATTTCTCTGTTTTATATACCTGAAGAAATCCTTTTCCCCTTCCTTGATCCGCTGTGCCAGCCTTAGCTCCTTTTGAGGCCTTGACTGCCCTCACTACTCTGCTCACCTCTCTGGATTTCTTCACATATTCCTCTCTGTCCTCGTCCTGGTTAGATCTCTTACACTTTTTAAAGGTGGCTTTCTTTTTCCGCACACTCTCCAATACCTGTTTGGTCAGCCAGCTTGTTTTTTTGGTGCTGGCCTTTTTGGTTTGGCACTTTGTGCAAGAGTTAGTGGCCTCTGCCAGACCCAGCTTTATGATGTTCCATTTCTGCTCGTCGTCTGATGTTGTCTAGGTGCCCTAGTTCCAGGGGGAGCATTCCCAGTTCTGAGCATGGTCCATGGTCAGAGTTGAACTTGAATCAAACCTTCCACCTACCTGTCTACTATCTGGTGTGTGCCATCCCAGGGCCAGCATTGCTTCCTTTTTGGATGTGCATACAGTTCTGCGTTATTATGCACACTATACGAAGAACTGCAGGAAGTCCTTGCAGTTGTCTGTTTCTTTCGCCCCGGGAAAGAGGGTATACCAATTCTAAACAGTGTCTGTCCAACTGAATCTCCTTTTGTTACAGGAAGTACGGTAAGGAACTTTCTGGCACTGTGCGTGGCCACTCCACCAGAGGCATGGTTACCTCGCTTATATAGCAGGGACGTCACCTAAGTATGATGGTGTTGTGGGCGCCCCCCTGACTGCTAGCTAGAAAAGTTTCCATGTGGTCCTAGCGCCCGTGGCTGTATGTTCCATAGGTGTGACCTGCTGCAAAAGATTCTTTAGACCTACTGTTATAGTAAGTTCTTGCGTAACTGTTCCTCCTTTTGGCGTTATGCTGTTTGTTTACTGGGAGTTATTTACAGCTTTTTCTGCTCTTGGGCACATGTCTAATGTCTAATTTACAAATGGGTCCCAGAATTCTGCTTGCTACTCTTGACTAGCCTGCCAGAGCCACATGGCTAAAGGGCTACTACCTTAGTACCACTACCCATCTGCTCACTGGCTAGCCATGTTGAGGCTCTGGCTCCATACCCAACTAGCTCTCTGTGTCACTTAGTGTCCCCTTTTCTCTTTCTAGAGGTTGTTAGTCTGGTTTTATTTTATTTCCTGTAATCTTACTTCAAGAGGAAGCTCTTGCAGCAGGTAACACATATAGGACTGACTCCACCTAGTGATGGTTCACAGCAGATTCTTCCCTAGCAGTACCTAGGGGACTGCCTCCCTCCAGCGTCAGCTCCACCCCAGACGTCCCCCATATAAAGGAGGGGAGGCCCCCACGTGCTCCAGTTCTTTCCTGCTGCGGCACGGGTTAGTTCATAGATTGTACTGGGCTCCTAAGGACCAACCCTTTTGAGAACATTTCTTAAAAGAACCTTTTTTGGTACTAAAAAGTAGAAATATGGGTCTCTCTTACAGCAATAGGAGCTCATCACGATGTTCAAGAAAATTTTTTTTTTATTAGCCCCCAAAGGAAGGAAAGGGATTATAACTTGTCCCCCTTGGTGCTGGCAGTATGATCACATTCCACGTCCTGACTCTGCGATCCGCCCCCTGCGCGCCAACGTTTTGTGACGTCTCTGTAGGGAGAGCACGGGGGCATGCTCTATTCACTTGAACGGAGCATCTTGCAAAGCTGATTTCCTAATTTCATATTAGATTTTGGTAGCAATTTATGCCAGGGTTCAGCTAATCTAGAGTAGGGGGAGAAAGTGAGTATAGGAAGCCAGTTATCCTAAGTCTCCAAGGGAGCAAAGAAAAAAGGGAATTGGAAGGAAAACCCTATGGTTAGTGATAAAGGAAGCAGAAAGGTGGGGGGGGGAGTCAGAAGGATAAACAGATCATCAGGCATAGGAGTGGTGCAGTGCCACAGTCTTCCGATTTGTGTTCTGGAGACTTACGAGTTGTCCCATATACAGGCACATCTCTGGACTGAGAGCAGAGGTCGCTGGACTCCGGGCCGAACTGGTACGAGTACAGGGTATCATATGCCTCACCCAGGGGCCACCTGTTTTGCAGCCGCTCTCTCAAAGAATGCCAGCAAGGAGGTAGACCAGCTGGACCCTGGTGGTCTGTGGGAAGATGGGGAGGAAGGAGGGAGAGCACCTCTCAGACCTCAGCACTGTGAATTTCCTTCGCCATTCTGGCAGGATGGGGAAGCCGAGAGGAGGTGAGGGTCCTAAAGGGAGCAGGTCCCAAGGAAGATGGGAGAGTCCCCCTGCCAAGGAGGAGGCAGTTGCTGGTGGGAGACTCCATAGTTGGGGATTGAGTTTGGGGCAAGGGTAGGGAGGGACAGTGTAATATAGTGCATTCCAGGCACTTTGGCAGGGAGGACTGGAGGGTGGATCTTGGAGATTGCTAGGGAAGAGAAGTAAGGAGGGAGCTGGATGTTACCCACTCGGGAACGAGCGATTTGGCAAGGGAAGTTGTAGGGGTAGTGCAGGATAGATTTAGGGAGCAGGGAAGGGGCCTGAAGCAGATAGCTTGCACTCTGGGCTTTACAGAGGTGTTGCCCATGCACGGTTGGGGAAAGGCAAGGGAACTCTGTCACCAGGTCCTTCAGTGAGTGGTTGAAGGCATGGTGCAGAGAAGATGGCTTTGGCTATATCGGGGACTGGGGTCACACTTGGGGATGGGGACCTGTACAAGGATGGCCACCATCCATCCAAGAGGGGAATAGCAGTCCTGGTTGGACTGTTCAAATGCTGCTCTGATGAGCATTTGAAGTAGACTGGGGAAGACAGGGCAGAAAGACAGAGGAAGGCAGAGAACCCCGAGACTGCAGCAGTAGGGAATGTTAACCCAGGAAGAAGAAATTCCCTGGATGTTGATAGAAGCAAAGAGAAGGGCAAATTAGGCAATTTGGAGGAAGAACTTAAGTTGGAAGAGAGGGAAAGGAGGTAAGGTAGGAAGATGACATAATAGGGAGGGGCAGGACCAGGGTAACATGGGGGGAGGGGAAGCAGGAAAGGAAGGTGGGTTAGAGGGAGAGCGGAACAAGGAGAATGAAGAGCCATGTGTGTCAATGCAAGGAGTCTTATGAAACAAAATCCTGGACCTCGTGCGGCCTATCGCCACAATCAATATCTGACCCCCCAAAACTCGCCTAGGCATTGCACAAGGAAATCTGCTGCCCTTTCTCGATTTACTGCTCCCCTGTACACTCAGCCATGCCCCTTCAGTATGCTCGCACCTGAAATCCACATATAACTCCATTTGTCGCTTTGCCCTTCAGACCTCTTTCTCCACCCACGACTGCTCGCTATATTGGTCTCTAGACCAGCTCACACTTCAGGGGCGTTTTAACTTCGCAGTGGGCTGTCTAGTTGACCGTGCACTCAGGAAGTTCCAGCTATCCCCTTACTCTGCTCTGCTCTCTGACAGGGTGTCCTCTTGGTGCCTACAGGCTTCCTCAGTTCCCCCTCTGGAAGTCACTTGCACCACTACTTCTATGGGTAACAAAGCTTTCTCAGTCTCTGCCCCTTCCCTCTGGAATAAACTCCCAATGTCCATCCGGTCTGCCACCTCCTACCAATCCTTCAAATCAAGCCTAAGAGTGTGGCTATTGGCCGGATCCACATGTACCTGTAACAGTTCCCTAGACATTCCAGGGCTCGTAACCTGCCTTAGTACCCACTACCTACCAAAGCTACCACCCCGCCGGCATCTATCCTACTGAGCCATATGGATGTACTGAAACTCTGATTTAGCCATTCTCTGTTAGCATTTGATCCATTGTTTTGCCTGCTAGTTACCAGGTTTCCCTGTGATTGATTGTTCATACGTTTGTATGCACCATTGTGTATTTCTTATTTTCCACACCACCTCATGTTTGAGGTGTGTATTACCATGACACGTATGTACTGTTGTGATCTGTGTTGTTTGCCCCTTTGTGGCCCGGGTCGTGACTGAAAATGGTCCTTTGGATCAGTGCACCTACCAGGTTAACAAGTAAGCAGTAAGGCACTCAGGGGTGTGTGTAAACCATATTTTACAGCACGGCCAGGGGCGTAGTAAGGCACGAGGCCAATGGCCGAGTGACTTCAGCTGCTGGCTGTGCTGTAAAATATGGTTTACTCACACCCCTGAGTGCCTTATTGCACTTATAAAATTGACTCCTCTTTTTTTTTTTTTCTTTAGTTTTGACTATTGGGAAAAGCATGTGTATATGTAGAAAAATAGATCAACTTTGTGCATTTGTGATAAAATAATCCTTCTGCCCACTGCAAATGATGTCATTGTGTTATTGCCTACTACTTCTTCCTGTTTTTTTTTTTTTTTTGTTCCCCTCTGTTGTGCCCCACATTCTAGATATGGAATGTTTACCACGGAATATATGGATTCAGAATTCTGCTCAGTTCCACTGGCAGAATGTTTCTCTCCCAACACACTATACACATAGAAAACAAAGGCCTTTGCTGCAGCCAGAGACTCTGTTATCCCACTGTTGGGGCAAAAAGAAGAGAGTTCCCTGATAAGCAGTTAAAGATAAAAGGGGATTTTTGACTGTCCACAAAGAAACAGTTGTAGTGAAAACTATAAATAATACTTGTTGTTTCTAAATTTTTATGTGTGTAAGTAGAGTGTGATGATCAGGGAAACGGCATTTAATTGATTTGTTTTATTTATTTAAGGTAGTTTTATTTTTAGGGCCCAGTTGAAGTGTTTTTTTTACAATGTAAAGGTAGCAGCCATGTTTGTGGTGGGTCAGCTCTGGCAGTAGAGGGCTAACTGAAATGCCTGTGTTCCAAATGGCCATTGATCTGTGTTGCAGACTCTTCACTGCTGAGCAGTCCTTTTTTTTTTTTTAACCCATGTGTAAACCGTATTTTACACATAAATAAGAGCCAATCAGGTTACATGATTTTACTATGCCATTTTATAAAAACATGAATAAATTGTGGAGGCAGACCTGGTTCTGGCGGCTAAAACAGAATCGTGGTAGACAGACAACCACAGTTGGGAAGTAGCCATCTCAGGCTGCATGTTCCAGAAGGACAGGTCAGGGAGGAAAAGTGGAGGAGTTGTTTTATATGTGAAGGAGGGTATAAGGGCCACTGAGATACAGGGGCAACAGGTAGACAGTGAAGGGCTGGAGGTACTGTGGGTCAACCTAGAGATGGGGTTGGGGGTTGTTATTCACACAGGTGTGGTGTATAGGCATCTGACACAGGGGGCAGGGATTTAGACAGAGCCCTGGGGGAAGCCATTAGCAAAATGGCCAGCGAGGGGGAGGTTTTGATTGTGGGGGGCTTTAATATGCCGGATGTAGATTAGGGCGTTCTCACTGCAGCTACATCGAGAGGCATGGCCATCCTTGACTCCATACAGCGGGTGTTCATGAGGCAGCAGGTTTTGGAACCCACTAGGGATGATGTGGTGCTGGATCTGGTACTTGCAGAGACAAGATTATTAGCATTGCAATGGATAGTTCCCTGGGCACAGGTGATCACCTTTCTGGGTGGTTCGGCACATGGATAGGACAGGAAAAAACACACACTCTAAGGCGAGGATCCTGGACTTCAGGAGGGCAGATCCTAAAGAAATGGGAAACTGCCTCAGAGCATGCCGGGGGGGAGGGGGGAGTGGAGGCTGAGTGGAGAAAAATTAAGGAGGGTATAGACCAAGCAGTGACATACTGTTGGAAGGAAGTGAGCAAGGGAAAGAGGAGGAAGGAGGAGGAAGAAGCTGGTATGTTCTCTAAGGAAGTAGCAAAGGCAGTGTTTGGAACAAAAGAAGATAGCATTTAGAAAGTGCAAGGAGACCCAGAAGGATGAAGCCAGGAAGATGCATCTGGCAAAACAAAGGTAGGCAGGAAGGAGGGTGAGGCAGCTAAAGCACTAACAGAAGGGAGAGAGCTAAGAAAGTCAAAAGGACTGACCTTCAATTTATGTAGGGTTGGGGAGGAGGAAGGCGAATTTGGGAGCATGAGAATCAGGAGGGCAGAGGAAGATCGAGAGACAACGCAATACTGAGCGATTACTTCTGCTTGGTCTTCATGTTGGGGGTGGGGGTGGACCAGCATGCTGCAGTAAGCACCAGGGAGAAGGGGGTAGTTGGGCACAAGTTCATTCTCCTGGAGTGGATCGGAAGGACTTGAAGTCTTAAACTATAATAAGGTGATGGGGCTGGAATCGCAATCCCCCGCAGCATTTCTTAACACCTCAGTGGAGATGGGAGTGTTTCAGAACACTGGAGCGGGAGCAGCAGTAGGAGAATGCTAACAACAACTGCAGACCTGTCGGTCTACATCAGTGGTGGGAAAGTTAACCGAGACACTACTGAAGGAGAGGCTTGTGGAGCATTTGGAGGCAAAAGAGCTGCAGGACCACCGGCAGCATGGTTAATGGGGGAGGTCATGTCAAACTAATCTCATAGATTTCTTTGACTGGTTACCAGGGAGGTGAATCAAGGGCGTGGATGTAGCCTATCTGGACTTAAGTAAATTATTCAACACTGTGCCGCACAGAAGACTAGTTAAGAAACTAAGCAGCTGAGGGGGGTGGTGGAGAAAGTGACAAGCTGGTTATCAAACTAGTTAAGGGATTGGGGCAAAGGGTGGTGGTAAATGGTAGCTACTCAGTCGATATAAGAGTGACTAGTGGGGTGACACAGGGTCTGGTGCTGGGGCCGGTTCTCTTCAGTGTCTTCATAAATGACATTACGGAGGAGCTTGAGGATAAGGTGAGTCTCTGCAGATGATGCAAAAATCTGCAACAGGGTTGACACTCTGGAAGGGGTGAAGAGAATGCTAAAGTTCTGAGGAAATTAGAGGAGTGGTCTGTGGGGTGGCAGCCGGGTTTCAGTGCCAAAAAGTACAAGGTTATGCACTTCAGGATGTGAAACTGGGGGGGGGGGGGCAGTGGAGTGTATAGGCACCAGGCAAGAAAGAGACCTAGAGGTCATCATATCTAATGAAATCAGTGTAACTGGACAGCGTGACAGAGCAGTGAAAAAAGGCTAGCAGGATGCTGGGGTGCATTGGTAGGGGGATTTCTAGCAGGAGGAGGGAGGTGGTGCTGCTGTTGTATCACTCACTGGTGAGGCCATGCCTGGAATAAGAGGAGGGCAGCCAGAATGGTGACAGGTTGCATGAGAAGCTGTAAAAGGGTCTGCGCAGAGGTAGGGCTACCGCTCGCGACGCCAGCGACCGGGTTGAGAACGGACTCGGGCAGCTGGAAGGCTGGCTGGGGGGAGAAGGATTGAGCGCCCATGGGCTTCTCTCCTTCTCCGGGTGGGGTGAGATGTAGGTCCCGCTGCGATACCACCACCTGGGTGACCACAGGTGGAGGTGCAGCGAAGACAGCATTCAAAGGGAAGGGTGGACGTCTGCCGGGAGCTGGAACGTTAGCACGTCCTGACGTGCGTTGCTTCTCGGCCCCCCTTGCGTGCAGATGTCCTGTGGGCTGGGAGAAAAATGGAAATACCCTGCTCCAGGTTCCGGTAGATGGGACCTGGTCGTCCCGAGAAAACCTATAACCGGGCTCTTGAGATGGGACCAGCTGACCTCCCGACTCATACTTGAGGTGTGAGAGAGGGTAAGTGGAGGCCCTCTCCTCCCCGCCCGGGGAAACAGCGGCAGGATGGGGCAGGCGAAATGGCCGTTCCTGAATGGAATGGAGGTACCCGGGGCGGGATTACGGGAGCGCACGACCTTGGGATCCCGGAAGAGAGGTTCCTGGAGCAGCGAGAAGGGGGCATAAACATTAAGTACAAAAAAAAAAAAAAAAAGTTTTTAAAAAAGACAAGCTGTACAAGGAAAGGCTGTAGAAATTAAACATGTACTTCTGGAAGAGAGGAGAGTGAGAGAGGCATGTTTGAAACCTACATGTACCTCACAGGAGTTGACATGGTGCAGGAGGAAAGTCTTATTTCAGTGAATGAAAGGCACTAAAACAAGGGGGCATGCAGTGAGGCTAAGAGAGGGAAGTTTAAGGGAGATGTGCAGAAATACTTCCTCACGGAAAGGGTGGTGGTTGACTGGAACAGCCTGGCAATGGAGGTGGTGGAGGCAGAGACTCTGGAAAGCTTCAAGCATGCATGGGATAGACACAAGGGCATATTAGATAGGAACCAGGGAAGGGGGGAGTGACATCTGTGACCAGCTAAGGTCAGTGGTAATGGAACAGGTAGGGACAAGGGGCAGACTGAATGGGTCTGAAGGTCCTTTTCTGGCAACAGAATATATGTTTCTGTGTAAGAACCCTGTTCTGGAAATCAGTTTTGAAAAAGTTGCGCCATTCAAGTGAATGGAGTGTGCTCCCGCGCTCTACCTGTAGAGACATCACAAAACTTCAGGGCACGGGTGGCAGATCAGAATGTCAGGAAGTAGAACAGGATCTTGCTGCCACCCCTTGGAGTTAAATTATGATCCCTTCCCCTTACTTTGGGGGTTAATAGAAAAACATTTTTCTTTTTAAATATTGAAATTTTATTAATGTTATCATGAAACAATAGCAAATTCCATCACGCAGTGGATGTTGGCTCACTGATGCTACAAAAGGCACAATAAAATAATTATTCACATATGCAAATTCAGTGCATATAAATTAATGCAGTCCATTCGAAACCTTTTCAAAATAAAAAGTACTCTAAAGGGTGCAGTATTATGGTAGCGTGCATGTCTTCATAAAAAGTTGAAGAGGAGTCCATTGGGCTTTCCGAAGTAGATCTCCTGAAGAAAGTGCAGCAGAAAATCTAACGGTTGCCATAAAAATCAGAACAACGATGAGCTGTATCCCGTCAGATACAAATAATCTATATATGAAGTATCAGAATTGATATCGGAGAGAAAAGGTAGTAGGTATATAAAAGTAACTTGGAAAGCAAGGATTAAAGAAGCCCTAAAAGGGGCTATGGGGCTGTAATAGGAAAAGGAATGAAAGTAGTAGAGAGAAAGCAGGTGAGGGGGAGACCCCGTCTTTTGGATCAGAGTCTGTGTAATTGTCCAATTGGCACAAAACTCATTTACGCCATTTGATTTCAAAAGAAAGTATGTGATTCATAATCCTGGCTGATATCCTCTCCAATGTGTATAATTCAGGCGGTAGTTCGGGCAAGAATTTTCTGGGGGTGCCAAAGCCTTGTAATGGCTTTTTTGACCAGTAAGATGACCAATTTTATGGAGGGTCTACTCAGTGTGGGTGATCTGGGGGAATAGCGGCAGGGATGAAGGAAGGGGTAATCATACCAGGGCAATCAAATATGTCCTCAGTCTCGTGCACCACAGCTTGCCAGTAAGGTTGAAGATATGGGCATTCTTAGAGTACATGCATTTGATCTGCCTGGAGAGTTCCACAATTGTGCCAGCAGTGATGGTCTTTTGTATTTGGCTATCCCTGCTGGTGTGTGGAAATATCGGAGTCTGCACTTCTGAGAGTATCCTCTTTAATAGGAGGCAGCTGTTAACCATGTGGGAGGGGGAACTTTTGTGTTATAGCTGTATAGAGTGGGTGGTGTCCAGCTCTGCATTCCATCTATGAAGGATGGAGACAGTAGGGGCCGTAGACTTGTACAGCCTTGTATAGAAAACTAATGAGAGGTACCCAAGTATCTCCTAGCAGGTAGCATTGTAGAAGGTGAATGAGGGGGGATGGTTTTTCAGCTGATTGGATCAGGGCTTCTTCCCAAACATGAAGGTGAGAGTGAAGTTGTAAATATTTATGGAAATCAGTTGTTGAGGGTGAAAAGATGCCTGGAGTGCCACAAATAAGACCCCTGTTGGAGTGATGGGTTGGAATACATATCTAATGCCATTTCAGTAAAGCTTTATTACATTTGTTGGGAGGAAAGGCCATATCGTGTGCAGATGTGCTGTATCCTGGAGGTAGAGCTTATCAGTAGTTGTAAGAAAATATTTTCAAAGAAATACCCATTGATGGTAAGTTTCGGCTGTAATAACACTTACTAAAAGGAGTACATGGCAGTATAGCCTAGAGGTTAGAGTAACGAGCTGTGAATGAGCTTGGTACATCCAGCAGACCTGGGTTTGAGTCCCACAACCTCCACATGAATACACTTTTTTTTTTTTTAAACTCTTTTTCACTCTCCTTGGTCCGGAACGCTCTCGGGCTAGCCCCACTGGCCTGACCGCTCTACTGTCCACCGTCTCTCCCGTCATCTTGTTTATTTGTTTATTTGTGAAATCCATTTACAACCTTTGAGCCAAAGGCTCGTTTCCAAAGGTACCTCGTCACATTAAAGACATACGTAGTTTTAGGTTACATAGCATAGGTTTTAGGTTACATAGTATAGGTTTGCAAAACAATAGGCGTTCAACAGAGGCGCCATGTCACACTGAGGTCAGACAAAATACATTTAGGTTACAGGGTACATGTAATTGAGAACAGGTGTTACACAAGTTGGTATCAACAATTGAGCAATCTAATAGGTATACAATGAAACATCTTCAAAGTAGTTACGACCCCCAGGGCTGTGGGGGCTAACAGCCCCAGAGAGATCGAAGGGGAGCAGTGACGGGAGACCGGCATTGGACATGTGGTGGTGGCACTGGAGGAAGCAGTCTCCTATCTGGCCAAGGAGGGTATTTCTCTTTACGCCCCTAGTCCCTTCCGTCCCATGTGTGGGCACGTTCCCTGACTTTTCGGCACGCGGCAACCCTGCCAGTGTCGGGCCACGCTGAAGTACTTGCTGCTCAGCGCTCTGTGATCACCCGATCTCCACGGAACACCGAGCCTCCTTCACCCTCCCGGGACAGGAGAGCGGCCCAGCGGGCACTTCATCTTGTCCCTCCCTGCCGACCCCGGCACCCGAGCTTCTCCAACTGGCCGCCGGTGGCGCAGGAGTCCAGCATCTCAGCCCTCAGCGCCACTGGGCCGACCTCCACATGCATACTGTATGATCGAGTTACTTAACCTCTTCAGTGCTCCCGGGTTACCCCTGAAAACAGGCACTTGTGCCTAGTGGGCCTTACACAGTACCAAAAAATAATAAAAATGTGAGTGGATTGCCAAAAAGGTATTGGGCGTGGTTACGTGCATTAATTAGTGTGTGTTCAGTCAGCTTTCAGTAAGAATGATAGGACGGGGAAAGCCAGAGGCAAACTATTGTGAGATGGTGTGCTATGTCGTACTAGCCTAAGTTGGGTACGTTGACAACCCCACCCTCGATGTCTCTAGGGAGCTGCAAATGGAATAGTGGGGAAGGGCTTACCCTGCCAGAAGAAGCGGGAGATTACTTTATCCCAGGCCCTAAAATACGTTTTATTCTTCATAAGTGGCAGGCTTTAGAGAAAATATAGAATTTGAGGAAGGGTGTTTTGTCATATTAACTTCTGTATGATTAAATAACACAAGGGTGAGATTTGTCCAGTGAAAGAGGTTGGCAGTGATTTGCTGAGTTAAAGACTTATAATTGAGTAGTTCTAGGTGCGCCAGAATTTTGGTAATTGTAATTCCGAGGTATCTAATGGCCAGTTTATGCCACTTAAAGGGAAAATTTCATTTTAACTGTGGCGAGGGTGAATAATTATAGAGAAGCACCCCTGTTTTAATAGAGTTTAATTTATATCCTGCTAATCTGCAAAATTCTTGGAAAAATTCCCAAATGACCATAATGGAAGCCTCCGGGAAGGTTAAAGCTAACAGCACATCATTGGTGAATGAGATTTAATAAGAAAAAAATCTTTCAAACATCACAGTGGAGCCCCCATTGAGGTAAGGGAGCTCAATTTTTCTGCTTTTTAGCAGAAAGGAAATGCAGGAAAGGTACGCGTTAAAGGACAACTAAACAGTAATTCAACATGTTTTCTAAAATCTGGCTTCTCAGCCCGTTAAAGGAAAGTCTGTTCAATTAGGATAAATTCAGTTTTGTAGCATTTAAAAAATGTGAACAGCCTTTCCTGATTCAAATCTTCCCGCCTTTGGGTTCCATAAAATGGCTGCCAACGTGCACCGCAATAATGTCAACGAGGAGAGAGCCTGGTTAGCATGAGCATTACTGTAGGAGCTCTTCATGCAGTAGTACGCTGTCGTCCATTCATTTTACTACCAGTTTGTTAAAAGGTGTAAAATTCATAACTTAGCCTATGTATTATTCATACTAATACCCAAGTGAATTTTTTTTAAGGTCTGTAAACTGCAAACTTCAGAAACTACTGGTTTTACACACACAAATCGTCAGTCTCCGCTACCAGTTTCTTTGCATATGTCCACTAATGTCCCAGTCCTGCTGCACCTGTTTTTATTGTATATTTTTTAATAACTACCTGGTAGTCTAGTGGGGGAAACTGAGTGAGCCTCAAAGATCTGTGTCCCATGAAGAACTCTGCAGATTCTTCTGCTGTAACTGGAGTTATGGACACTCCCTCCCCCACTGCATCCCTTCTGTAGCATCACCTCGTCTATCTTCACATCCTGATTCCTTGGCTATGTCCATGTTTCTAATATGTTAATAAAAACTACTTGGTGATTTAGTGGGAGATGCAGAGAGCCGTAATTGTCCCAGTAAGTGTTTTAGTTTCTACTCCTGCTGGAACTGAAGATCTTACTTTGAGTTGGAGCTCTTGCAGCAAGCGACACTATTAGGACTATGCCGCCAGGCATAGGACTCCATGGTAAATTCTAGCTAGCAGTAATTTAAAGCGGGACTACTTTGATGTCGCCTGCTTCCGACGTTAGCCGGTGGTATAAAGGGGGCAGTCCCCAGCCACACCTCAGTTCTTTTCACACTGTCGACCTGTGCACATCGGCTCCACGGATGCCTCCTGCTATCAGTTGACCGCTATTTTCATGCTAATCGTATTTTCTTATTTTCTATATTATTCTAAGTTTAATTATGCACGTCTTTACCATCTTCGACTTCACAGCAATGGAAATCGAAGTTTACCTGCAGGAAACAAATCCTGGCTAAGGACGGCCGTTTGGCCTGCCTTATTTGTTTAGGACCCGTGCACGATTCGGAGGCCTGCCCACATTGCTGTAGTTTCAACCGCTGGGCACACATCCATCATCAGAAGGCCTTGAAGACCTACCTTTTGGAGCAGCAACTAGCCGCCATGCAGAGGACCCCTTCCAGCCATGGTTCCTCTTCTTCCTCTGTCCCAGGGTCTTCGTCTTCTTCCCACAAGGATAAAAAGACCAGCGGGAAGCACCACCATAAAGAGGATAGACCCAGATCGGATTCCTGCTCCATATCTTTGCATTGGAAAGCAACTTTCTCGAGTCCACCCTCCTGTGGGAGATTGGACTCTGCCCCTCTGGCAGCCCAAGCTTCTGGGCTTTCATTGATGAAGCCTCCTGCTCTGGTTCGGATGTCGGGTGGGGGATCTTTGGGGCAAGGACCTTCTGGCCCTCCTCTGACTCTTAGGCCCTTCAAACATGCCTCCAGGCATAAGCCAGAGGAATCAGCCGGCACCTCTTTGGGTGATGGACACGGATCTGTCTGCAGGCTAGGGGCGTTGTCCTTGTCGGGGTCTGACGACGGGGAGACACCAGGAGCAGGATCTCCAGTCCGGAGTATGCTCCCCAAAGCACAAGATGGGTTCCCGTTGCTCGACTCGGTCATCCTCATCTTTGACGCCACCTGGGTCGAAGCAGATGACACCTACGTCGGCTTCCCCAAAGCTGCCATCTGGCTCTGCTGCTGGCTAAGCCAGTGATTCCTCTGAAACCAGGTCAGCTGCCACTGGACAACCTGACGTCACCAGACCACTGACCTGGCGACTGACACGTTGCCGCCTGTGGGACTACCGCCAGACATGCCAGAATCCCCAGATCTGTCGATAAGGCCCTAACGAGCCCACTGGTCCGACACTTGGTGCATCCGGCGTACCGTGATACTGACCTTCACAAACTCCCTGTGATACCATTGATGGGCCTTGGGGCCCTATTTAAGTTAGGTGGAATACAGTAAAAGGGGACCTACTGCCCAAGGAACGTCCCACACCCTTGCTGAACTTTTCACCCTCTGGTTTGCTACAGGACCCATCTAGACCCCCTTCTCCACCCAGGAAGTCACCTCCCCCTTGGAAAGTAACTCCTTCACCTGATCATTCAGATGAAGGGTCCCTGAGATGTCAGAAGGGGAGACACCACTGTTCATCCCGCTCTCTGTCTAGATACCACCACCCCTATGTTAGGTCTCCCTCTTCGGACTCGTCTGGAATGAGTTCCTCCTCCTCATTCTCCAGGTCTTCGGAGGGGTTTTCTTCCCTTCCCCCCAATACTGACTCCTGTCTGGAATCTCCCGGGCCACCTCCAGATGACCCTACTTTTTTGGATGTGATGCGTCACAGACAATACCTTAATCAATGGAAAACAGAGGACTGGGACCCAGAAAGGAGGAGTCTCACCCATATTCTGGGAATGAGCGACCTTAAGCCTCTGGTGGTTCCACCGTTAGTGGCACCCTTTCAGGATGTCACCAGATTAGCCTGGAGACACTCTTACTCAGCCTCAGCCATGCCGAAGAAAGCAGACAGGCTGTATAAAACCCCTACAAACTGAACCTTTTTAGGGAGAACACCCCAAAAATGGCAGCTCACAACAGGACACAGCAGCCTAAGCACATGAATTCACAGCCACCATACAAAAATATCCAAGCGGCTGGACCAATTTGGCCGTAAGGTTTACTCCTCGGCCACCTACACCATACGTTCGCTCAATTTCTTGGCATATATGGTGCAGTATCAGAAGTCCTTATGGCAGAAAGCCATGAAATTGGCTCAGAAACAGTCTGACTCTCCTCATAAGTCGGAGTTGTTAGACGTATTGCATTCTGACCTTGACATTGGAAATCACATCCTGTGGTCTTCCTATGACTCCGCAGACACTGCAGCTAGGGCTGCCGCAGCTGCCGTCCGCCTAAGGATATACTCTTGGCTAAGGGTATCTAGTTTCTGGTAGGAACTTCAGGATGCTATCCTGGATGCTCCCTTTCAAGGGTCCATGCACTTTGAGCGGGATACAGAGAAGATGATCACGAACTTTCAGGACTCAGGCAAAATGGTCCAGTCTGTATAACAGATGTACAAATCTGAGCCAAATCCCACAAGACTGAAGTTTTTTCGTTGCCCCGGTGGTCAACGGTCCCAAGGGGCAGCAAGCAAGAGGACCATTCAGAGGTAAGGCTCCCTCTCAGCCCACAGGTGCACAGGCACCTTGGGATGCCAAGTTCTCCCAGAGTCGTCTTGCCCACCCGGTTAAAGCCTGACTCCTTGTTCGACTCCACCCCCCCATCCTCCAAGCGAGTCCTTAGGGGCGATAGGGGTCGTTCTCTCTCTGTCTAGAGGGGTGGACCAGCATTACATCAGATGCCTGGGTCCTTCAGCTAGTAAAAAAGGGACATGCACTGGAGTTTGTCCAGTTTCCTCCGGACAGTCATCATGTCCCCTTCTCTTACTCTCCCTCCCACACCATCCTGATTCAACAAGAAAGACAGGCCCTTCTGAGCAAGCGGACAATAGAACCTTTCCCAACAAGGGAAAGGATTTTATTCCCACTTCTTCTTAGTTCCCAAGAAGATGGGGGATCTTCGCCTTATCCTGGACCTAAGCCTCCTGAACAACTACATAGAGTACAGGAGGTTCAGGATGGTAACCTTTCCAGGCCTCATTCCCATGCTTCATCAAGAGATTGGCTCTGTTCCCTAGATATGCAGGACACCTACCTCTGTATCTTGGTGCTTATGGCCCACAGAAGATTCCTGAGATTTGCCTTTCAAGGAAACTCATTATCAGTTCCGGGCCTTGCCCTTCGGCATTTCCTCAGCGCCACGTGTGTTCAGAGTGCATTGCAGTGGTGGCTGCGGCATTAAGGCGCATGGGGCACTATGTGTTCCCCTACCTCGACGATTGGCTGCTTACGGCCCCATCAAGAGTAGGCCTTCTATGAGCCCTCCGAGACACTTATACTCTGTACCGAGGGCTGGGGATCACCCTGAACTTACGAAAATAATCCCCGGAGCCCAGCCAAAAGCTCGCCTTCATCGGAACGATCCTGGATTCCGTCCAGGGCATGGCCTTCCTTCCCCAGGACAGGGGAGATCGCCTGCGAGAGATGGCAGAAGCGGATCTCATAACTCCTCAGTTTCAGTTGGAACTTCCTCAGTTTACTGGGGCACATGGCGGCGGCCATTCCTGTCACTCCCTTGGCCTGCCTCCACATGAGGGTCCCGCAATGGATGCTCAGGGTGCAGTGGGACCAGAGCCACGACGATCTAGACTCCCCGGTCAAGATCTCGGAGCCAGTCAGGAGAACTCTCCTTTGGTGGTTGGACCCCAGCAATTTAGAGAAAGGGGTCAACTTTCGTCTGGAGCCACCAGGTCAAACTCTGACAACAGATGCCTCCGGACCTGGGGTGGGGGCGCATCTGGGTGCTCATTGAATGCAAGGGTTTGGTCACCCGAGGAGCAGTCCCTTCACATCAATGTGCTGGAAATGCGAGCTGTCCTGTACGCCCTACAGGCTTTTCAAGAGGACCTGGTGCCAGGCTCTCTTCTAGTTCAGACAGACCACATGGCGGTCGTCTTCTACATCAACAAGCAAGGGGGCACTCATTTGTATCCCCTTTGCAGGGAGGCGATGAGTGTCTGGTACTGGGCATTGGAACGGGGCATTCTGCTGTCCGCAATGCACATTCCAGGCATCCTCAGTGATCTGGCCGACGGCCTCAGCAGGTCGTGTTTCAGAGCGCACGAGTGGGAACTGCTACAGTCCTAGCAGACCAGCTCTTTGACAGGTGGGGTCTTCCAGAGCTGGACCTCTTTGCGTCACCACGCAACGCCAAACTGCCAACGTTCTGCTCGCGAGAGCACGTGCCTGGGGTTTTTTTTGCCAGACGTGTTATCCCTGTGCTGGGCAGGGAGGTTTCTCTATGCCTTTCCGCCCTTCCCTCTCATTCAGAGAGTGCTGCTCAAGTTACAAGCAGAAGGGTCCCGAATGATCCTAGTGGCTCCCAAATGGCCTTGGCAGATTTGGTTCCCACTACTGTAGCGGTTATCAACGGAACCTCCAATTCCGCTGCCCATATACTTGCAGTTGCTGTCTCAGGAACAAGGGTCGCTGGTCCACCCGGATCTTCAGTCCTTACACCTACATGCTTGGCTCCTTCAGACGTAGCTCAACATAGATACGGGTTTCCCCGGAAGTGGCAGCAGTCCTAGTCTAGGCAAGAAAGCCCTCTACTCGCTCTGCCTACGCTATGAAGTGGAAGCGTTTTTGTCTTTGGGCATCACCACAGCGTTTGGATCCCGTCACCTGCCCTGTGAACTCAGCTTTGCAGTATCTCCTCTCCTTGTACGAAAAGGGTCTGAGTTACTCCTCTATCAAGGTGCACATGTGGGCAATTTCCGCCTATCATGCTCTCGTGGGAGACAGAGCATTGCCGCAATTGGATGTCGCTCGCATCTTTCTTAGGGGAATTCTGCTTATGAGATCTCCCATTCAGAACCCTAGCCCACTCTGGGACCTCCTTTTTGTGTTGGAGAAACTCACCCTCCCTCCTTTTGAACCAGCAGCGGATTGTGAGCTGCGTTACCTTTCTTGGAAGGTTTGTTTTTTGGTTGCTGTTACTTCAGCTTGAAGGGTTTCCGAGCTTCAGGCTCTGATGTGTAAAGAGCACTATTTGGTTTTCCACAGGGAAAGGGTTCCCTCAGTATGAATCCTAAGTTCCTTCCGAAAGTGGTCTCAGAGTTGACCCTCAACCAGTCGGTTGACCTTCCTGTTTATTTTCCTTCCCCTTCCAGTAAAGGGGAGGCTCTCCTCCAGACATTGGATGTCCACAGGACTTTGAGGTATTACCTTAAAAGGACGGCTCAGCACCGTCAATCAGAGCAACTCTTTATGGCCTTTGCACCACATTGCTTGGGTCAACCGGTATCCAAGCAGACTATCTCTAAATGGATAGTTCGTTGCATCTCGTTTTGTTATGAGAAACACAATAAACTCCTACCGGGCCCGGTTAGGGGTCACTCCACCAGAGGAGTGTCAGCATCTTTCGCCGCCCTATGAAATGTCGCCATAAAGGACATTTGTGCGACTGCAGCCTGAACTCGGTACATACTTTCGTCAAGCATTACAGCTTGGATATCGTCTCCAGACGCTGAGCTCGACCTGGCCTATGGTACAAGGCTTTTGTCCTGAGGCCTCTGGAGTCGGCATATTCCAGCTCCTGGGAATTAAATTTACCTCTTTTATGTGGGACTGCTTGGGATTCAGTCACTTATTGTAATAGCCTGCTGGGGAGCTCCCACTCGGGAAATAAGGGCGTCTGATTCGTAGAACTTACCATAGCAGTAGATCTTCGAGAGGAGCTCTTGCAGCAGGCACTACTTCCCACCCGCCTTCCCCCTCGAGGTGTGCAGATCCATTTTCGTTTTCTACTCCATTTCTCTTACAGTTGGCTTCGTCTCCTTCTCTTGTCAGGCCTTCTTCTGGGTCTTGGCGGGAGAACTGAGGTGGAGCTGAGTTGGGCCGGCGTTGGGGCCGGTCCCTGCCGTGAATTGCTGGCAGAAGTTTCACCGGAGGGTCCTAGTGCCTGCGGCATAGTCCTTATTGTAATAGCCGGTTGCAAGAGCTCCTCTCGAAGATCTACTGTTACAGTAAGTTCTTACGTAACTGTACTTTGTGAATTTAGCAGCAAATCTCCCACCCCCAGGTTGAGATGCTGCCATTAAAGTAAATGTTCAGAATCCCTCCGAGATGCTTCCCAAGTGTGAAGTTTTCTTAACAATGTCACAAGCCCATGCACCTTTTTATTTAATGTAATTGATGAGTTTTTGTTTTTTTAATGTTTGAAGGTCCGTAAAGCACTCCGCAGCACAGAAGCATATGAGAACTTCTTGCGGTGTTTGGTTATTTTTAACCAGGAAGTTATCTCCAGGGCAGAGTTGGTGCAGCTTCTTTCACCTTTCTTGGGGTAAGTGTTTGTCATCTGAAGTGTTATTAGTAAAAATACATGTAAATAGTTCTAGTAGACCTCTGTGACACAGTAAACGTTTCCATTTAGCTGTCCCTGCAAGATGATGTGTACATACAGATCCCATATGCACACAAGTAGTTTTAAGCCACTTTATTCCGTTTGTGGTGTCACAACGTGAAGTTAGACATCTAGAATAGTTTTAGGAGACTTGCTGTAAAGGGCTGCTGAAATTCAAATAGCTTAACATGGAATTTTCAGTTTGCAGAGACTGAAGATATGTAGCAGGATATAAGCAAACAAAAAAAAAAATCCTTGTGTAGGTTTTTTTTGTAATAATGGCTGTCCAGCAATGGAATTGATAAGCATATTTATCTTTAATCCTGAAGTTTGGTACGTGGTGTTGAAATAGTTTTTAAAGTTCCTGCTCTTTTGCCACAGCAATTCAACAACACCTGAATACAATTAATGAATGGGCTAACACTTGGGGCATGTCCTTTAATGAGGAAAAATGTGTGTAGTTAAACATTAAAGTAAAAAGAACCCTAACCACTCTTATGTAATCAAGGGTGCTGTTCTCCAGGCCGCAGAATTATAGGGAGATCTCGGCATTTTGGTAGACAACAAATTTAACTTTGATGCACAGTGTAATAGCGCAGTTGCCAAGGCCAGTATAAGCTGGTGGAATATCAGAAGATCCCAAAACATCCTGAAACAGTGACGTCATTGTGCCACTGTGTGCATTGTACGAACAGTTCTGGGCTATGGATCCCAAATTAAGGCACCATATAATTCAAAAATCACTAGTATTGAACCAATCCAGAGTCGAGTAACAGTCAGACAGAGAAATGAGACATTTGAACTATACGAACCATTTAGATAAAACCAAATTGGTTACCTTAGAAGCTCGACATCTTACAGGGGGGACCTGTTGTTTCTTTTCTATATAATACATGACACAGAACTAATGATCTATATGAATATAGACTTTAGATTGCATACCAAAGAAACTAGGGGACATCCTCTATGACTTCAAAGACATAGAATGAAAACCGAAAAAGGAGGAACTTTTTCATGCAAAGGGTGGTAGGTGTGTGGAACAACCTCACTCTCGAAATTACAGCCAGTAGAAGCAAAACTGAGTTTAAAAAAAGGTTGGTTGCTTATTTGACATTGAATCCAAATATTAAGTACTACCACTGATAGATTGGGTGAGCAGTTCACAAGGGCTTACAGCCTTTATCTAATCTAACAAATTCTACTAAACAACTACCATGAAAAAAACTCATCTTGGTGTTAGTGCTAAGAAATGTGTCCAGATGTCATCCCATTGATGCAATTGCAGTGCTGACGACCTGAGTTCAGAATGAGCCCTATCATCGGGGAGGGAGGGAATCTGGTGTCTCAGAGGACACTTTTCTCCGAATCACAGATGTCAGTGTGTTGCTGCAGTGCGTGTTGGAAGGGGGAGGGGGCAGCTGGCATGTACTTAATACACTTGCTCTCAGGTCGGTGTCCTAAAGGAAGGAGAGAAAACTAAGGAGGAAAGAGATAACCGGAATACCCAGGCACTCACAGGCCCCACCCATACTGCTGTCTTTAATGGTCTGTGCCTGTGTATGTTCCATCGAAGATGTGGCCCCAAAGACTCTGCCACAGGCGCTAAGTTGTGTGGGCCCCCTGACCCCCAACTAGATAGTGTCGGGGTTGGGAGATCTCCTGTGGACTGATAGGGGCCTCAAAGAGTAAATATTACCCCCCCCCCAAAAAAAAAGGGGGGGGAACGTTGCTACTGGTGGTCATATTTTTTGACTTAAGTAATTAATTGGAAAACTGGTAATAAAAGCAGTTTAAAACTATTGAAGGAAATTTATGAACCCTGCCCATCAAAGTTTGAAAACCCATGGAATGCTTTGTTAAATGAGGTATCTTTCTCCTCTCCAGCGCGGAACTGTCCAGAGATGGTGTGCTCCATAATGGTACTATATTGCAACCATTTTTAGACTCGCGTGATGCCACTGATGATCCAGCTGTGTCTAACCACATTGTAATTGAGCACAGCTGGCTTGTCAGTGACATCACAGGGTCCTAGAAATGGTGGCAATGCAGTATTAGTGCGGAGCAGACATAGTCATCAGTATCGCTGGACTGCTTACTGCCTTCTGTCCGCTGTAGGTAAGCCCAGTACCTCATTTAAAAGAAAAACTGTTATGAACATTTTTGCTGACAGATATTGCTGCATTAATTAAGCAGCTATGCTGGAACAAGCAGGCATTCCCTTGGGATTGATGCCTAGCTGGGAAGTGTTGATGGTCTGTGGTGTAGACAAGGCCATTAACTTAGGGCCTGCTGTTATTCCCCTGCAGAATGCTGATGTGTGAAGAAAATGTCTTCATAGAGATAGATATATATATGTATATTTTCTTAGTTTTTTTTGCCATACCGTTTTTTAATATTATTTTATCTAATTTTATTTTTGAGCTCTGTGATGTTAAAGTTCCTGGTTTTGCTGCACCCGCAATGAAAAATAAAACTTCTTGATATGGTGGTGTGCTGGTTTCCATCAGAAAGAAATATGTGCACACACTATCCTTGTACATCTATGGTATGAATCTAGTTTATATAGTGTATGGTGGAACGCTGTTGAGCATGGAAATCCATGCTCCCAACAGCGCTGTTGTGCTTGCCTCAGTACGCCACGATCTTGTGCTGCACAGAGTACGTCACTGGTACAGCACAAGATTGAACGCATTTTCGCGTGCGCAATTGAGCGACCCATGGCGACCGGGAAGTAAGCATGCTGCAACAGAGTCCCAAGTAAACCTTATTTTTTCCGATAGACTTGTGTGGGGATCACAAAGTGCCGCTAGTGCTTGCCCATACACTATAAAAGACTCTGTATGAGCAAGCATACATAAACAAGGCAGTTGTAAGATCTCTAGGTTTCTGTGGTAAAGGACCTCTCGCGGTCTCTGGTTACCACGGAAACTTCTCGATCACAACTGCCTTGTTGTGTATGCTTGCTCATACACAATCCTCTATATTGTCCAGAAGTAGTCTCAGCAGAAGATTATCAAATTGCTACTGGTGGCGTTTTATTTCTTGACTTGAATCGTTAATTAATAACTAGTAATAAAAGCTGGTTTTTAAAAAAATATTGCAGATTTAAACTATGCTGATTAATCAGAAGACATAGATGAGGCATTTTTAAACTAAATAATGAATTTTTTTCACCAAGAAGAAGTAGTGCTGCTTCAGGTGTGTTGGTAGCAAACCTTTTATTAGTGCAAAGATCACAGATTTAAGGGTGGTCCTTCACCATTTTGACTGGTGGCTGCCAAATTGGTAGTGCAGTCCTTGCATGAGGTATTGAATCCCCTAAAGTGTTGTACCATAACTCTGCATTGATATAGCTCCATGTGCATGACTTCTCGCATGCCCACTGGTCTACAGGGGTGCCTCCCTCAGTTCGTTTTTACAACTGTGGGCGGAGCCTACAGTCGTTTTGCTGTTTCAGCTCCTAAAACAGCCGATTGTGGCACGCTTCCATTGGACTTTTGGAAGTACCCTTCTGAAAGCTTGAAGCACTCCGCCACGATTGACTGCTATGGAGTAACAGCCGAAACAGCTGCACTATTTTGGCTGTTACTTATGCATTCCAGGACTGAAACTGCACATGCGCAGGTCCTACTGGTGCCGCCATCTTGGGAATGGCAGAGTGCTGCGCATGCGTAGTTGCATCACCGCTGCCATCTTGGAGATGGCACTCTACGGCACTCCTTCTCCAACTTCAGAAGCTTGCCACAGCCGTATTGGCTCTGACTAGAGTTTGTTTCATGCTGTCACAGTGCAGTGTTTACCTTGGTCTCCTTTTTGGGACCAGAACTTAGCAATTTGCAATCAAATAGCATTGTCCAGTTAGTTGTGCTTTACGTAATGGTATAAGCTAGTATTTATTTTTTTGTGTCAATTTAGGTTTAATAAGACAAAAAACTGTTCTAGGGATGTGGATGTGTTGTTCAATCCACACTTCTTGGCAGGTATCTTGCCCCTTTAAGATGAGCCGGAAAGTCTTCAAGGTGGCTCCTCCCACCTGGGTGGTAAAACCCTCTGCTCTGCACCATGACGCCAGATCTTCCTTACCGCTTGGAAGCTCAGGTTCCCTCCTCTTGCGTCTCTAGGCCTGGATCCTAAACCTTTGGTTTTACCTAAAGTTGTCTTGAAGTTTACACGACTTCAGTCTTCACTTTCCCTCGTGGCTGCAATGGACTCAAAATCCACTGCTGGCTTCCATCGGTGCCCTTGCGGGCAGAAGATGTCTCGAACTGACCCGCACGCCACGTGCATCTACTGCCTTGGTCTTGTCCACGATCCGCAGGCTTACGATCTGTGCAAGTCGTTTTTGTCATCTGCTCTCGAAGACCGTGCTGCCCAACTCCATCTGGGGCAACCAGAGAAACTGTTTCCGCCGGTGAAGTTGAAGGAGGTCTGTTGAGCGGTATCTGTGGTGGCGGATTCCGCGGAGCAGCTGGATCAGTTAATTGCCCTCGAGGAGGAGGCGGCTCAGGCCATGGCTTCATCATCCTCGACGTCTGTGTTTATCCCATTCTCCTTGGGCTCCTCCTACACTGCTTCCTTGCGGGAGCTTTGCCAGTCCCTCGCCACCAAGGGAGAGGGGCCTTTGGGGAGTCGCTTCTCTCAGTCGAAGAGGAAGGACCGGAAAGGTAAGCCCCACCATCGACGTTCGTGGGAGCGGGAGAGATCTCGCTCCATGGACCATTCTCTGTCGAACTTGGTCGAGGTTGCGGCCAAGGCTGCTGGCTTCTTAGTGTCCCCAATAGGCCAGCCGACCGAGACACCCGTCGATGCGGTCGAGACCTTCCACGACCCCTTAGACAGGCTGTCGACTGGAGAAGCCGACAACCCTCCTTCACCAGTTCCCCAGTGCCTACCAAGGACTTGCGGTCCCTGGTCAAGGACCCCGAATCGGGATGTGTGGGTCTCCCCGGCCCCTTCTTTGACCCACCGTCGATGACCCTAGCGGTCCTGGTCTCTGTCCTCTTCCGTGTCGGGCAAGTCCCGCTGACTTCGGCGATCTTGGTCCCGACATCAAGGAAAGTGGCATCGTTGCTTATCCTCTTCGGAGGAGAGGCTCTGGCGCAAGTTGCGTCGGCAGTATGAGGATGTGATGTGGCAGCAGCTTTTATTGGCTGGCAACAAGCGGACTCTGTTGCCTTCGCCGGCAATAAAGTGGCTGTCGCCCGAGCGGTCAAAGCGATCTCCTACCCTCGGTTCCTTGAACAAGGAGCCGACTCCGGCGCCGATTGCTCGGCCGAAACCGGCTGCTCCACCCATTGTGGTGGAACCACTGCCTCCTCAGCCGAAGACTGGGGCCCTGGCCAAGGATTCTCTGTCGGGAAGGGGCTTGCCCCACCTGTTGTCTGTCACCCTCTCTACCGATCAGCCTCGGCGAGTGGAAGGTGGCTCAGGCGGTCGGCAGCTGTTTGTGGACTCCTTGGAGTCTGAAGACTGCTCTCTGTATTCCAGGGGTCTGTGGGTGGATGAGAACCCATCCTCGGTATTCTTTGGCTTAGCTCAGAATCTACTGGAACGCAGCTCGAACCCGTGCAGAAATGGGTTTTCAAACAACATGAAGTCTTGCTATATTATGACATATGCAGTATAACCCCAGGTTAGAACTGCTCCGGAGGTGAAAGAGTTAACTTTCCATGCAGGGCATGGAACCTTGAGCGCGAGCTCGGTTGAACACTCTGTCTGTTGTAGCTCAAACTTAAACTGTCAGATTCTTTACTCCGCCTCACTGAACAGTAGCTCCGGATTTCTCCTGCTGCTCAGTTCGTTTGTCGGTTAAAAGTGTAATTCTCGGTTTATTTTCGAAATTAACCATAATCGGTCAGTTCAAGCTCTGTCTGTGGTTTTGTAAGTAATAGATAGGCTTATTTTATTTTCTTCTGTGTGGAACTTGTAGACGTCTTTTTCGGTTCGGTTTGAACCAATCAGATGGGTTTTAAATTAACTTTCTAGTCCTTTAGAGTGCGGTTCCCGGTTCTTATCGGTTCTAAAAAAAAAGGATTTTATTACGTTTTTTTCCACAACCAGTGACACGGTTGGGAACCGATAAGAGAGTCTTGCTTGGCGGATTTCCACTAACGGGCAAGTTTTGGTTAGGCTGGCACTATGTCTGAGAAACCCAAAAGAAAAACCGGACCCACTGGGTTTCAGCACTGTGGCCTCTGTGGGGAAGCCTTTGCTAAGGCTGACCCACACACCACCTGTGTATATTGTCTGGGGTTTGACCACCTCAATGCAGACTGCCAGATTTGTAAGAATTTTCCTGCTGCCACCATGGAAAGAGAGTTGGTGAGGCTCAGGAAGGGAGGGCAAAAGTCCTGACCTGGATGGCCAGCCGGTTTGGTTCCAACCGAACCTGAGGGAGTGCCCTCTGACCAGGGCGATACTTCCTCGGGCAAACGAAGAGCCATCTCTGAGGAGCCGGTTCCAACTAAAAGGGCTAGAAAGTCAGCTAGTGTGGAGCCAAAAGTTTTTTCTCCATCCGCTGAGGAAATAGCTAAAGCTATTCAAATTGTCCAGTCTCTTTCCCTGGTTCCGTCCGAACCGACACCATCAGGGAAGCGCTCGGTTCGCACGGTTCCACCGGTTCAAGGTTATGATTTTGAGGATTTTTATGAACCGGAGGAAGGGGAAGAGGGGTATGAGGAGAGTGAATTTGATTTTGAAAGTCTGGATGTGCCCATTGAACCGGACATCTCTCCAGACAGACCTTCAGGGGTCCCCCAAGGCTATCTGAGTCCCCTTCTCATTTTATGTTCTATAAGAAAGTTGCTGAAACTCTCCAACTCCCTGTTGAGGAAGCTGTTGATGACCAAGAAGAGCCTGATTATGTAGAAATGATGGATATTCCAGAGTCTAGGAGACTGTCTATTCCCTTGCACAAATCCTTTAGGAAACAGACAGTAAAAATTCTAAAACTCCTCACTCTATCCTTCCTGTTGATAAAAGGATGGACAAAGGTATACATTATCAGGCTCTGATACGGGATTCCTCTCTCAGCAATGCAGCCATGTGGGGGTAGTGCAGGCTGCAGCCTGTGACAAGGCTAATATTCCTCTAGCCTCTCACCCTCCTGAAAAGGATTTCAGGAGGATGGATGCCATGGCAAAGAAACAGTACATGGCAGCATCTTTAGGACTCAGACAGGCGAATTATATGGCTTATGCAGCTAGGTACCAGAAATCCTGATGGGATACTGTGCTGGCACTAGCAAAACAGGCCCCTGACCAGCTTGCCAGGGAGCTGGAGCAGGTGGCTGCGGATGGTATTGAGGCATCCAAGGTGCAATTTCATGCTGTAGTAGACTCTAATGATGTTTCATCAAGAGCCATGGCTACATCTGTGTCTCTTCGCAGAATGGCCTGGCTCAGATGTACTGCCCTGTCACAGGATACCCAGTCTAAGGCTATGGATTTTCCTGTTGTGGGAAATTCTCTGTTTGGGGAGCAGACAGAGAATTATATGAAGAAAATGGATGAGTATAGGACCACCTATAGGAGTGCACAGGCCAAAGAAAGGCAAGCCACTCCTCAAAGGCAGCATGTCAGGGGCAGGGGCAGGCCTTTTCATAGGCCTTTTTACCAAGCCCAGGCCTCCTCTTCTGCTTATGCCCAGAGGGGGGTCTTTAGAGGAAGAGGCAGAAGGGGGTCTAGTAGCCTGCTTCTACCCCTCAACCCAAAGCCCCTGCAAAACAAGCTCCCTGATGGGGTGGCCAGGGCCGATTCTCCACTACTGGTAGGGGGCAGGCTGGCTTACTTTGTCCAGGACTGGAAGTCTGTAACATCGGACAAGTGGGTCCTGGAAGTAGTAAGCCAGGGACTGGTTCTCAGCTTCAAAAAATTTCCGAAGATGAGAACCAGGTCCTTTCCACCTGCAAATCCATCAGAGGCACTTGCCCTAGAAACGGAAGTTTCTTCCCTCCTGGCTCTCAGAGCTGTGAAAAGGGTTCCACCCCTACACCAGGGCAAAGGGTTGTACTCCAGGTACTTCCTTACCCCAAAAAAGACAGGAGAATGGCGGCCCATCCTGGATCTCAGGTATCTAAACAAGCACCTTTTAAAACCAAAGTTCAAAATGGTGACTCTGGGAATTATTTTACCCTCTCTAAGGCCAGGGGACTGGTTAGCCTCCCTGGACCTCAAGGATGCCTACTTCCATGTTCTCATCAGAAGCTCCCATCGAAAGTACCTCAGATTCGAACTGCCCTCAGGCCATTACCAGTTCAGAGCAATGCCCTTCAGCCTCACCTCGGCCCCGAGGGTGTTCACAAAATGCCTGGCAGTAGTTGTTGCCCACTTAAGAAGGCAAAAGATTGCCATCTTTCCTTATCTGGACGACTGGCTCATTGTAGGCCAGTCTCCAGACCAGGTCAGACTACACCTACAAGTAACTCAGCAACTTCTTACATCTTTAGGTTTCCTTCTCAATCTTCCAAAGTCAGTTCTGGAGCCTGTCCAGCTTCTTACCTTCATAGGCGCAGAACTGAACACAAAAGAAGCCAAAGCCTTCCTCCCTCTGGAAAGAGCAAGGACTTTGGTCTCTCTGGCCTCTTCTTTCACCCTACCGGTCTCTCGACCAGCAAGGCATTTTCTACAGCTCCTGGGGCACATGGCTGCTTCTACAGCAGTAGTGCAGGGAGCAAGGTTTCAGATGAGGGACATTCAGTTCCATTTGAGAGCCTTTTGGTCTCAAAGGACAGATCCTCTAACCAAATTGATCCCAGTGACTCGAACCCTGATCCAGGCCCTCCAGTGGTGGCAGGACCAGAGCAATTTGAGACAGGGGGTTCCCTTCATTCCCCAGTCTCATTCCTTGACCCTTACTACAGATGCATCCCTCTTGGGGTGGGGAGCTCACATGGGCGACCTTACTACCCAGGGGTTGTGGTCCCCTCAGGAATCTCTGCTCCACAACAATTTTTTGGAACTCAGAGCAGTTTTTCTAGCACTCCAGGTTTTTTCCACATCTGTTCAGAACAAGGTTGTTCAGGTCAGAACAGACAATACCACTATAATGTGGTACATCAACAAGCAAGGGGGCACTCGGTCTACGACCTTGTGCACCGAAGCAATGAAGTTGTGGTCTCTGGCTTATTCTCCGAACGCCTTCCTTACGGCAGTTCACCTCCCAGGCAAGGACAATGTCCTAGCGGATGCTCTCAGCAGGATTTCCCAGGGCCATCACAAATGGGCACTGGATCCCCTAGTTCTGGAGGTAGTATTTGCCAGATGGGGCACCCCTCAGATAGATCTCTTTGCAGTCCCAGACAATCACCAACTTCCCCTTTTTTGCTGCAGACCCCCAATGTTGGGCTCAGTCCCTCTGGATGCCTTCCTACTCAGTTGGGAAGGGAAGTTTCTCTATGCTTTTCCCCCTTTCCCTCTTCTTTTCAAGGTGCTAGTAAAAATCAGGTCTCAACCCTGCAGGATGATCCTGATTGCTCCAGATTGGGCCAGGCAGCCCTGGTACCCACTCCTCCGTCCTTAGCAGTCCACCTTCCCTGTGTCTTCCCAGGAATCACAACCTGTTAACCTGTGCCCAGGGAGTTTGGTATCGAACCTCAAATCTCTCAATCTCAAGGCATGGCTCTTGAAGAGTTAGAGTTGCTGACCTCACACCTTTCCCAAGGCATATTGGAAATCTTGAAGGCCTCTAGGAAGCCTTCCACCAGGGCTACTTATAAATCAAAATGGAAAAGATTTTCCATATGGTGTGCTGGTAAGCATATTTCCCCAGAATCGGCTGACGTGCCCACGATTCTGGATTATTTAGTACATTTGAATTCTTTGGGGCTAAGACCAGCTACCCTAAAAGTGCACTTAGCAGCTGTCTGTCTTTTTATCAGCAGGTAAGCTCTCTTCTTTTTCAGCTCACCCTGTGTTCTCCAAGTTTTTTAAAGGGTTGCTTCACACCAACCCTCCGTTCAGGGACCCTGCCCCTGCTTGGGATCTTAATATTTGCATTGCCCAGCTTATGCAACCCCCTTTTGAGCCATTGTCTTCAGCAGAGCTTAAGTACTTGACTTGGAAAACTGTGTTTCTGGTAGCCATCACCTCTGCCAGGCGCATAAGAGAGCTACAAGTATTGTCAATGGAGCCTGATTTTTATCTCCTTTCACAGAGATAAGGTGGTCCTCAGGACTAACAGAAAGTTTTTGCCTAAGGTGGTTTCAGACTTCCACCTTAATCAATCCATGTCTCTTCCTGTGTACTTCACTGACCATTCCTCCTCTGGTGAGAGGAGATTACATAGTTTAGATGTCAAAGAGCCCTTAGTTACTATATAGAAGCATAACAAGGGTCATAGGTTTGAATCCCTCCAATTGTTCCTCACTTATGGTGAGGTTGGTAAAGGCAAACCTGCCACTAAAAGATCCATTGCCTGGTGGATTGTCTCTTGTATCCAATTTTGCTATGAAAAACTGGGTAAGATTCCTCCCTCAGGCCTGAGGGCTCACTCTACCAGAGGTACAGCTGTGTCCCTGGCTGCTGCCAGGGACATCCCTATCCTAGAGATATGTCAAGCAGCTACCTGGAAAACGGTTCACACTTTTACTAAGCATTACTCCCTGGATATCCAGGCTAGGAGTGATGCTCGATTTGGCACAGCTGTGCTTCAGAGCCTATTTCTAAGTAGGTTCTGTCCCTCCTCCATGGAGATACTGCTGTGTAATCTGCATATGTCATAATATAGCAAGACTTCATGTTGTTTGAAGAAAATTACTCACCTTAGTAATGTTGTTTCTTCTAATGAGTCTTGCTATTACTAAGACCTCCCCAACCTGGCCCTCTCAGAACCTCTACTTTTGGGATGTGGGTGGGCAGTGCAATGTTGGCACTTCATAGATGTCCACTTTATTTTCACCCTTTCTTAGGGTGCTTAGGTGTTATGTTTTATTTTTCTTTCTTGAATCCCCTGACTTGAGTCTTTATTTTGGGATCAAGAACAAAAATGTGTTTTTGTAGTTAGTAGCCAGTGGGCTAGTGTAGGTTTACGGCTTCCACACAGAACCTTAGTGAGTTTTGCTCATAAAGATCTGACAGTTTAAGTTTGAGCTACAATAGACAGAGTGTTCAGCCGAGCTCGCGCTCAAGGTTCCATGCCATGCATGGAAAGTTAACTCTTTCACCTCCGGAGCAGTTCTAACCTGGGGTTATACTGCATATGTCATAATATAGCAAGACTCCATTAGAAGAAACAACATTACTAAGGTGAGTAATTTTTTCAAATATCCCCTTGACCGAGATTTTGGACCGAGGGGATTCCCCTACAGAGGCCTTTCCCGTGGCCGAGGCCATTGTTGGTCTGGCCTTGGAGTTATGGCAGCGGCCTGCCTCCTGTCCTACGCCTTCGGCCAGTATGGCCCGCAAGTGCGCAGTCCCAACCGGTTCCCTCTCCGTTTTTTCGGAGCACCCCTTGGCTGAAGGGCTGGTGACCGATAGCGTTTTCCAGTGCTCCGGAAATGCCAGGGACATAGAGAAGCCCCCGGACAAGGAATCCAAAAAGCTGGACTACTCCGGGCACAACGTTTATGCTGCCGCCTCCCTAGGCCTTCAACAGGCTAGCTCGGCTCTACTGATGGTACACTTTTCACATGCCCTTTTGGGCTCCCTGGATGAGGTACTTCCTTATCTGCCGGCTGACCTTCAAACGACGGTCAAGCAGGTGCAGGTTCAGGGGAGGGCGGTGGTCAAGCAACAGCTCCAGACTGCTCTGGAGATCGGAGACTTTTGTGCCCGGTCAGTAGTGGCAGCAGTAGTCATGCGCTGCAGAGCTTGGCTGCGGATCTCGAACTTCATGGCAGATACCCAGCACAAGCTGGCAGACATCCCCTTCCTGGGCACCGACTTGTTCGGGCCCGGGTGGGAGGGCCACCTCCAGCAGATCAAGAAGTCCAGTGCCACCTTGGACTCTATCACGTCTGCCCAGAAGTACAAAGGCCGCCAGCAACTGCGTGAGCCCTTTTGCCCATCCACTCCTGCGGCAGGACGGGCCCAGTAGCAGGGCCAGCAGGCTCATGCTTGGCGCCCCAAAGCCAAGCCTGCTGCTTTCTCCAGCAGGAAGCCTGGAGGGAAGGGTCCAGGAGGCTCCTCAGCCAGCCCTTCCTCCAAGCCTGCCCAGTGACGGGTTGAGGGGTGCCGCCCCAAACCTCGTCACTCCTCCCCTAGGTCCCCCTGTGGGGGGCTGGCTCTGCCACTTCCTTTCCGCCTGGTCCGCTATAACCATGGACCGTTGGTTGTTGAAAGTGGTCGGCAGGGGTCTGCCTCTGAAATTCGAGCAGACCCCTCCCTTCCGAGCCAGCGCCCCTTGGGGAGGGGGCTACCGGTTCCGCAGCCTTTCTGTCAGCTCATCAAGCCGACATAGCTTTGCTCCTCCAAAAAGGGGTGGTCAGCAAGGTTGCGGATCCTCCTCCATGACCAGGGTTTGTGTCCAGGTACTTCCTGGTCCCAAAATGGACGGGAGGGGGGCTGGCACCCCATTCACGACCTGAACAAGTTCCTAAGGCCGTGCACCTTCAGGATGGTCATTCTGGCCCAGATCATATCACCTCTGGAACTAGGCGTGTGGTTTTGTTTTCTGGATCTCCAGGATGCGTTCTTTCATGTCCCAATCTGTCCATCTCATCAGCGATTCCTCCGCTTCAGAGCGGAGGGATCCCTTTACGAGTTCCAGGCCATGCCCTTCGGCCTCTCTCCAGCTCCCAGGATCTTCACCAAATGCATGGCAGTGGTGACAGCATTCCTGTGGCTCCAAGGGTTCCGCGTGGACCCTTACCTGAACAACTGGCTGATAGCAGCCCCCTCCAGGTTGGAGGTGGAGCGGTCCAGAGATCTGGCCCTCCAGGTTTGCTCCCAACTTAGCCTCCTGATCAACGAGGCCAAATCGGAACTCGTGCCATCGCAGGTGATTCAGTTCATTGGGGCAGAGCTTGACTCCCTTCGAGCCAGAGCCCGACTCCTGGCAGACGGGACCGAGGTCCTTTCCTCCTTTGCCCAGTCATTTAGGGTTGGGCAGTTGCGCCCTGCCCTGGACTTCCTGCGCCTTCTGGGTCTCATGGCGGCCTGCACCAGCGTGGTCCGTTGGGCCCACTTTCATATGCACCCCCTGCAATGGGGGCTGGCCTGCCAGTGGTCTCAGCACTCCGGTCCTCTGGACCAGCCAGTAACCATGACCCAGAAGATGTGGGACGGCCTGCAGTGGTGGCTCATCCCGATTCATCTGAAGGAGGGTATTCCGTTTGTCTGCTCCGAGACGACGGTCATCCTTACGACCGACGCCTCCTTGATGGGTTGGGGTGCTCATCAGGGGGAGCTCAGGGCCCACGGCCTCTGGTCCCCTCAGGAGTCCCGATGCCACATCAACCTGCTGGAGCTTCGAGCGGTACGGTTAGCCCTTACTGCCTTCACTCCGTTTGTACGGGGTCAAGTGGTTCAGGTCCATATGGACAACACCACAACCATGTACTGTCTCAATTGTCATGGCGGGTCGCACTCCTTGCCCCTGTGCAAGGACACTCTATGCATTTGGTCTCTCGTGATCAATCTGGAGGCGGATCTCCTAGCCATCCATGTGGCAAGAGCCTGGAACAGTCTGGCCAATGCCCTAAGCTGGATAGGCGTTGCATCTCATGAGTGATCTCTCCTGCCGGAGGTAGTTCAAGATCTCTTCTCCCATTGGGGCACCCCTCAGGTGGACGTGTTCGCCTCCAGGGAGAACGCGAAGCTGAGGCTGTTTCATACCCGCCCCCCTTTAGTGGGGCTCACTGCAGGGGGATGCCTTCTCGAGGCTGTGGACCCTGGGCCTCCTCTACGCTTTCCCTCCATTTCCCTTTATCCACAAGGTACTTCTCAAGGTGAAGAGGGACAAGGCGCAGGTGATTTTGGTAGCCCCAGACTGGCCTCGCCAGTTCTGGTATCCAGATCTCCTCAGCCTCAGCTCCAGGCTCCTGAGGTGGCTTCCAGCCTGCCTGGACCTGATCTCAGTCAGCATGGAGAAGGTGTTCCATCCGGACCTTCAATGCCTGCATCTGACGACCTGGTTCCTGAGTGGCTAGAGTTCTAGGCCTTGGGTCTTTCCGACGTGGTCCCCAGTGTCATTGAGGCGCCCCGTAAGGAGTTGACCAGAAAATGTAATGTCTTTAAATGGAAGAGATTCTCTATTTGGTGTCAGGGCAAGGGGTTGGACCCTTCATCCTGCCCGTTGGCTAGCATTATGGACTACCTGTGGTCCCTTTCTCAGCTAGGGCGTCGGTTGACGACCCTTAAGGTGCACCTGGTAGCCATCTCTGCTTACCGGGCGCGGGCCAGCAAGCAGTAGGTGGCACAGGAGAAGGTGGTCTGACATTTTTTTCAAAGGCTTAGATCACATATCCTCCACCTCCGTGGGATCTACTGCTGGTATTGGCCAAGTTCATTGGCAAGCCATTTGAACCAATCCACAGGTGCAATATCTCCCACCTGTCATGGAAGACTGTCTTCTTGGTGGCTATCACGTCAGCCAGAAGGATGGGAGAGCTCCAGGTGCTTTCCATAGAGTCTCCGTATCTGGTCTTCCACAGGGACAAGGTTTTCCTTCGCCCCCACCTGAAATTCCTTCTGAAGGTGGTGGTGGAGGTTCACCTGAATCAGGTGTTATATCCCAATTACACCTCAGAGGCCAATTATAGGCTGCATACTCTGGACCCTAGAAAAGCGCTCGCTTATTATAAGGAGCGGACGGCTAAAGTTCAGGGAGAGGTTCACCAGCTGTTTGTCACCTATGCTGAAGCCGCACCTGGCATACCTGCAGCCAAGCAGACAGTAAGCAGGTGGGTCACCACCTGCATAGATCTCTGCTATAGTTTGGCGGGCATGGAGCCACCCAGAGGGATAAGAGCTCATTCAACCCACCATACCGCTGCTTTGAGGGGCATCTCTATCCAGGAAATCTGCAGGGCTGCTACCTGGAAGTCAGCACACACCTTTATTTTCTATTACCACATTGACCTAGAGTCACCTTGGGATGCTGGTTTTGGGACCTCAGTTCTCCAGTCCTTATTCCCCAAGTAAGTATAAGGGGCTGTGCGCCTTGCCTCCCTTCTCCCGGAGAACTGCTAGGAGTCTGCCAAGAAGTGTGGATTGAACAACGTATCCACGTTCCTAGAAATACAAGTTACTCACCTGTAACAAGAGTTCTAGGAGTGGTATATGTTGTTCATCCACACAACCCACCCGACCTCCCTGACTTCCAGCAGGCTAGATCTGGCGTCATGTGGTGGAGCTGAGGGTTTTACCACCTGGGTGGGTGGGAGGAGCCAGCCAGCTGGAAGACATTCCAGCACATCTTAAAGCGGCAAATTACCTGCCAAGAAGTGTGGATGAACAACATGTACCACTCCTAGAACTCCTGCTACAGGTGAGTAACCTGTATTTTCTTCACAGCCCTACCTTTCGACATTGGTCAGTGACAGTGTGGTAGGTACAGAGCCTGAACAGGCAAGCTGCTCCAGCAGTGAGGTTGTGTCCAACTGTCCGTTCTCTGTGGGCGAGAGTACTTGCTTTGGGCAATGTCATACCCAGAAGGAAGGGCCATTCTTCCAGAATTGGAAAAAGAAATGATCCTGAACATGCTTGTGTTTGTTGTCGGGTTCTAGGGAACGTTTGGCCTTGACCCCTTCTCATAGTAAGAGAAGAAAAAGCACCCGTTGAGTTTATACCACTCTGCACTGAAGCAGTCGAAACTGGTAAGCCCAGAATCTCCACCGTCTTGGTTGACAGTGCTGGATTTTCTAAGGCTTGCAGGCTCAACTCCTCCATTCACGAGTCTCTCCCTGTCCACTGGGGAGTCTTCGTTTGAGCAGTTTGGTTGTTGGGCTACTCTTGTGGAGCAGTGGATCCAGGGCATGCTAAAGAAGTCGTCACCGTTATTCATGTCAGCCCCTTTTCCGGCATATCCCTTGTTGCTGGAGCCGTTGTGGTGCTGTCTTCAGTGTCATTGTCTTTGATGGCTCTTGGTGTAGTGCCAGGGCCTTCAGCATCCCTGCTTGTGGTGTCACTGGTGACATGGACTCCGACCTCCACGTCAGAGGTGGCCCCGGGTCCACTCTTGGTACTGTGGTCAGTGTTGAGCATGGTGCTGCATCTGGCGCCGGGGCTTGCCAGCCAGCACTGGTGTGGGTACCAGAACTGGGCCCTTCAGGCACATTATTTATGCCTTTTTCTCTAGATATGACAGTGAGCACGATCAAGATCTTATCCTGGCTTACTGACCAGGATGATGAGGACCCCCTGGAGTCCATGGAGCCTGACTCTGCTCCAGTTACCCCCCCGCGAAGACCCCAAATTTGAGATGGTTGCTATTGATCAGGCTAGATAACTGCAGCTGGAGGTTTTGAATGTTCTCTCTATGCAAGTGTCCCTTGTTCCGCCAATCCAGCCTTCTCTAAAGACCCTCACAGAGGTAGCCTGGAACAAGCCAGCTGCTATTCCAGCTATCCCAATGCAGTCTGATAAGCTTTTGGTTCGCGCAAGACAAAACCAGTATACTGCACCCAGACTGTAGAGAAATCGGTCCCATCTTCTTCTGGGGTAGCTCAGTCATCGGGTAACACGTAGGAACTTTCGCCATCAGAGACTGGAGATCCACATGGAAGATTTTCAGCAGTACAGCTGGGGCTGCCCACGCCGTTGACATCCGCCGACGTCACCAACCCTGTATAGGCATGGGCGGCCCCACTCCATCCTCTGTTCTTTCCTGCTGTCGACTTGCAAGCACAGTCTCTGTGGAAGAGCAGTCACAGTGTTTGCGTCTTTTTCAGCCTACAGACATTTTTTCTTCTACCTTTTGCAAAAATCTGTTTTGGAGATTTTCCTTTTTTTGTTTATGTTGAGAGTTTACCCATTGTCTTCTCTTTTCTGGTGCTGCAGCTGTGGGAAGAAGATTGCCTCTACAGATGAATACTCTGTTTGTGTCTGCTGTCTTGGGCCTGATCACAAGTCTCCAACTGTGAACTCTGCCAGAAGTTTAACCACACAACCCTTAGGTGAAGCAAAAAGGCTCTCAAAAAATTTCTGATGGAGTAGCATGTGACCATCTCTGGGCAGGGGTCCTCTGGGGCTCCGGCTGCTCAGTCCCCAACCGGATCTTCGAGCTCCCAGGCCTCCAAGGCCAGAGACCAGTCCTCGGGGATCCCCCAATGGCCATCCCTCTCCTCCTTTGTGGAGGCTCTTCTTCGATGGCAGCTGCCCTGACAGAGACCAGCTATCCAGGTCTCTACTCTTTCCAGAACCATACCGAAAGCTTCGTTGCCCAATTCCCAGGGCAGCCGGCCGTCAACCTCCAGGTCGGCCCCTCCCCGTCGAGGCCTGCCCCATCCTCTCCGAGGGCTATAGGCTTGTCAGGCTCTCAAGGCGGAGGTCTGTTGACTTCTGAGTCGTCTAATGCCCCTCTGTCGACAAGTATGGATTTGAATGAAGTACTTGATAAGTTCACTAATGTACCCATTTATCAGTTTAATGCCTTTAATAGGTCATTGTCACTGGCACTGTCACCACCGACTCTGTCGTTGACACCTGTTCGTCACTTCTGGGAGGTTCCCCGTGGACCACTGACGACCACTCTGACGCCAGACCCAGACGAGGAGGTCGATGTTGAGGAGTACCACCATCCTGAGCTCATCTTCCCTGATGATACTGAAGATGAGGAGAAAGAGGAAGAAATCCTCATTTCTGATGGGTCCCCTGCCTCTTCAGTCAATGAGGAGTCTGTCAAGCATACCCCAAGGTCTCTCCCTGAGGATGCTACCTTTTTTAATGTCATGAAGCAGTTATCTGCCACTGTGGGCTTCCAGACTGAGGAGGAGGATGTTGCCAGGAAAAACCTGGTGGACTTCCTGGAGGTTTCTGAATCTCACCCCAGAGTTATCCCTCCTCTGCTGCCAGTCTTGAAGAATGCTACCTCGGCAGCCTGCCACAGAGCAGACATGGTGCCAGCTGTGCCACTAGGTGGACAAGCTTTATAATGCCCCCTAAGGGCCTTTGGTGAAGCACTGGGGCTAGTCTCTGTAGTTTGAATGTCACGTATTGTCTAATTGGGATTTGTATTTTAAACATACTTGGAAGCACCGAATCAAGATACCATTGGAATGGAACCCGGTTTGACCTTACTCATTTTTGGTTTGTGACAGTAATTTGGCAACTGAAGTCTGTTTCTTGCGGGTAGCCACCCTCATCTGCCTGCACCCTCCTCATTAGACTGCATGCGTGACCAGGTTGAGAAACAGCAGTTTTACGGTAAGTGCCGTGGGATCTTTAACTTTCACCTGGACAACCACCAGAGATGGGTAGAAGAGACCTTAATTCAGTGTTTCATCCGAAGGATAGCACCTCAGCGCAGCATCTCCCAAGTGCTGCACTACAGTGCCAGTACTAGTTATTATTCAGAGTTACAGGTGTGGGACTGGAACCCATGATTTTCTGATTCTTTTGCCTCCTAAGGTGAGCGTGAAACTGACTGAGCCACTGACGATACTGATCATATAATGTAAATCTTAATTTCTTCGATTTTTATTTTTTTGTTACAGTAAATTTCCAGAGCTGTTCACTTGGTTTAAGAATTTCCTCGGGTATAAGGAATCAACACATATCGAGTCATTCCCTAAAGAGCGTGCAACAGAGGGGATTGCCATGGAGATAGATTACGCCTCCTGTAAGCGACTGGGATCCAGCTACAGAGCACTACCGAAGAGCTACCAGCAGCCCAAGTGCACAGGAAGGACTCCTCTCTGTAAAGAGGTATGGCATGTCTAAATTGAACCATGAGCAGCCAGGAGTAATTTGGGAGGGGGGCTGGAGAAAACAAAATGGGGGAGGTGATGAAGCAATTACACCACCTGCCATGTAATTTGAGGATAAAAATAGGCTAAGAATAATTATGTTCTCCACCCCAGGTTCTGAATGACACATGGGTGTCCTTTCCTTCCTGGTCTGAAGACTCTACCTTTGTCAGCTCTAAGAAGACTCAGTATGAGGAGCACATTTACAGATGTGAGGATGAGCGGTTTGAGGTAAGCATCAGTTGGCTTAATCTCCCTCATAATTTTGGATCTGAATGTACTGCACTTTTGTGAACTTACCTGTATGCCGTGAATTCCTTAATTTTTTGTTAAACACCTACTGTCCGTATCATAATTATGTTGGCAGTTTATAGGAGACAGGACGTTTGTGAATGTACAGTTGCTTGTAATGTTCCCGTTTTCATAAGTTATATTCATACCTCCAAAAGGATCCACGTATCCATACGCTTCAACCCAAAATCAGACAGTCGTAACATGGTAGACTGGGTTCTGGTATGCCACTCGCAAAGAATCCTGTTCTCTGGCACCCTTCCAGACATTTTCAGCGACCATTGTATGATGTATTGTGTGCAGAAAATTAAATCAACAAGAGCGCGCCCCCCCATATCCTAAGCCAGATCCTTTAAATCATTCTACCCTGACAGCTTCACTTGGGATCTCCTGGCAACCAGGTGATCCCCTGTCCTTTCAGCCCTTGATCCAGATGAGGCACTGGCAGATCTTCGGGTATA
Source organism: Neoceratodus forsteri (assembly GCA_016271365.2). Classification (NCBI taxonomy): domain Eukaryota; kingdom Metazoa; phylum Chordata; order Ceratodontiformes; family Ceratodontidae; genus Neoceratodus; species Neoceratodus forsteri. The sequence continues at coordinate 1,721,684,816 of CM028129.1, read as the reverse complement.
GCTTTCATCAGGTCACACCTATGGAACTTAGCCATTTGGTACTAGGATCCAATGGAAGCTTTTTCTGTAACAGACACTCCGGGGCCACCCACGCCGATGTCACCTGCCAACTTCACTCTCCGTATATAGATGTAGGTGGCCGTGAGCCTTCCTCACTTCTTTTCCCTTTGTCAACCACTCTCGCACGGACTCCGTAGGAAGCTTCGTTGTGCAGTCGATGGCCAAAACTTTCTAAAGTTTTTTTTTTTTTAATTTATAGAACTGTCGAGTCATCCTCTCTCTTCCGTTGCTGCAGAAAGAAGATTTACTGAGAGGAGAAGCGCGAAATCTGAGTTTGCTGTTTTGGGCCTTCTTATAACACCTTCGCCTGAGAGCTCTGCCAGGAATTCAGCCTCGGTACTCTGGTGCTGAAAACTGGCCCTCAAGGTGTTTTTAATGCAGCAAAAACTAGCCAGTTTGGAACGGGGGGTTTCGGGGGCATCTTCTTCTTCCTCCTCCTCCTCTCCAGTGCGTTCTCCAGGTTCACAGGCATCCCAAGGGTGAGGAAAAATCCACAGGCACCCCAAGGGTGAGGAAAAATACTCCGGAAAGTACAGGGACAGGGATCATTGAAAAGACTGCTCCGCAGGTCACTGGTCCCTGCTGGCTTCTCCCCAGGTCTCTGTCGACAGTGCCCTTGGGACCGACTTCCTCCATCGCATTGGCACTTTCCGGGCCGATCCAGGGAGTGGGCTTTCAACAGCTTCAGAGGAAGCTAGACCGTTGAACTCCGGGTCGCTGGCCTCCACCCACCATCCCTGCTTCTCTCCACAGGGCTCTCTGGCTCTGGGCACCACTGCTCCTGTTGTAGACAGTGGGTTGTCGATGGCTGGCTTTGCTTCGGCCCTGTCGCTGTCTGCTACAGCTGGGTCGTCAACAGCTGGTTTTTCCCCAGCCCTGTCTCTTCCTGTCCAAGCGGAGTCGTAGATGGTGGGCTTTGTGTCTTTGCCGTCACTCTCTGTTTCCGCCATCCCTTACCCAGTCGTAGACCTTAACTCTGTCCTGACTTCCATCATGTCAACCTTGGTCTGGTGGTTCAGTCCTATGACTGCCCCACTGTCAATGCGTCCTTCAGGGCCTCCTTCCACTTTATTGCCGATCTGGCCTTCTCGCCCCTCGCCCTCTTGGGTGTTGTTGGCATCTGTTCAGTCGGTCCGATTTCAGAACAGGTCAACGTGGAGGAAGAATATTGCTCTGATCTCATCCTCCCTGAGGAAGAGGACGACGTTGGGGCTTGCTCCTCTGATAGGTCCACTGCCTCTTCCAGGAATGAGGACTCTGAGAAACATACCCGTAAATGCCCTCCTGAGGACCCCAGCTTCTACAGTATAATGAAGCGGCTTCATTCCACAATGGGGTTCCAGACTGAAGAGGATGACATCACCAGGAGAAGTGTGGTGGATTTCCTAGAGATCCCTGAAACACAGCCCAAGGTCATACCTCCTTTGCTCGCAGCTCTGGATGTTGCTGCCCAGGCTTTTTGGCACAGGCCTAATTTAGTCCCTGCCATGCCCAGAAAAGTGGATAGACTGTACCAGGCTCCCCTGGGGAACTCTTCTATTCTGCCCAGCCTGAAACACTCTGCGGTCATTAAGGCTACCCATGACCAGTCTGAGGTGCCTAAACAGCTTCATTTCCTTCCTGATAAGGAATCTAGGAGGCTTGATTTGTGGGGTAAGAGGATCTTTGCTTCGGCTACTTTGGGCCTCAGGATCTCAAACTATCTGTCTTATCTGGTCAGGTACTAAAACACCTTATAGAAGAAGGGCAGGGCTGCCGCCCATGCCCTCCCAGAAGGGTCTCCGAGGCAGGGACTTCTCAAGGTTCTTCAGGCTGCAGAGGATATTCAGTAAACACTTTCTCTGAGCCATCTATGACATGTCATACCATTTCCAGAGCAGCTACCACAGGCATTTGCCTAAGGAGGCACTCCTGGCTCTGTGTTTCTCGGTTTGCTGCAGATATGCAGCAAAAAGTCCTGGCTGCCCCCTTTGTGGGCTTCAAACTCCTTGACCCTCACATGCAGGACATTAGTAATGAACTGCAGACCTTAGGGAGGGCCGTAAGATTGCTCCATTCCCTTTATCATACCCAACCCAGAAGCTGTCCGAGGCCTTCCTTTCGAAAGGTCTTCCAGAAGCCTGGATCTGGCACCTGTATTCAAGGGAAACGCAGAGCCAATTCCTCTCTGCCTACTCCTTCCTCCACTACTGGTCCCTCAGCCAAAAGCCCCAGAGCCAGCGGCACTGCCCCTGCCTCAGCCTGACTCTTTGCCCGATCCCACTCCTCTTGTTCCAAGTCGGGAGGAGACGGTAGGGGGTTGCTTTTCCCCTCCATCTCAAGCAGTGGAGGGCCATTACCACAGATGCTTGGATTCCGCAAATAATAGACCAAGGCCACACTCTAGAGCTTTTGGGACAACCCCCAGACTTTCTTCCTGTTCCAGTTCTGTACCCTCAGGACCCCATTCCAGTGCTCTCAGACAAAATCCTTTCCCTGTTGTGCAAGCAAGCAATAGAGCCTGTCCCGCGGAGTCAAGGAACAACGGGTTCTACTCCAGGTTCCCAAAAGAACAGGTCTTTCTTCAAATAGGCTTTTGCAGTAGGCAGCAACCATAAGGACTGAGCCGTCAGGCGCTAGGACCACACTGAAAACATAGCTAGCAGTGTCTGGTGGGGGACTACCCACCAATGTCACGTGACAGACATCGGCTCAACGGTATATGGTGGCTGGTCCCCACGCCCGCATCCAGTTCTTTCCCGCTGTCGACCTGTGCACGTTGGACATTGCATAACGCTGCTATAGTTGACCTCCATTTTCGATAAGTTTATCTTTCAAAATTCTTTATTTTCTTTAAAAAATTAATATTTTTAACTTCAGATTGCATGTCGTCGTCTTGTGCCGAATCCTGCAAGAACAAGTGTGCCTGTGGCAAGCAGATACCAGAGAAAGACGATCATACCTCGTGTCTCCTCTGCCTGGGGCCTGACCACAACACCAAGGACTGTGAGGCCTGCCAGAGCTTCAGCCAGGCCACACGAAACACAGTTGAAGTCCTGAAATCCCATCTTTTGAAACAAAAATTGGATTCAATGGAAAAGGAGTTGCAGCAGGTGCAGAGCGCTTCTTCATCACCCGGCAGCTCTTCTGGTTCCCACTCCTCCAAGCAGAAGAAGCACAAGTGGGACAAGGACAAACACCGGGACCAGGATCGGTCTCCCTTCAGTCCGTGACTCTCTTCGGAGGCCACAACTGATGAGCGGCCCTCTAACAGTAAGGAAGGTGCCTGTCTGGCCAATCCTGCCTCTCCTTTTTTGGAGCAGCTTTTGGCCCTCCTGCCCGAACTGGTAATGGTTCCGGTGGGGACCTCTGGGGATTCGGAGGCTACTTCCCACCCCTTAGTCCCTTCAAACCTCAGACAGAATCTTAAGTAGAGTGGTTCGGCTGATAAGTCAGACGCCAGTTCTGCCGATGTCTGCACAGCCTTGGTGCTCCCGTTGAACCCCAATTCGAGGTCTAACGTTGGTCCTCCGGACCAGCTCTCACAGCTGCTTCAGCCGCAGCTGCCCCAAGGGGAACCCCTAACCCCACGGGACAACACTCTGTCTCCTCGGGTGGGGCCTTCAGACATTCCTCTCCACCCGGAGTCGAGGAATCGCCGCCCGCTGGCCCTGTCATGTCCGCCAGCACCAGGCTGCCCTACGTTGAACCCTCCCGGTGACCCCCGACTAACCAGCCTGTGATTCCTCCGTCTGGGCCACCTCCCACACCCCAGACCCCAAAGGTGCCTGTTGCCCATCTGGGCAGATGCCGGGTCCCCCTGTAGGTCTGCAACCGGATACCCCGCAACCTGATCCTTCTGACTTCCCTTCAGGCCCTCCTCCGGGTCCTTCTCCAGGTTACCCAACACTGGGCTGCCCTACGCCAGGGTAGCAGATGCCAGGCTATGCAACGCCTGGGTATCCAGCACTGGCCTATTCACCGTCGGGGTATCAACTGCTGGCCTACCCATATCCTCCACAGGCTCCTTTGCAAGCCCCTGAGGACTATGATGCTCTCTTTGATTCCTGGTGGAACAAAGCCAAGCACCAGCTAACGTCGGAATTGGACTGACACCAGCTGGACACAGCTCATACGCTGGTCCAGGTGACCCCTACTTCGCAGTCCCTGTCCCCTGTTAGGATACACTTCCCAGCTTCTGGACACACATTGGGTGTCTCCACAGGGGATGACCGGGTCATGGGCTGACTGATCCTCAGACAGAGGACCTCTGTCGAAGGTCCCTGTTTCTACATAGGAGCCCTTTGCCAGACTCGGACTCTTCCTTTTCCTTGGGCTCTGAGCCCCCTCCACCGGAGGACTCCAAGCCAAATGAGACTCCTAAGCCCCCCCCCCCAAGGATCCCTCCTTTTTGGGTATCCTCTGAAAAATTCAGGAGGCCAACGGAGGGAGGACAGAGGAGCAAGATCCCCAGAGATTGGTAGAGCATCTTGACTCTTGGAGTTGAACCCCCTTCTCATTCCCCCATGGACGGGGCCACATGACGATTTTGCCACAAGCATATGGCAGCAACTGTCGTCTGTTGCAGCCATTTCCAAGAAAGCGGACAGATTGTACCATGCTCCTGAAGGGAAAATCAGCTAATTAGCCACCCCAAAGCTGATTTGGTGGTTATCAACGCGGCTCATGGCCATTCTAAGTAGCCGAAGCATACGAGTACCTCCCCTCCATATAAGTAGTTGAGGCAACTTGACCAGTTTGGCCGGAATGTCTACTTGTCCTCAACTTTGGCTTTGCGGGCTCTGAATTACGTAGCCCTCATCGTTTGCTATCAAAAGGTCATCCTCTGCCAACTGAAAACAGAATTTGAGGTCTTGCCAGACTCTGAGGCCAAGGTCAAAATTCAGCAGATGGTCAAGACGGCAGAGATTATGGGCCGTCATTCCTTATGGGCAACTTATGAAGCTACTGACGCTTCTGCCAAAAACACCAACAGCAGTTTGCCTTCTCAGACATGCCTGGTTGCGAGTATCAGCTTTTGCCCAGGATGTCCAAGCATCTGTTCTAGATGCCCCCTTCAGGGGATCGTTAACTCTTCGGAGGGGACGTCCAGGATATATTGACCGATCTGCAGGAGCGAGGGGAAGGCTCTTTATTCAGTGCACTCCTTCTACCATCCAATACCAAGTCTTGACCTCCTTTTTGCCGACAACAGAGGCGCCAGACAAGGCAGCAGTCTGCCAAGCGTCGGAGCAAATGCTGGGCTCTCTCAACTGCCTCCCACCCTGAAAAGTCACACAGAACTTGCGGGACGGTGCTCCCCAACCCTCTAGTCAAGAGGAGGCAATTCTGCACACGTTGGATGTGCACAGAATTTTGCTTTACTACAGAAATCAAACCAAAGCCGTTCATAAAATGGATCAGCTTTTTGTTTCCTTTGCACCCAAAAGGGAGGGCGCAGCAGTTTCAAAACGATATTTATCTAAACGGTTAGCAAACCTTATTCTGTTTTGCTGTCACAAGTACAACAAACCCCTTCCGGGGGAAGTTAAAGGGCATTCAACCGGAGGCATGACTACTGCTACTGCTTGTTTCAGAAATGTTTCTGCCGCAGACATTTGTGCGGCAGCCACTTGGAACTCTGTCTTCACATTCAGAAAACATTACTGTCTGGACGTTGCCTCTAGACGCAGGGCAGGCTTTTTGGACTCGCCATCCTTCAAGGCCTTCTGTCTAAATTCCTGCCTACTGCAGACCTTTCCTGCCTCCCGTGTTCAGTTTCTGTTTGACTCGCACTGCTTGGGACTTGGTCCTTATGGTTATTGCCTAAGGCAAGAGCCCTCCTGAAGTAAAATAGCACAGTTATGTAAGAACTTTCCGTAACACTAGATCTTCAAGAGAGGTTCTTGTAGTAGGCAGTGGTTTTCCCTCCTTCCCCGTGCTGCTGCTGCTGCTTCTCTTCCGCTCAGCCTTTTCTAGTGGTTCCAGAAGCCCTCTCCTCCTTCTGTTGGACCGTTTCATAGGTCTCCGGCGGGAAAACTGGAGCTGGGCATGGGGACCGCCCACTATATACCATTGGCGGACGTCTGTCATGTGACATCGGGTGGGTGGTCCCCTGCCTGACACTGCTAGCTAAGTTTTCCGTGTGGTCCTAGTGGCTTAATCTTTATGGTTATTGCCTACTGCAAGAGCCTGTCTCGAAGATCTACTGTTACGGCAAGTTCTTGTGTAACTGTACTGTCTGCATCCAATTCTGAATCTCAAAGGGCTAAACCAGTGCATCCAGTACAAGCGGTTCCGTATGGTCACTCTGCAGGGCCTCCTGCCACTGTTGAAGCAGGGAGACTGGCTTTTTTCCCCCTGGACATGCAGGATACTTAGCATATCTTGGTCTGCTTCTCCCTCACAGGTGGTATCTCAGGTTGCTGTTCAAGGGGGAACATTCACCAGTTTAGAGTCTTGCCTTTTGGCTCGTCCTCTGTACCACGGGTCTTTACAAAGTGCTTAGCAGCGGTGGTGGCGTCCCTCAGGCGAGAAGGCCTATATTTGTTACCATATCGGACCAGCCACATGCGATCCCCTTCTACTAGAGTGGCTATAGCTAGGGGCGTACTTCCACCTACTCTGACCTGTGGAGTGGCACCTTATCCTCCTTTACTAAAATCAAATCTTTAAAGATGGGATGTCACCATTAACAACGTCTGCGGGTTCGCCTCAGCCTCCCACAGACTTAAAACACCATTGTCTACTGTACTCGGATCTAAACGGGTTGTCCCCCAGACTTTATTCCGTCGGCTCCACTGTTGACTGCATCATGAGATCTTGTACCCCAACAGATCTAGCCGAGCTACACACCTACCAGACCTCCAACTACGGCCTACGCTCAGCTGAGAAATCCCTACTATGCATCCCCAAATGCAGTACCACCAAAGGCTCTATAGCCTTTGCCCACCATGCACCTCAGTTATGGAGCTCACTCCCTCTGGTCATCCGGTTAGCTCCTACACACAGTGCTTTTAAAAAAGTGCTCCGCCAGCATCTCGGCTCCACCGACCAATGCTCCTCTTTCAGACCTCCTTAGTCCTCTGGGTATCCTTCCTATCCCGAAGCTCTTACTTTTCTCCACAATACTCCCCTTGCAGTACAGCCTGTCCCAGCTCTCTGTCCTGACACTAGCCCCCTGCAGCCATCCCTTTCTCTGTTTGCCAGCTCCTATCCTATACCCTACCTTTCTTTATCTTGGCCTGCTATTATCTCTGCTGTTCACTGTCTTGCCATTCCCCTGTCCCTTATCCCCTGCACTTGTCAGTATTGGACCACATTTTTATTTAGCTGTATTTGTTCTTTCTAAATCGTATTTTCAGGACTACTGCTGCAATACTCTTGCCATTGTATGTTTCTCGTCATGCTATGACTGTAAAAATCTCTGTGATCCCATCAGGACCACCCTGTGTACTACTGTTAATGCTTAGCCTATTGTTTAATGTTTCACAACACCTTGTTTATGTATCTTGATGTAATCTACTGTTTGTTAAACCTGCAATGTCTGCCCTGTAACCTCCCAGGTCGTGCCTGAAAACAGTCATCTTTATGGCTAGCACACCCACCCAGTAAACAAAAACAAAATAAAAATATCTGGACGACTGACTGTTAAAGGTCCTGTCCTGGGAACTCGTGCTGGTCACACTGCACAGGACTTTGCAGTTGTTTCATTCCTTGGGCAACACTGTCAGTCTGCCCACATCTGTCCTTTCCCCATGTTAGTGCTTGCCGTACATAGGCGTGGTTCTGGACTCAACCCAGGGGAAGGCCTTTTTTCCTTAGAACAGGGTGGAATGCCTGATGGCGCACGCCTCCGTAGTGGCTTGGAACCAAGATGTCACAGCCAGATCTTATATCAGATATTTGAGTATAGCCACCGTACCCCTAGCCAGACTTCATATGTGCGTCCCCCAATGGAACCTCCAGAGTTCAGTGGGACCAGCGCTTCGACGACTTGGACCAAATGATCCTTGTTTCCTCCCCGGTTTGCAAGGTCCTGCAGTGGTGGCAGAACCCACTCCTCTCCCGGAGAGATCCTTATCACAGATGCCTTCGGCATGGGGTGGGGGCCCAACTTGGTCCCTTCCAGACCCAAGGGTCCTGGTCTCCGGTGGAGACTCACCTCCACATAAGCATGCTGGAAATGAGAGCGGTCCTGTATGCACTCCAGGCCTTTCAGAACCACTTATTTCTGAGTCCTCTGCTGGTGCAGTTGGACAACCTCAGTGTGGTATATTACATCAACAAGAAAGGGGGAACGCACTCTTACCCCTGTGCAGGGAAACGATGAGTCTGGTGCGGGGCTCTGGACCATGGTCTGGAGCAGTCGGCTCTCCATGTTCCAGGAGACCAAAACGTCTTGGCAGACAGCCTCGGCAGGTCACGGTCCAGGAAACTCGTATGGGAACTGCTGTCCTCGGTCACAGAAGTCTTGTTCGAAATATGGGGTTGTCCAGAGTTGGACGTTTTTGTGTCTTCACTCAGTGCAAAACCGCCGCATTTGTGCTCGCTAGATCCTGGGCCTGGAGTTTTCTGGTGAGATGCGTTGTCCCTGTCCTGGAAAGGGAGGTTCCTTTACGCGTTCCTCCGTTCCCTGTGATCCAGTGAGTGCTCTTCAAACTACAAATGGAGGGGGCCTTTCTCATCCTGGTGACACCATTCTGGCTTTGGCAAATTTGGTTTCCATTACTGCAGCATCTGGCTGTGGAACCTCCAGTTCCTCTCCCTCTTTGCAAGGACTTGTTGATGCAGACTTTGGGGGGGGGGGTGCTTGTCCATCCGGCCCTCAATTCCCTTCAGCTGCAGGCTTTGCTTCTGAGGATGTGGCCCTAATTCACTTCGGGGTGGTGGGGAGAGTGCAGGACACCCAGATACCCCTCCTGAATGTTTGCGCCCCTCCTGGTTCAACTATAAACTTCCATTCAGATCCGATTAAGAAGGTCTCTGAATAGGCGAGGGGTTGGGGAGGGACTGGAACCTCACTCTAAACAGGAGGTTGAACACATCACAGATACAGACTACAGGAACCCATACTGCTAAACTTTTTAACAAACTTCGCGGGGGGGGGGGTGAGATTGTTGGATATTTGGAGGGAAAGATAACCTAATGCTAGGGATTATACGTATTATTCCCCCAGATATGACGTGCTCCCGTATCGATATGTACACGACCCATGCTAGGGATATATCCAGATTCGGGCATACTTGGGCGGGAACAGCGGTACGCTCAGATCACCAACTGCTGTTTGTGGTACTTGACCTTTCCCTACCAAAAAGTAGAACACTGTGACGTCTGAACACTTCCCTTTTGAGGGATAAAGAAACTGTAGACAGACTACGGGGAAGGGGGGGTCATCACACAGACAGTGGCCCTGAACTCCAACTTGGGTATCACTCCACAAATAATCTGGGATACGATAAAAAACATGCTAAGGGGCAGACTTATCTCAGTAGGCACCCACAAGCAGAGAGAGAGAGGAGAACCCAGTTAGAACAACTTGCCACACAACTAAGACAACTAGAATCAGCACAGAAACAAAAATGGACTAAACAAACCGAGGGGGAGGTTAAAAAGACCAGAGCCCGGATCCGGAAAATCCAGCAGATAGACATGGAAAGGTCCCTCAGTTACTTAAAACAATCATATTATGAGGGAGGGCCAAGAGCCACTAAAATACTAGCATACAGACTAAGACAGCGGCAGGTCAAAGCCATTATCACAAAAATTAAACACCCTAAATCCGGCACCCTGTCCTATAAAAGCGACCAAATTACGGAAGCCTTTTTCAGCTACTATAAGAATCTGTACCATCCGCAGACTGAATCTTCTCCCACAGAAAAAAATTGTTTCTTGGACAAACTAAACATTCCCACTCTGACGCATGAACAGCAGCATGCCCTAATGGCTCTGGTCCAGCAAACAGAAATTATCAAAGCCATTCAGCGCCTTAAGTCGGGCAAGTGCCCAGGTCCAGATGGGTTCAGTGGGGAGATCTACAAACCACTAACTAAGGAACTAGCTCCCCATCTTCTCCAGGCCTTTAACGAGGTTGGAGGGGCGGGTTGCGGCACCTCCTTCCTGGAGTTATGCTGCCATTACAGTCCTACACAAGCAGGGCAAAGACCCTGTAGAATGTGGGTCTTATCAACCCATCTCACTACTCAGTGTGGACTATAAAGTATTTACTTCTACAGTAGCCAACAGACTAAGCGAACTCCCTCCAAAAATAATCTCCCAGGATCAAACCGGGCTCATCACTGGTAGACTGACCCCAGACAGCGTCAGGCATTCAATAAACATTATAAACAAAATCTCACATGACAAGACCCCAGCTTGTGTCATGAGCCTTGATGCCGAAAAGGCATTTGACAAGGTGTCTTGGCCTTTTCTGTTTAAAGTCTTGGATAGATTTGGCTTCCCACAGGCAATGATCGAGCCGTTGAGACCCTGTACACATCACTGCAGGCATACATTAGACTGAAAGGGGGCATTTCCGAAAGATTCCCACTGGGTAGGGGTTCTCATCAGGGATGCCCTTTGTCACCCCTGCTATTCGCACTTTACGTAGAACCCCTGACCTGTGCGATTTGAGAAAACCCCCACATCACAGGGGTTAAAGTTGGGGATGTCGAACACAAAATCTCCCTGTACGCGGACGATGTTCTTCTCTATATCACTAACCCAAACCAATCTATTCCCCAGATTTTTTTTATTTTGTTTTTATTTTATTTAGTTTTTGTTGACCAGGTCAGTGCACTAGACAAATCCTGCCTATTTTCAGGCATGACCTGGGGTAGGAGGATACAGATGAATTTGAACCAGATTAAGCTATTGGTGGTATTTTTCGTGAATGGAGGAAATTTGGGCCATTGCACTGAGGAAATTCCCCTGCTCTTTTCGAGAAGTGCCACGGGATCTTTAACATCCACCTGAACTACCACCAGAACAGGCAGATGGGACATCGGTTTAACGCCTCATCTGAAAGACGGCATCTCAGGAGTGCAGCACCCCCCTCATGCTGCACTACAGTGTCAGTATTGGGATATTAACCCAAGTGTCTGGTGTGGGGGTAGAACCCACAGCCAACTGATCTCCTGGCCTTAGAGTCGAGTGTGCTACTTGGTGCTATTTGGAACACTTTGGAGGAATTTGGCTCTCATGCAGGTTATTCCCTAAATAAAGACAAAACAGAAATTCTAAAGTTCTTTTACCAGCCACCCCAGCATATAACAAACCTACTCCCTCTGAACTGGAATAAACAAAAAATTAAATATCTAGGAGTTCAGCTCACAAAACTGCCCAATAAACTTTTCTCCTCAAATTTTGGGCCCTTATTGACACAGCTCCGGCAAGACATCACCAAATGGGGTCTCCTGAACCTACTTATGTACTCCAAGATCCAAACAGTAACCATGAACATCCTCCCCAGATTTTTGTACTTCATCCAGTCTCTCTTTTGTAAACATCTCTAGGAAACAATTTAAGGAATGGCAAAAAATCATATCCAGATTCATTTGATCCCCTGGGAGACAGAGAATAAAAATGCAAGTTATGCAATCAGATAAATTGGTTGGGGGTAGAGCGTTCCCTAACCTTGAGGACTATTGTTTAGCCGCCCACTTAAGAAATGCCTTATTATGGAGCTCTGCATCATACCAGGCACATTGGAAGAATATTGAGATGTCCCTCAATGAAGGCCCACCACTGGAGGCCAGGGTGGGGGATCGCCTTTTGATGAAAGAAGGGGGCCTTACTCTTTTGTCTGTAGTAAACACACTGAGGATGACCCATAGGCTTTGGACCAAATACAAATTAGAGAGGGCAATCCGGCCCCTTCAGTGGTTTGCGTGGTCAGGTAAATTTCCCCCTGCCAAGATGGATCTGGCATTTGGACAATGGGCTAGACTCGGCTTATGTCAGCTAGGCCAGATGACCTCGGGATACACTGTTGGACTTTCAAACCATTAAACAGACATTCCACCTGAGAAACCAGGGCCACTACAGATTCCTCCAACTTAGGTCCTACACCCAAATGGCTAAAAAAGAGACGGGCAATCATACCCAAACTGACCACCTACTTGAGGTGGTCCACTCCATAATGTCGAGAGGGCTCCAGAAGGGACAACATTTCGGCTCTGTACGGAGCCATTTGACAACTACATGCGGGCTGCACACAGCAATTAAAAACTAGCTGGAGGGAAGAGGCAGGCTTAAACCTAACCAACAAAGAATGGGCCACTATATTCCACTCCCCAAACAGAACTACCCTTTCGCCCAGCTGGAGGGAATTTGCCTGGAAGGTCAGGGTAAGATACTTCTGTATACCCGCTATCCAGCATAAATGGGAAGGAGAACTCTCCACACGGTGCTGGAGGAACTGCGGCACACAAGTTGCACACCACACGCACATATTCTGGGAGTGTGAGGTTGTGCAACCATTCTGGAGACTGCACACACGGGTCCTGACTGATCTATTCACATGTCCCCCTCGGCTAACACTGGAGAGCTTGGTCCTGAGCCTGCCTCCCACAGAGGTAAGAGGGGCGGATGGACTCTACTTATGGAACATCTTCTTGGCAGCCGCCCATAAGGCGATCACCAGGCAATGGCTCTCCCCGGCCCCGCCCAGCGTCTCTCAATGGTACTCAATAATTAAGGGAATTCAGGACATGGAGGAACTAACTCATAAACTAAACAACAAAACACAAACATTCGTCCATAGATGGGCCAAATGGACCACATCATTCAGCCTACCCTCAGAGATCACAGGAGAGAGAGAGGGAGAGAGACCCCTGGGTGTGGCGGCTGTGGCACTGGGAAATGACCCCAGAAGAGAGGGACATTTGGTCCTGGTGATGGATGGCCAGGAGCTGGGGAAGGGTGGACCCAGAGCCGGAGTGGCTGAGGAACGATTTTGAAGGGGAAAGCTTGCCCAGCCTGTTGACTAGCACTGGGGTGAGATGCCCTCCTGCATATTAAGGTACATCAGATCAGTTCTTAAAATACAGATCAATTTATAATAAACTGCATTTTTGTACTAAAGATGGAATAAGGACACTCCTGACAAAGTGCATACCTAATGCATGTATTTTCTGTGATGGATTAATGCTTTTTCTTGAATAGAATGTATGTAAACTCGAACCTTTCAATAAACTTGAATTAGAAAAAAATTTGAAACTGTTTTTCAAACTATTTTGTATGGTTTTCTTTATATGGACAGCATTCAATATACAATAATTATCCTGCTTTTGTTGCAAACAAGCAGATTCTGAATGCCTGGTTAGTTCGATGATGTCAGTGGAAAGAAAGCAAAGCTTGAATGCCTGCCTTAGGTCACCAGACTAACGAGGCATTGAGAAAATCTGCTCGTTCTTAATGGGGGTTGTGGTATTTTTATAATGTAATTTTAGACTGTTTTTCAGCATTGGTATAGTACATTTGTTTGAATACTAAAACTTTGAATTTCAACTAATCTGTTACACATGGAAGGTGGGTTGTGTTAGGAATGTGTTAGGTTCAAACTGCTGATTTTTAACTGGCATGTGATGCTATCTGCTGCTGTGAAAGCTCATCTTGTGCTTCCACAACACTTCTGGTGATCACTGCTGCGGTTGGTGTAGGGAACAACCTTGCTTTTCACGTTCTGAAATGTTAAGAGCAACAGGTTCTACAATCTGAAACGTGAAGAACAAGGGTTTGAAAACACCAGAAAAAAAGTCTCAAAGTATATTATATACAGTTACTGTACTTTCATGGAACCAGGAATTTGGAGTTTGGACTGTCACTTCATGGATTCAAACTTGGAGCACTGCTTGAAAGATCATCAGCTCATGCTGAATCCATGCACTGATGTAGTCCAAACTCCAAAGTCTTAGTTCCATGAAAAGTACTGTATAGAATTTTGTCCATATAAAGAAGTAACCCTTTGGGACTCGCTCCAGTAGGTTACCATACAGTTAGTGGTTGTTTTTGTACAGTATTGGAAAGAGTAGTGGGGGAAATCTTTACTTGCTTTTGTGGGTGAGTGTGGAACCGAAACAGGTAGGTTATTAATTCATCTTTTCTGTAATGCGACTGATGATTGTCTCTCCTTTCTTGTAGCTTGACGTTGTCTTGGAAACAAACTTGGCAACTATCAGAGTCCTGGAGACGATTCAGAAGAAGCTGTCCCGCATGGCTGCAGAAGACCAGGCCAAATTTAGATTGGACAACACACTGGGAGGCACATCGGAGGTGATTTACCGCAAAGCCATCCAGAGGATATATGCTGACAAAGCCCCAGATATCATTGATGGGTTGAAGAAGAACCCAGCTATTGCTGTTCCTATAATACTTAAAAGGTAATTAACAAGAAAAAAATCTGAGTTTTTGAACTTTAAACCTTGGACTAGTCACCAGGCAGTCGAAAATGGGCATGCATGGGCAGTGCCTCATACAGTAACCCACCAATTTTAGAACGTCAGTAGCCTCATTTGTAAGCTGATGCTCTATTTTCTGTTTTGCTTTCTGGTCTTTTATGGCTTGAATTTTATTTTCAAATCTGGATTTTTTGCATGAAGTGTTAACATTTGGTATTGATCCAAAAATCTATAATGCCATTTTTGATAACCTGTAAATCAGTTAAGAAATTGTACAGGGCTGCCCTTATAACTACATGATCTCAGTCATCAGGTTGCACTGTAGGAACTTCACCACCAGTGAAGCAGGATTCACACGGAAGATTTTCAGCAGTACCACTGGGGCCGTCCACGGCGACATCACCAACCCAATAAAGGCGTGAGCTGCCCCGCTCCCTTCTCAGTTCTTTCCCGCCATTGATTCTGTTCGCATGGGTCCTGGACCTCAGCGACCTCGACACCTTCGTGTTGTACAAAAGCTTCTGCATGGTCACCCTTCCTGGTCTCATCCCCATGCTGAAGCAGGGAGCATGGATCGCACCGCTGGACATGCAGGACGCATATCTCCACCTCCCCATCACTCAAGCACACCGGAAGTTCCAGTGCTTCGAGTTCCTGGGATGCCATTATCGGTTCCAAGCACTCCCCTTCGGATTGTCCTCTGTGCCTCATGTGTTTTCGAAATGCGTGGCAGCGACCCTCAAGAGACAGGGCCACTATGTGTTCCCATACCTAGACGACTAGCTCCTCATGGCTTCCTCTAGGGAGGCTTTGATAGCCGCGATTCAAGACACTCGTTCCCTCTTCGGATCGCTGGGCATTACTATCAGCCAGGAGAAGTCATGCCTTGTTGTAACCTTACGAACTGCCAGTCGGCGGGCGGTAGGTTACGTGATCTTTGGCTCTGGCACCTCGAGGATAAAGACAGAGCAACAGACCGGAGAACTTTTCTTGCAGACAAAAGGTATTTTATTAAGAGCAACGCAGCGCTCTGCTCAATCTGGTTACATGTTCTCCCAAAGCTTTAGGCAGTGGGGTATATATACAGTGTGATAAACAACTGCAGGAAGTTACAAATAAGGTAATACTTTAGCTACATTATATTTGTCAGTCTCTAATTGGCTATGTTGGTATGGCCTAATGTTGTCCATGAGTTGTGACACTGGTGATTATGTTTTTGCTTGGTCATTGCTTTCATAACAGTTTATTCATATTTGGTCATACTGCTTCCCTTAGCTTAGAAATGTAATGCATTGTAATTTAGCTAACAATTTTAACTGTAAGAGTATTAATCACCACAAGATGGCAGCAGTGCTCCATTAGGATTATACTGAGACACTGTTAAACCAATATGACAAACAAGCAAAAGTCATCTAGCATGTATCCTAGTACATTTAATAAAACTTTGTGATTAAAAATGGATCCAGCGCTCAAGTGCTCCTCTAGTATTAATTAAAAGGTTATTTACTTACTAGCATGTAGAAACAGGTAACCACAAGCAGAAACTGCTGCTAGGTCTTTCTTTTATGCTTGCCCCTTATTGATTGCATATCACGAAATATGTTTAGGTCGGACATTTAGTATTTGTAGTTCCCTACAACTAATATGAAACTAAATGACCATTATACATATATGGATTATGCAATTTGAAAGTTTACTTTGTATTTTTAGAAAGTCTTCTGATCCAGATGCCGCCATAACTCCTTATGACCCACTTGGCACAGGCTAACTTTGTTTTGGCCGATTTTAAAGTCACATAAACTGCATGCTGTCCCAGCTCCCTGTGGTTTGCATATCTCCAACTGACCTTTTTTGTAACTTTAAAAGAGCACAGGCATTATTAGATTACCCTAACTGTGTGTGTGTGTGTGTGTGTGTGTGTGTGTGTGTGTGTGTGTGTATGTATATATATCAGAATCTACATGCTGTAAACCCAAAGGGTTAATATTTAATACAGTACAGCTATTGAGGGGCTGTTTCCACAGAATGACTAGGTATTAGATACATGTTGTTCTTAATTTTGGCCGGTTTGTTATAGAACAGCATAGTCTGACATATCTCAGTATTTTTCCATAGCTGAGGCATGTGCTGATTATGCAGTGTGACGTGTACTCTCATGCATTGTGTTTGTGATTAAGGAAGCAACAGTTTGTTCTCTCTTTAAGCTACGTAACAACCTTGTGATTAGAAATGGCTTATTTTACATGGTGTGTCCATCCACTATTATGCTTGCACAAGGACTTGTTTTAGTTGCATACAACAGTACTAGCAAAACAAAACAAGATAGTGATAAAACATTTGTGTATAGCGAGTACATTATAAACATAACAGTAATTAAAACATAGCTAATATAATGTTACATTTGTTCCTTCACAGAGGTTGCAGTTTATTGGTGTAGTTCTGGACACCAGTCAAGTGAAGGCTTTCTTGCCTCAGGACAGGGCGGAACGCATCCAATCCCTCATAAGGGATATGATGGAAAAGAAGTTGGTCTCAGCCAGGACCATTCTTTGCTTTACTTGGACACATGGCGACAGCCATTGCGACGGTTCCCCTAGCTCGACTTCATGTGAGGATTACCCAATGGATGCTAAGAGCTCAGTGGGACCAAAAGCAGGATCAGTTGCATCAGATAGTCCAGATCATGGATGCCGTCCTCCGAGACTGGCAATGGTGGCTCATCCCAGAGCACCTCTCCACAGGAGTCCCCTTTTTAGTGCCTGCTCCAACTCTGACTCTCTCTATGGACGCTTTGGGGTCCGGTTAGGGATCCCACCTGGAAGGAGTCAGGACCCAGGGTTCTTGGTCGACCCTGGAGTCTCACCTCCACATCAACATTCTCGAAATGAGTTCAGTCCTGTGTGCTGTACAGGCCTTTCAGTCAGAGATCATACCAGGTCTCCTACTGTTACAAACAGACAATACCTCGGTGATGTACTATCTCAACAAGCAAGGAGGCACTCACCCCTACCCTTTTGCAGAAAGGCAAAGAGGGTGTGGAACTTGGTATTCTAGGGACATGGATATGTTGTTCATCCACACTCATTGGCAGGTATCCTTGCCGCTTTAAATCTTGCCGGAAGGTCTTCAAGCTTGCTCCTCCCACCCACCCGGGTGGTATAACTCTCGGCTCCGCCCCATGACGCCAGATCTTCCTTACCGCTTGGAAGCTCAGGTTCCCTCCTTAACGCTCTGCGTTTGAGACTGGTTCCTATTTCTCCGTTTGCGGATTTAAAAATAAATTTTGCGAAAAAGACTTCAGTCTTCTATCCCTCGCTGCTGCGATGGACAAATCGACTCCTGGATTTGAGATGCCCATGCGGGCAGAAGATGTCTCGGACGGATCCACACTCCACGTGTGTCTACTGCTTGGGCCTTGAGCACGACCCGCGGGCTTCGACCTGTGCTCATCTTTCCGGCTCCGTCCTCGGGACCGTGCTGCCCGATTGCAACTGGGCCGCCCCCGAAGCGCTTCCCTCCGTGAAGTCCGGCGAGGCCCGTTGGCGTGTCCGGGCGGCGGCTCGGGCTGATCAGTCGAGCGGATGGTCGCCTCGAAGAGGAGGCGGCTGGGTCGTGAGCCTTCCTCGGGCCGCTGCATTTATCCCGCTTCTCTGGGCCTTCTTACACGGCTTCTTTTAAGGAGCTTTGTCTGTCCCTCTCCACTAAAGGAGAAGGGCCTCGTCTGCTAGGACCTTATTCTCGGTCCAAAAGAGGACGGGTAAGTCCCTCCGACGCTCTTGGGAGCGGAAAGGTCCTCTCCCGGGCCGCCGACCGTCGGCTTCGGGTCGACCGCTCGCTCGCCACTGGCTCTCACGGTGTCCCCGCCAGGTCAGTTGACCGAGACTCTCAGCGATGAAGTCGAGATTTTCTCGACCCATTGGACGGGCTGTCGCCTTTAGCAGCCGAGATTCCCCTCTCCCCGGTTCCCCCGGGAGGAGTTGAGGATCCCGTGGGCTCGCCTGTGCCTCCGGTTCCGGAGCCCTCGGATGGACCATCCGAGCCGAAGGGAGTGCCGGTTCCGGCCGACACCTCCCCGCACCGACCTTGGAAATTCCGGGACTCTCGGTCTCGGACCTCTTCGCGGTCCAGCCGATCCCACCGTCATAGGCGGTCTCGGTCTCGGCACCGCGGTAAGCGGCAACGCCGCTCGTCTCATCCTCCTCCTCGGATGAGGGGAGGCTTCGGCGTAAATTACGTCGACGGTACGAGGACCTTATGTTGCAACAGCTCCTCCTGGCCGGGAGTAAGCTGACCCCGTCGCCTTCCCCGGCCATTAAGTGGTTGTCACCGAGCGCCGACACAACCCCTCGACTTATCCGAGGAGCCTATACCCAGGCCAGTTGTTCGCCAAACCAGCTGCTCCACCGATTCCGGTGGGACCTCGCCTCACAGCCACCAATTGGGGCTCCGACCCAGGATTCGGTTCGGCTAAGGGTCTACCCCATCGGCTGTCAAGTTACCCTCACTCCCGACCGACCTCGGCAGGTGAAGGGTGGCTCAGGCCAGAGGCAGCTCTTCGAGGACTCTTCCGAGTCCGAAGATGATTCCTCCTTTTTCTCCAAGCGACTGGACTTGGAGTCTTCAGGAGGCTAGTCAATGGACGATAGCCCGTCGTCCTTCCTAGGACTGCTTCGGCTCATCTCAGAGTCCACCGGGATGGAGCTCGAACCCGTTTCCAAACGGGCCAGGTATCCTCACGGAGATTCTGGACCGGGGATCATCGGAGGAGGCTCTTCGTGGCCGAGGCCATAGTGGGTCCGCACTGGAGCTTTGGCACCTGCTTCCTGCCCTGCGCCTCGGCCAGGATGGCCAGGAAGTATGCGGTCCCTACCGTTCCTTGTCCGTTTCTGAACACCCCTCTGCTGAGGGGTTGGTTACCGACAGCGCTTTCCAGCCACGCAACGCCAGGGATGTGGACAAACCTCCTGACAAGGAGTCCAAGAAATTGACTATGTCGGGCGATAGCCCACGCTCAGGCCCTTCTCTCGCCTTCGCCAGGCCAGTTCGTCGCCCTCATGGCACATTTTTCTCATGCCCTGTTGGCCCCTGGATGAGGTCATCTCCTCATCTTCCCCGCGATCTGCAGACTACGGTTAAGCAGGTGCGGACCAGGGCAGGGTAGTGGCCAAACAGCAGCTCCAGACTGCTTTGGATATAGGGGACTCATGTGCCAGATCGGTGGCGGCCGCAGTGGCTATGCGTCGGCGGGCTTGGCTGAGGATATCCACCTTTACTTCGGATACCCAGCACAAGTTGGCGGATGTTCCCTTTTTGGGGACTGACCTCTTCGGCCCTGGGGTGGAAGGTCACCTGCAGAGGATCGAGAAGTCCAATGCTACCTTGGACTCGGTCTCTTCCGCTCAGAAGGACAAAGGCCGCAAACCACAGCCTAAGCCCTTTCGTCCTTCTGTGCCCCCGGCGCGCCCGGCCCAGCAACGTCAGGGCCAGCAGGCTCGGCCTTGGCATCCCAAACCCAAGCCGCCGGCTTCCTCTAACAGGAGGCAGGGAGGAAAGGGCCCAGGAGGTCCCTCGGCCGGTCCCTCCTCCAAGCCTGCCCAGTGACGGGCTGAGGGGTGTCGCCCCATTCCCGTCCACCTTACCTGCGGGTCTCCCCGCGGGGACGGCCCGCACTTACATTCCGCCTGGTCCGCTGTTTCCACGGACAGGTGGGTCTTGAGGTGGTGGAAGAGGCCTGCCTCTGGACTCTGAGCAGGCACCACCTTCAGAGCCAGCCACTGGGGGCTGCTCGGGATCCCCAGCTCACTGGCGGCTCTGCCGAGCCGATCATCGCCTCCTCCTCCAGAAGGAGGTGATAAGAGAGGTGGTGGACCCTCCTTCAGACCCAGGGTTTGTGTCCAGGTACTTCCTGGTTCGAAGCGACGGGGTTGGCGCCCATTCTCGACCTCCACACAACCTAAACAAGTTCCTAAGGTCTCGAACCTTCAGGATGGTCACTCTGGCTCAGGATAATACCATCCTTGGAACGCCGGGCGTGGTTCTGTTTCTGACTTGTGGACGCTTTTTCACGCCCTATCCGTCCGTCTCCCACCAGATTCCTTCGCTCCGAGGAAGGATCCTCTCGAGTTCCAAGCCATGCCCTTCGGCTTGTCTCCAGCTCCTAGGGTCTTCACCAAATGCATGGCAGTGGTGACAGCATTCCTGCGCGCCGAGGTCCGTGTACCCTCTACCTGGACGAATGGCTGATAGCAGTCCTCCAGGAAGGAGGCGGTGGGGTCCAGAGATCTGGCCTCCAGGTCTGCCTCTCAACTGGGCCTCCTTATCACCAGGCCAAGTCGGAACTCGAGCCGAAGCAGGTGATTCTATTCATCGGGCGAGCTCGACTCTCTCGAGCCAGAGCGGCTCCCCGCGGACAGGGCCGAGGTTCTTTCCTCCTTGCCCGATCATTTCTGGTTGGGCACTGCGCCTGCCTGGGACTTCCTGCGCCTCCTGGGTCGCATGGCGTGCCTGCACCAGCGTGGTCCGTTGGGCCCGCTGGAACATGCGCCCTTCATTGGGGACTGGCAACTAGTGGTCACAATGCACTACATCCTTTGACTAGCTTCAGGTCGGTGACAGGGGGATGTGGAACGCCTCCAGTGGTGGACCGCTCAGATCATTTGCAGGAGGGCATCCCATTCGGTCGCGCCGAGCCGACGGTCTCTATCGACCGATGCGCCTCTGATGGGTTGGGGTGCCCATCTGGGGAACACTGGGCTCATGGCCTCTGGTCCTCATGGGAGTCC
This sequence comes from Neoceratodus forsteri, assembly GCA_016271365.2. Lineage (NCBI taxonomy): Eukaryota > Metazoa > Chordata > Ceratodontiformes > Ceratodontidae > Neoceratodus > Neoceratodus forsteri. The sequence continues at coordinate 1,721,663,596 of CM028129.1, read as the reverse complement.
CATGCCACATCAACCTGCTGGAGCTCCGAGCGTCCACCTAGCTCTCACCGCCTTTGCTCCGCTCCTCCGGGGTCAAGTGGTCCGAGTCCAGACGGACAATACCACTGCACTATGTATTATCTAAACCGCCAGGGCGGGACTCTGCCCATGCTTCTATGCAAGGAAGCTCTCCCGATTTGGTCACTGTGGCGCAGCCTGGAGGCGGATCTCCTAGCCATTCTACGTGGCAGGAGCCTCCAACACCCTGGCCGATGCCCTGAGCTGGATAGGGGCTGCATCCCACGAGTGGTCTCTCCTGCCGGAGGTAGTACAGCATCTGTTCTCCCATTGGGACACCTCAGGTGGACCTGTTTGCCTCCAGGAGAACGCTGGCTGAGTCTGTTCCATGCCCGCCTCAGCAGGGCTCGCTGCAGGGGATGCCTGAGGCAGTGGACCCCGGCCTTTTATGCCTTTCCCATTTCCTTGATCCACAAGATGCTTCTCAAGGCAGGAGGGACAAGGCGCAGGTGATTCTGATAGCCCCAGACTGGCCTCGCCAGTTCTGGTACCCAGATCTCCTCAGTCTCAGCTCCAGGACTCAGCGGCAGCTTCCAGCTCGCCCGACCTGCTCTCAGTCAATCAGGGAAGGTTTTCCATCCGGATCTTCAATCCTTGCACCTGACGGCCTGGTCCCTGAGCTGCTAGAGTTCCAGGCCTTGGGTCTTCCACGCAGGTCCTCAATGTAGTTGAGGCGCCTGCAGGAGTCGACCAGAAAATGTTATGCCTTCAAATGGAAAAGGTTTTCCATTTGGTGTCAGGGCAAGGGCTTGGACCCTTCCTCCTGTTCCTTGGCAAGCATCTTGGACTATTTATGGTCCCTTTCTAGTCAAGGGCTTAGGTCGGCCGACCCTAAGGGTGCACCTGGCAGCCATCTCTGCTTACCCAGGGCCGGGAGCAGTCAAAGGGTGAGAAGGTGGTCTGGCGCTCAAAGGCTCTTGATCACATTTCCCTCCAGTGCGGGAACCCCCACCTCCGTGATCTACTGCTGGTACTGGCAAAGCTCATGGGCAAGCTTATTCGAACCTATGCACAGGTGTGCTCTCTCACCTGTCGTGGAAGACCGCCCTTGGTGGCTATCACGCCAGCCAGAAGGATGGGAGAGCTCCAGGCGCTTCCATCGAGTCTCCTTACCTGGTCTTCCACAGGGACAAGGTTGTCCTGCGCCCCCACCCAAATTCCTTCCGAAGGTGGTGTCGAGTTTCACCTTAACCAGGTGTTGACTCTGCCGGTGTTCTACCCCAATCACACCTCGGAGGTCGAATATAGGCTCCATACTCTGGACTCCTAGAAGGCGCCGCTTATTATAAGGAGCGCACGGCTGAAATTCGGGAGAGGTTCGCCAGCTGTTTGTCACCACGCTGAAGCCGCATCTGGCAGACCTGCAGCCAAGCGGACGTATAAGCAGGTGGGTAACCTCCTGCATAGATCTCTGTATAAGTTGGCGGGCATGGAGCCTCCCAGAGGGATAAGAGCTCATTCTACCCGCCATACTGCTGCATCGGTGGCTGCTTCCAGGGACATCCCTATCCAGGAAATCTGCAGGGCTGCTACCTGGAAGTCAGCACACACCTTCATCACCCATTACCACATCGACCTTGAGTCACGCTGGATGCTGGTTTTGGGGCCTCGGTTCTCCAGTCTCTCTTTCCCAAGTAAGTATTGAAGTGTCGTCTTGCCTCCCTCCTCTCGGAGAACTGCTAGAGTCTGCCAATGGTGTGGATGAACAACATATCCATGTCCCTAGAAATACAGGTTACTCACCTGTAACAGGAGTTCTAGGAATGGTATATGTTGTTCATCCACACGACCCACCCGACCTCCCGGCTCGACCGACAACCTGAGCTTCCAGCGGCCAGATCTGAGCCATGGGGCGGAGCCGAGTTATACCACCCGGTGGGTGGAGGAGCAAGCTTGAAGACCTTCCGGCAAGATTTAAAGCGGCAAGGATACCTGCCAATGAGTGTGGATGAACAACATATACCATTCCTAGAACTCCTGTTACAGGTGAGTAACCTGTATTTACAACACAGTGCAGAGATTACTGCAGTACATGTTCCCGGTGTGGACAACACCATTGCAGATTGCCTGAGACGGTCACAGGCCAAGGCTCACGAATGGGAACTGCTGCAAGAAGTAGTAAAGGATCTGTTCCGCAGATGGGGACACCAGACTTGGACCTATTTGCATCCCCATCCAACGCAGAACTGCCCAATTTCTGCTCGCTAGATCCAGGGCTTGGTGTTTTCTGGCGAGATGTGTTGTCCCTCTCCTGGACGGGCAGGTTCCTCTACGCTTTGCTGCCCTTACCTTTGATCCAGAGGGTTCTACTGAAGCTCCGCGAGGAGGGAGCATCAATGATCCTAGTGGTGCCCTTTTGGCCCAGGCAAATTTGGTTCCCATTCCTGCACCAACTGGCCCAGAAACCACTGTTAACTTTGCTGGTCAGCTCACACCTGTTGTCCCAGGAAGCCGGCTCCCTGGTCCACCCCAACCTTAGGTTACTGAACCTGCACGCCTGGCTCCTAAGGACATAGCAGTCCTTAGACATGGGGTTTTGCAGGACGTGTCGGATGTTGTAGTAGTGGCAAGAAAACCCTCCACCTATGCCATGAAATGGCACAGGTTTTGTCTTTGGGCTCAGACCCGCAGCTTAGCCCCACTTGACTGCCCTGAGAAGTCAGTGCTGGACTACCTCTTGTCCCTGTATGAATTGGGGCTAGCCTATTCCTCCACAAAGGTACACCTCTGTGCCATTTCGGCATACCATTTCCCTGTAGGTCAGAAGTCACTAGTGCAGCTAGAGGCCTCCCGTGCTTTCCTGCGTGGCATCCTTCATTTGAGATCTCCTATCAAGGATCTGATTCCCCCCTTGAGATCTTCTTTTCACCCTAGAGCAGCTCACGCCCCCCCCTTTTGAACCAGCTGCGGAATGTGAGCTGTGTCTTTTCTCTTGGAAGACGTTATTTTTAGTTGCAGTTACTTCCGCCAGAAGAGTTTCTGAGCTTCATGCGCTCATGTGTAAAGAACCTTACTGGGTTTTTCAGAAGGACAGAGTGTCTTCAAGGACAAATCCTAAGTTTCTTCCCAAGGTTCTCGACCATAACTCTGAATCAGAATATTGACCTTCCAGTATACTATCCCAACCACTCTAACAGAGGGGAAGCACTCTTGCACACATTAGACATGCATAGGATCCTCAGGTACTATCTAACCAGAACCAAATCCCATCACCGGTCAGATCAGCTTTTCCTGTCATTTGCTCACAGGATGCAAGGAGCACCTGTATCAAAGCAAACTCTCTCCAAGTGGCTGGTTAAGTGCATCACGTTCTGTTACCACAAGCGCAACAAGCCTTTACCGGGATCGGTGAAAGGCCATTCCACGAGAGGGGTGGCTACCTCTTTTGCAGCGCTTAAGAACATCTCCACATCAGCCATTTGCGCTGCCTCTACTTGGAGCACTGTGCATACCTTTATCAGGCATTACAGTTTGGAGATTGCTTCTAGGCGTAGAGTTGGATTTAGCCTTGCAGTCCTTCAAGGACTTTTGTCCTAAATACGGTTCACTCCAGGATCCCTCCTATCCTCCTCCTGAATAGGGTATTTTGTTCCCTTACTGCTTGGGAATCAGTCCTTATGGTGTAACCTGCTGCAAGAGCTGTTTCTCGAAGTAAGATAGTACAGTTACGTAAGAACTTGCCATAACAGTAGATCTTCGAGAACAGCTCTTGCAGCAGGTAGTTTCCCTCCCACCTTCCCCTCAGGAGGTTTGGTCTTCACACTTGGTGTCTTGGACGCAGTCAGATTATCTTTTTCATGGGTCTTCCTTTGAACGCAAATCCTTGGCTCCCCTTCAGAAGTCACCTTTATGCTGGGAGTGTCCGGCAGGAGAACTGAGGGATGCTGGGGAGCCTTAGTATGGTGTGCTGGACGCTGGGGCGCGGGCCGACAACAGGCGTCCTCCCGCTGGGTATTGCTAGCTAGAATTTATCCGTGGTGTCCTGGCGCCTGCCAGCTTCAGTCCTTATGGTGTAACCTGCTGCAAGAGCTGTTCTCGAAGATCTACTGTTACGGTAAGTTCTTATGTAACTGTACTTTTTTACCCAAGGTAGTGTCCAAGTTCACACTAAATCAGGACATTAACCTGCCAGTGTATTATCCCAACCACTCGAACCGAGGGGAAGCACTTCTGCATACTTTGGATGTTCACAGGGCGCTACGGTACTATCTCAACCGTACTGCCCCATACCGTAAGACGGATCAGTTGTTTGTGGCCTTCACACCTAGTTGTCTAAACAGACCTTATCTAAGTGGCTGGTGAATTGCATTGTCTTCTGCTATGACAAATACAATAAACCCCTTCTGGGCTTGGTATCGGGTCATTCCACCAGGAGAGTGGCTGCTTCTTTTGCTTCTATGTGTATTGTCTCGATAGCGGACATTTGCGCAGCGGCTACCTAGAGTTCAATGCATGCCTTTATCAAGCACTATAGCTTGGACATTGCCTCTAGGAGAAGGGCAGGTTTGGGCCTGGCTGTCATTTAAGGCCTCCTATCCTGATGCCTTTTTCTGGGATTTGCACTTCAGCTTCCTCCCAGATCTGTCTTGATCCTTTTTCTGGGACTGTTGCGACTTCCTCCTTATGGTAATAGCCTGCTGCAAGAGCTCCCACCAAAAGTAAGATAGTACAGTTACGTGAAGAACTTACTCGCAACAGTAGATTTTCGAGGAGCTCTTGCAGCAGGCACTGCTTTCCCTCCCTCCTTCCTTCTGGTGAGTCTCTGCATCTTTTTTACGGCACACTTCCGCCCGGTCCGTCTGCTGGCTTTACCAACGGGTCTCTGGCGGATGAACTGAGGTGGTGTTGGGGACTGCCCCCTTATGTACCATTGGCCGACAGGGTGGAGCCAGTGTTGGGGCAGTCCCAGCTGAAGACTGCTAGTTAGAAGGTTTCTGTGTGGTCTTAGTGCCTGGCAGCATAGTTCTTATGGTAATGGCCTGTTGCAAGGGCTCCTCTCGAAGATCTGCTGTTACGGTAACTTTTTACTTAACACTACTTTTTGTACTAACAGCTGTTCCTCACACATGGTGAAGTGAACAAGGACAGGTCAGCTTCTAATTGGACCGTTGCTCATAGAAACATAGAATTTGGCGTCAGATAAGGACCACCTGGCCCACCTAGTCTGCCCATTCCCATACCTACTGTATACACTCCATATCCTACTTGGATAGCTGTATCCAGTTCTGCTACACTAAAGCTGGAAAGCTACCACCACAAGGCCTTAGGGCACACTCCACTCATTGCACTGCTGCCTCTGCAAGGGATAGTCCCTGAATACAAATTTGTAAAGCAGCTACCAGGAAAACTGGACACAGCTTTACAAAGCACTGTTGCTTGGATGTGCAGTCCAGAAGGGATGCCAGGTTTGGCACTGCTGTCTTGCAGTACCTTTTCCCTAAGCAGGTTCTGTACCCAGACTCCCAAGGTACTACTTTGTAGTCTGCATTAGTAAGCATAGTGAGGGATTTCTCGGAAGAGTGGCAGCTGGGGTTTAACGCAAAGAAGTGCGAGATCATACACATAGGGAAGAGAAACCCTGAAGCCACCTGTAGGCTGGGAGGGGAGTTGCTGGCAATCACAAGGGAAGAGAGAGGCTTGGGCATCATCATCATCACAGATGACCTGAAATCATCCAAGCAGACCACTAAAGCAGTAGGTAAGGCTAGTGGGATGTTGGGGTGTATTAGTAGGGGTATCAGAAGTCGGAAGAGGGAGGTTATAATCCTCTTTACAAGATGCTGGTTAGGTCCCATCTGGAGTACTGCATGCAGTACTGGAGGCAACACCTTCACAAGGACATTAACCAAATTGAGGCAGTCCAGAGAAGGGCAACCAAAATGGTGCAGGGACTGCATCAGAAAACATATGAGGACAGAGTAACGGAGCTCAATATGTATACCCTAGAGCAAAGGAGGGAGAGAGGTGATATGATTAAAACATTCAGACACCTTAAGGGCATTAACAAGGTGAAAGAGTCTAACATGTTTTCAGTATAAGAAAAATAGCAGGACACAGCATGAGGTTAGAGGGAGGCTGATAAAGGGGTAATGTGAGGACGTTCATTTTCAAAGAAAGGGTGGTGGATGCATGGAACGGCCTACCTCAGTAAGTGGTGGATATGAATACAGTGCAGGGGCTTCAAACAGGCATGGGATAGGCATAAGGGCGCAATACAGATGAGTATGAATAGATAGGCCATTGACAGAGCAAAGGCCGATGGCACATTCATAAGGTAGAAAAAGAAATGGGCAGACTGGATGGGTCTTACGGTCCTTATCTGCATCAACTTCTATGTTTCTGAGGTTTGAAGGAAAAATTACTTGAATAGTAATATTGTTTTTTTTTTCAAGTTATCCCGCACTATGTTTAAATCTCCCACCCTGCCTCCCCTTCCAGATCCTGGAAAAAGGTTCTACAAGAATCTGTTTTTGTCTGGTTTTTACATTGCTTGTTGTTCACTTACAATCCGTTTAAGAATGGTTTTTGTTTTAGTGTGTCGTAGCTTGGCCTGGGAGGCCAGTCTTTTATTGTTTTTTTTGGTAGTTTTTCATTTTAGGTATGGTTCAGGATAGGTTAGTACGATTTGTGGCTATTGTCTTACTGGTTTCATAATAAATCTGATGTTGGACTGCAGAATGCAGCACCACAGTGAGGCACAGTTTGAAAATGCATTCCGAGTTCCATGATTAGCATAAATTCCACTCTCTTCGGGGCAGCTGAATCTTCCAGGCTAACTGCATTAATAAGCACAGTGAGGAATCCCTTGAAAGATGCAATATTACTATGGTATTTTTTCTTATAGCAACTTTGCAGTAGGGGATGCGGTCTTAATGGGTTACTTGGCCTGCATTCCATCTTGAATTCCTATGTAAACAGACTTGAACGTCACTCTGTATTTTTCTCTTTTAGGTTAAAAATGAAAGAGGAAGAATGGAGAGAAGCCCAGAGGGGGTTCAACAAGATCTGGAGAGAGCAGAATGAGAAGTACTATCTGAAATCACTGGATCATCAGGGCATTAACTTCAAACAGAACGACACCAAGGTGCTGCGGTCCAAGAGCCTGCTGAATGAGATAGAGGGTATATATGATGAGGTAAAAACAGATGCAGTGCTGTAAAACAGGATTAATAAATAGAAAATAGAATAACGTGAGCCAGAAGGGAACGCATTGCGGTGCCGTACACAGGTGTAATGTTTTACTGTGCAGCTCTACAGGCCAGGCCATTTGTGCGAAAAGTAGAGCTACACTGATATTTTACTTTATCTTGTTCACTTTATATTTCGTTATTGAAACATTTTCCTTCTAGGTAATCTTCATAGGTTTCAATAAAGCGTCCTCTGTGAAGAAGCTTACAATGTCAAAAACCTACCTTGTTTTGTTAATTTTTTTTCTGCCCCCTGTTCCTGTGGGAAGGAATCATATTTTTGCCCCGAAGGGTCGCCCAGCCAGTCCCTCTCCTGTCTGGTGATTGCCCTGCACCCGTGCTGGCATACGCTCTGACGTATGCAGATGGAGTTGTGGGACTGCGCACCCCATTATAGTCGATGAGACCAGTTTTCAGTGCCGATTTCAGTGTGTTAATTAGCAGTTGGAGGGTAATTGAGGACAGCTCTTGATTAGCAGTGCTTGCAGGGAAGGGCTATGTCTTTCCTTATTTGGACGATTGACTCCTGAAGGCCAATTCCATGGAAGCTCTCCTTCACACTGTTTCCAGAACATGACAACTGTTCAAGGCCTTAGGGGTCACAGTGAATGTTCCAGAGTCTGCAGTGACACTGTGCCATGGCTTGCAATACGTTGGGGCGGTACTGGACACAGAGAAGGGATGTGCCTTCCTGCCTCAGGACAGGGCATACACCCTTATTGCTCGGGCACACGTAGTTCACAGGAGCCACTGTGTCTTTTCTTTCAGCTTGATGTTACATCTCCTGGGCCTGATGGCTGTCGCCATAGTGACAGTGCCTTTTGCTCTGCTTCATATGCGAATCCCATGATGGACACACTCGAGGTTCAGTGGGATCAGCTGATGGACGACTTGGAACAGATGGTTCTTGTTATGTTACCTCTTCACACAGTGCTGTAGTGGATAGACTGTAACAGATCACTCAAGTGCATTCCATTCCTTGTACCAGCTCCTATACAGATCCTTACTATGGAGGCCTCTGGCTTCGATTGGGGTGTTTTATCTTGGCCCCTTCCCAGCCCCAAAGTTCCTGAGTAAGAGTGGAGGCCGATCTGCACATAAACGTCTTGGAGAGGAAAGCTGTCCTGTGCAGCCTTCGGGTATTTTAGAATCATCCGTGTCCTGGTCATCTGTTAATACAGATGGCCACCGTCTCTGTGCAGGGAAGAAGTGAGAGTGTGGTACTGGGCGATGTCTCACGGCCTTCATCTGTCTGCTGTGTTTCTCCTAGCTCTTCAAAACATCTTGGCAAACAGGCTAAGCAGATCTCAGTCCCTAATTCATGACTGTGAACTGCTGACCTCTTGGTACATGACTTCTTCGCAAGATGGGGTCGTCCAGAGTTAGAACTTCTTGCGTTCCCACACAGTGCAAAACTGCTGTGTTTCTGTTCGCACCAGGGCCAGGAGTTTTTGGGGAGACTCATTGTCCCTCTCTTGGAAAGGGAAATTCCTGTGTGTATTTTCCTCCATTCCTCTCGTACAGAGGGTTCTGCTCGAATTAAGAGCGGAGAGTGCCCCTCTCATCATTGCTCCTTTGTGGCCTCTGCAGATGCGGTGTACACTTCTGCCACATCTAGCGGTGGAGCATCCTGTTCCTCAACCTCTGTGTTGGGGTCCGTTGTCACAGGACTAGGAGTCTCTGGTTCTTCTGGATCTGTAGTCCGTACACCTGTATGCATGGCTTTTGAAAACATAGCCATCACATGCTTTGGGGTGTCCCCTAAGGTTGCTGATGTCCTGATTGTGGCTAGGAAGCCTTCTACCAGACATACTTATTCCTTTAAGTGTTCAACTAAGTGGTCTGCTTCCAGGAATATGGACCCTTCTGGAATACTTGCTTCCTTTATATGATTCAGGCTTTCAGTATTCCTCTGTTAAGGGCATTTGGCTGCTATATCAATCAACATTCCATGCCCCTGTTGCTGGCCAAATGGTTGCCCAACAAAAGTGCCCTATACTGTTCTGAGAGGTATCCTACATATGAAACCTCTTGTATGTAATCCAGCCCCACCCTGCAACTTGAATTTCATACTTGAGAAATTAACATTTGCTCCTTTGAACCTGGCTTACATTTCCTGTCATGGAAGATGTTATTTTTAGTTGTCATGACTTCTGCTCAAAAAATTTCTGAGTTTCAGGCTTTAATATGTGAGCCTCCTTATTAGATATTTCACAAAATCAGAGTCTCTTTGTGTACGAATCCTGCATTTTTACTGAAAGTGGTATCAGAATGTACAATGAACAAACCACACACCTTCCTGCTCATTACCCTGAGCGTGCCAACCAGGGTGAGGCATTGCTTCGTACTCGTGATGTACATAGAACACTGAGATAATATGCTTCTTGCACTAAGAGCAACAGAAAGATGCCCAGCTTTTTGTTTCATTTCCCTCTGGGAAAGAGGGTGTGCCTGTGTCAAAAGAACGTCTGTCCAAATGGCTTGCTAACTGTATTCTGTTTTGTTATAGGAAGTACGGTAAGGAACTTCCTGGTTGTATTTGTGGTCACCCCACAAGGGGTATGGCCACTTCTGTTGCTTGTTTCAGGAATGTCCCTGCTACTGACATGTGTGCTGCTTCCACATGGAGCACTGTCCACAGTTTCACTAAACACGAAGGTCTGGACATAGTCTCTCATAGACTGGCTGGCTTTGGGCTTGCTCTACTGCAAGGTCTTTTGTCTTGAGCACTTATCAGACTGTACCATCCTCGTGGACTGCTTTGTACTTCTTGGGAATAGTTCCAAAGGTAAAGTAAAGTAAAATGTATTTTCCAAGCGCCTTACAAATACCAAGGCACTGTACAATAAAATAAACATTCAGTATACAAATAATAACAAAATTCTAAAAACCATCAGAAAAGGCCTGATAAAACAAATATGTTTTAAGCTCTGATTTAAAACTCGAGACGGTCTGGCATTCCCTCAACCGACGAGGTAGAGAATTCCACAGGGTAGGGGCAGCATGAGAAAAAGTACGTGCCCCAGATGTTTTTAACCGAACCCTGGGAACCTCTAGCAATCCCTCGTCGGCAGATTGGAGTGACCTGGAGGGGCAGTAGGGAGTAAGGAGCTCTTGCAGGTAACGGGGTCCCTGTTCGTGTAGGGCTTTATAGGTCAGTAAACTGACCTTAAAGGTGATCCGCCACTGTACTGACAGCCAGTGCAGTTTGTGCAGCACAGGCGTTATATGACTAGACCTAGATGTACCAGTCAGTATCCTGGCCGCGGCATTCTGCACTAGCTGCAAGTGACTGACATCAAGCCCTGGAAGCCCTAGGTAGAGGGCATTGCAGTAATCAAGGCGGGTGGTTACGAAGGCGTGAACCAATGTAGGTAGGTCAGCCGGAGGAAGCAGGTGTTTCACCTGGGTGATATTCCTTAGATGGTAAAAGGAAGATTTGACAATGGCAGACACCTGTGATTTTAGGGTCAAACCACTGTCAAAAATAACTCCCAGGTTACGCACCCGATCTGAGGTCATGAGCTGGACACCGTCAAGCCATAAGCCTGAAGGGTGCCCCGCTCTAAGACCCACCTCCGGACGACCCGGGTTCACAACCAACACCTCAGTCTTATCCGGATTTAACCTCAGCCAGCTAGTGCTCATCCAATTCTTGATTTTGGCCAGACAGTTGTTAAGCACGGAGATCGCATCATCCTGTCTGGGAATAAAGGACAAGTACAGTTGGGTATCATCTGCATAACAGTGAAAACCCAAACCATATCACCTAATGATGTCTCCCAGTGGCAGCATATACACTGCAAACAACACGGGTGCCAATATGGAGCCCTGCGGCACCCCACAGGACAGGGGGAGGGCATCAGAGGAATAAATTCCAGTGATAACCCTCTGAGGCCTGCCCGAGAGGAAAGATCGAAACCAACTAAGGACTGTTGCAGACAGTCTGCAGAGAAGCCGCAGACACTCCAAAAGCACACCATGGTCTACAGTGTCAAATGCCGCTGAGAGATCAAGAAGGACTAAGATAGTACGAGCCTTTCGATCTCTCGCTACTAGGTCATTTAAAACCCAAACGAGGGCGATCTCGGTGCTGTCTCTTTTCCTAAACCCAGACTGGAGAGCATCAAAGACATTGTGGGTTGCAAGATGGTCATCCAGCTGCAACGCAACCACCTTTTCAGTAACCTTACCTACAAAGGGTAGATTAGGGACAGGTCTGTAGTTTGCTAGACAGTCTGGATCCAAGGAGAATTTTTTAAAGGTCAAATGCCAATGTTTTACATATTTACAGTAAAAACATGAATTCAAGTCCCTGTGTCACGAGTAGTGTTTCCAGAAAAAAATCATGCTGTTTGGTTTTGTGGTTTTCCTTAAATCACCATCTGTTAGCGTGCCCTGCAGTAACCGAAAACATTTTTCTATCAGTGAGTGATAACATCATTCCTGTCTGGCCTGTTGCTGCAGCATTTAAGTCCTTAATTGCCTGAAGTAGCTGTTGCACTTCTCAGTCAGAGCAAGCTGTAGGGCTAATTATCATTACTCCAAGTGTGTTACTAACCCATCTGGTTAGTGTTTAGATAGATTAGTTTATAATCTAGCATTCTGTTCTCATAAAGAGCTGGTCATTTGTGTTTCACTGGTTAACTGAAGTGGTATAAATGAATGTTTGTGAGAAATCTCCTGTCTGTATCACAGCTGAGTTCTTTCACATCAAAACTCTGCATTGTTTTTTGGCTATATAAACTCAGGGTTCTTTAATGGATATAAAATAAATCTAAAGTTTAAGTCAAGTCATAGAAGTAGTGTTTCCTTGATATATCCTCCATACGTATGTTCATGTGAAAACAATGTTATGTCAGATTTATTTATTTATTTAGACAGCAGTTTGGAAAACCTTTGAGCCATACCTCTCAAGTGACCCTCATTACGAGGGACATCCCTCATTTTGCCCCACAAAATTGCTCTGTCCCTCCTCCGTCCCTCATGGAAAAGGTGCTGCCCACACAGCGAATGTGCTGTAAATTCAGACTTTAAAGCAGAAACACTTAATATTCTAAAATTCTAAATCCAAAATAAACTTTGTACAAGTAAATAATATGGTTTTCACAGTGTTTTGAGCTTGTATCTCCATGTTTGATGATGTGTCCCTCATTCTGAGGGTCTGTGTCCCTCATTGTCCCTCATTTTGAGTGTCCAAAAATGTCCATGTCCCTCATTTCAGTGACAAAAGGTTGAGAGGTATGCTTTGAACCATAGGCTCATTTACAAAGGTACCTTGTCACAGTAAGACAAACAAAAATACACAGTATAACACAGTATAACAGTAACTTAAGACATAGATACAAACAAGCTGGTACAGGTAGGATTGATGCAAACAATACCAGAGTTATGTTGTCCTTAGCAGCTTAGTAGTAAGCTTGTCATAAAGTAGTAATCTGGCTTTGACTAGTGCAATTACAGCTTTGTGTTATTAACAAGGTGGTTCCGTAAGGACGTTTTGAAGCATGATATAGTTGGAGCTTCGGAGATGGAGGGGGCAGTGTGTTGAACCAGGAGGGGGCCCTAAAGCTGGAGGCTCTTTGGCCGTGAGAGGCCCTAGCTCTAGGGATAACAAGAGAGGTTTTCCCAGAGGTCCGAGTATGAACTAGTGGGACAGAGCGGCGGCTGGTGGTGGTCAATCCTGGCGGGGATAACCCAAGGAGGGTCTTTTTTGTAAGGGTACAGGTCAGATATTTGAGGCGCTAGTCAAGATCAAGTACCAGCGCTTTAGCGTACAGTAGACAGGTGTGTGTTAGCCTAGGTGCCCCAGTAATTAACCTGCAGGCCTTATTCAGAGAAGTGCGAATTTTATGGAGTGTGGTCTGATCAGCAGATTGACAAACAGGTGTCTGCCGCACTTTGCTATTTCAGGAACAGGTACTGTATGAACTCACAAAATACAGCAACAGGCTGGACAGGAATGATGTCTTCACTTACTGAAAGAGACAGAAAAATCTTCAGTGATCTTACTTTGAGAAACAGCTCTTGCAGCAGGTTACACCATTAGGACTGAAGCCGGCAGGTGCCAGGAACCCACAGAAATGTTCTAGCTAGCAGTATTCAGCGGGGACTGCCCCCGACGTCAGTCCGGCCCCCGTCAGGCATAGTACATAACGGGGCGGTCCCCCAGAATCTCCAGTTCTTTTTCCGCCGTCGACTACTTGCATCGGCCTCACGGTCTCTACCTAGCGCACAACGACTTAGAACTTCCAGAGTTTCTACACGACTAATGTCCTCTCCAACGCCTTCATTTGAGGGTCACCTTTCAAAGGGTGCCTGCGGAAAACAGATCCCTTTCAAGGATCCTCATTCTTTATGCGTGCAGTGCCTAGGCCCGGACCACGATACCAAGGCCTGCACCTTTTGCCAAGGGTTCAACAGCCGCAACAAGATCCGGCGTCAGAAGGCGCTTCAGACTTACCTGTTAGAGGAAAAACTTACTAGGATGGACAAAGAAACTTCCTCCAAGGGCGATTCTTCCTCCAAGGTCGACAAGCACCGGGAGAAGGCAAGGTCCAGATTCCCGAACCGGGCCTCGGATTCGCGGAGCTCAGGCTCCACCCGATCGGACCGCTCTCCCTCCAGGGCTAGGTCTCAGCCCCCTCTGGTCAAGGTCTGGGCTTCCAGTGGTTCTTCGACTCTTCAGCCCATCAAGACTTCCAGGCCCTCGGCTTTCTCTACTCCCTCTTGGGCCTCTTCATAGTCCTTGAAACGCCACAAGTCTTCCTCTTCTACCCGACGTCGGGACTCCGACTCCAGGTCGGTCTCCCAGCCCCCTAGGGGCCCGGATCCTCCACCCAGGAAGATGAAGGACCTGACATCCCTCAAGCGGATGACTGATCCGACGTCGGCCAGGTGTTCGCTGGAGCCGAGAACATCGACCAAGCACCAGACACCGGCCAGGCGTTCACCAGAGCCGAAGACAGCCCACCAGTCACCGGTAGGCACCGGTCACAGGGACTCCACGGAGGAGGACAACGTGTAGCCCGAAGACCAGGCGGGTGACACAGAAGATGCCGTGCTTCCGAGGGAACCTTTGCCCACCCCGGAGACACCCGAGGACCCATCGTTGGGCATGAATATTCAAGAAGTAAAGGAACTCTTTACTTTCTGGTGGGACACCATCCGCAAAGACGTGGTCCCAGTGAAACCTCTTCCTCCTCCTACTCCTTCACCTGCTACGCCCCCTTCTGCACTACACTGGCCAGCAGGACGATCACCAACCCCCAAGGAGCAGACTCCACCTCCTAGGGGTAGATCCCAGGATCGGAGAAGGCCTCCCTCAAGATCTCCATCAGGGTCTCCCACCCCCAAGCGACCCAGACGTTGGGGGAGGACTCCAGATAGGATACCTCGGATTACTCCAGATCTCCTTCTCCACTCAGCATTTCATCACCTGACCCACATGACCTTCCCAGGTCTCCTCTGGATGATCCCTCTTTCTCTGAGATCATGAGGCTCATCCAGGACAACATGGGGTGGGATGCTGAAGACCTCGACCCCAAAAGGCAGTGCCTTGCCCGTTACCTTTGGCAGAAAGACCAAAAAGCCTGTGGTAGTGCCACCCTTGGTGGACACCTTTGTGGACGTCACCAAGGCTGCGTGGAAGCGTCCGCACTCCACTCCTGCGGTAACAAAGAAAGCTGACCTCCTGTACAAGGCCCCAAGAGAGGACCAGTACCTGGCTCAACAACCTCTGCAGACTCCCTGGTCATTACGGCCTCACATGACTGGTCCCAAAGACTGCAACACGTGAGCACACAGACACCGGAATAGGAATCCAAACAATTGGATGCCCTGGGGAGATGCATGTACGCAGCCGCTACATGCTCCATCAGGTCCCTGAACTACCTAACCCACATGGTACAGTTTCAGAATGCCCTATGGGAACAGGGCCAGGACTTGGTCGATAAACTTCCGGATGGTGAGCAGAAGGCGGAGCTCCTAAACCTTCTTCGCACAGGGTCTGATGTGGGGACCCAGGTACTACAAGCCACATATGATTCCGCGGACTCATCCGCCAGAGCTGCAGCTTCAGGCGTCTGTCTCCGGCGACACTCTTGGCTCTGTGTCTCTGGCTTCACCCCGGATGTACAGAAGAACATTCTTGATGTCCTCTACAATGGTGAAGTCCTGTTTGGTGAACCCTCGGAGAAGGTGATCACCAAACTTTAGGATGCTAGGAAGGCAGTCAGGTCTGTACAGGCCATGTACAGACCCAGGCCTGGTTCCTTTCGTAGGAACCAGAACCATTTTCTTAGCCGGCAACAAAGACAGCAGCCACGTTCCGGCCAGCAACAAAGGGGCACCTTTCAGCGGAAAGCCCATGCTAAGTCATCCCCAGGCAGAGCCCAATGCTATACTAAACCGGCCCAGCCTGCAGGGACCAGTGCTGCCACAGCATGACTCCTTCGTGTCCCCCGCCCCTCCTCTGGATCAACAGGCACAAAAGGTCGGGGGTCGAATCGCTCGCCACTTTTCAGGGTGGCAGTCGATCACCACCAACCGGTGGTTTCTCCAGTTGGTCAAGAAGGGCCATTTCGTAGAATTTCTCGACCACCCACCGGCAAGACCTCCCCTGCTTTCCCATTACTTGGGTCAGCACACCCTGCTTATACAGCAGGAGGTGCTTGTGCTCCTGGAAAAAGAAGCGATGGAGCACGTTGCACGGAACCAGAGTGACGCAGGATATTATTCTCACTTCTTTCTGGTTCCCAAGAAAACAGGGGACCTCTGTCCGATACTGGACCTCAGAGACCTCAATGAGTCGGTCCTGTACAAACGATTCCGCATGGTGACCCTCCTAGGTCTGATTCCCATGCTCAAGCAGGGCGCCTTTCTAGCATCCTTGGACATGCAGGACGCTTACCTGCATATTCCCATTGCTCAAGCGCGCAGGAAGTTTCTGCGCTTCGAGTTCCAGGGCTACCATTATCAGTTCCGAGCCCTCCCTTTCGGACTGTCATCGGCACCTCGGGTATTCATGAAGTGTATGGCGGTCGTAGCTGCGACTCTAAGGAGGCAGGGCCACTATGTGTTCCCCTACCTGGATGACTGGCTTCTCATGGCGCCCTCTCGGGAGGCCTTGATGTTGGCCATTCATTATACTCGGTCTCTGTTCGAGATGCTGGGCATCTTGATCAATCAAGGGAAGTCACGCCTGGTTCTGTCACAGACTCTGCAGTTCATAGGCACAGTTCTGGACACCGTCAAGGGAAGGCCTTTCTTCCCCAGGGCAGAGCAGAACACATCAGATCCCCTCATCAGGGACATTTCGGCGAAGAAGACCGTTCCTGCCAGATTGGTCCTTTGCCTGCTTGGACACATGGCTGCGGCCATTGCAACAGACCCATGTGCTCGTTTCCACAAGTGGGTCACCCAGTGGATGTTACGGGCCCAGTGGGACCAAAAGCAAGACCATTTACAGCTTCCAATCCGGATCACGAAGACTGTAATCTGGGATTGGCAATGGTGGCTAGATCCAAAGAATCTGTCTGCAGGGGTCCCCTTCATTGCGCCGTCTCCGATTGTGACACTCTCCACAGATGCCTCGGGGCTCAGATGGGGAGCACACCTCGATGGTGTCCAATCTCAGAGCCTGTGGACAGCCAAAGAGACTCATCTCCACATAAATATCCTGGAAATAAGAGCAGTTCTTCACGCCCTGCAGGCCTTCCAGAGATTCCACCGGGTACCATTCTGTTACAAACAGACAATTCCGCAGTGATGTATTACCTCAACAAACAAGGAGGCACCCATTCCTACCCACTTTGCAGGAAGGCCATGAGGGTGTGGGATTGGGTTTTGCAACACGGCGCAAACCTCATTGCTGTTCATGTCCCAGGAGTGGACAGCGTCATTACAGACAGCCTGAGCCGCTCTCAGGCCAGAGTCCACGAGTGGGAACTACTCCAGGAGGTAGTAGAGGGTCTGTTTCACAGATGGGGTACACCAGAGTTGGACCTTTTCGCGTCCCCATCCAATGCAAAACTGCCCAATTTTTGCTCGCTAGATCCAGGGCCTGGTGTTTTCTGGCGAGCGCATTGTCCCTCTCCTGAGCAGGCAGATTACTCTATGCCTTTTCCCCCTTTCCGTTGATCCAGAGGGTTCTTCTGAAACTTCGCAGAGAGCAAGCGACGCTGATGCTAATCGTGCCGTTCTGTCCCAGGCAGATCTGGTTCCCTCTGCTACACCAGCTATCCCGGGAACCTCCGGTGCCTCTGCCAATCAGCTCTCACTTGTTGTCTCAGGAGGAGGGCTCCTTGGTCCATCTGGACCTTTGTTCGCTGAGCCTACACGCTTGGCTCCTAGAGACATAGCCATTTTGCGACACGGGATCTCGCAAGAGGTAGCTGATGCCCTGGTGGCTGCGAGAAAACCAGCCACTCGTGCCACTTACGCCATGAAATGGTGCCGTTTTTGCCTATGGGTTCAAGCGCGGGGGGTTTCGCCTCTAGACTGTCCAGAAAAGTCGGTCTTGGACTACCTCTTGTCTCTTTTTCAGACAGGCCTGGCCTACTCTTTGATCAAAATACACCTCTGTTCCATATCAGCCTATCATTATCCTATAGGCCAACGCACCATATCACAGTTGGACATGGCACGAGCCTTCCTGAGAGGTATTCTACACCTTAGACCTCCGATTAAGGATCCAATTCCGCCATGGGATCTGTCCTTTGTCCTGGAGCAGCTTGCGCTGCCACCCTTCGAACCTACCACGGATTGCGAGCTACGTCTTCTCACTTGGAAAACGTTGTTTTTAGTTGCCATTACCTTGGCCAGAAGAATTTCTGAACTCCATGCACTCATGTGCAAAGAGCCTTATTTGGTTTTTCACCAAGACAGGGTATCCCTACGGACTAATCCCAAATTTCTGCCTAAGGTGGTCTCAGCTCTCACCCTTAATCAGGACATCGATCTACCAGGGTACTTTCCCAACTATTCGAGGCCCTGTTGCACACCCAAGATGTGCATAGGTGTCTCTGATACCACCTGACCAGAACCAAACACCACCAAAAATCGGACCAGCTTTTTGTCTTCCTTTGCCCACAGGATGGAGGGAGCTCCTGTTTCCAAACAGTCGCTGTCCAGGTGGCTCATTCAGTGTATCACGTTCTGTTACCAGGAGCGTAACAAACCCTTACCGTGTGTGGTCAAGGGTCATTCCACAAAGGGGGGTGGCTACCTCCTTTGCGGCCCTTAAGAATGTGTCCACCTTGGCTATCTGTGCTGCAGCTACTTGGAGCTCCATGCACACTTTCATCAGGCATTATAGCCTGGATGTTGCCTTGAGGCGAAGAACAGGTTTTGGTCTAGCAGTCCGTCAAGGACTTCTGTCCTAGTCTTTGGTTTCCTTAAGGATTTCTACCTTCCCTCCTCCCAGTGGTGTGGGATTTCCATGATTGCTTGGGAATCGGTCCTAATGGTGTAACCTGCTGCAAGAGCTGTTTCTCGAAGTAAGATAGTACAGTTACGGAAGAAGTTACCGTAACAGTAGATCTTCAAGAACAGCTCTTGCAGCAGGTACTTTCCCTCCCACCATCCCTGCTGGAGGTAGATTCTAGTTTCAGCATCCTTCTCCAAGGATCAGGTGTCTCAGCATCTCTATGACTGTCATTTGATGGCAGATCCTGAGTCTCCTCTTCTGATGTCATCCAGCATCCGGGATTCTCCGGCGGGAGAACTGGGGATTCTGGGGGACCGTCCCCTTATGTACTATGCCTGACGTCGGGGGCGGTCCCCACTGAATACTGCTAGCTAGAAAATGTCCGTGGGGTTCAGTCCTGATGGTGTAACCTGCTGCAAGAGCTGTTCTCGAAGATCTACTGTTACGGTAACTTCTTACGTAACTACTTTTCCCACTGCTCAACAGTCTATCAGAACCCCCCCAAGACGCTTCCCCTTTAGACGAACCTTCTGACCCAGGGTTCCATGGTCCATCCCATCCTGAGGTTGCTTCACCTTCACGCTTGGCTCCTGAAGAGATGGAGGTGAATAGGTTCAGTGTTTCTCGTAGAGTTTCAGATATTCTTTTGGCTGCGCGTAAGCCGGCCACTAGAAAAACCTACACAGCCAAATGGAAGTGTTTCTCTATCTGGTGTGTAGAATCCTCTTGGAACCTTTTTCCTGCCACCGAATAAGGTCTTAGAGCATCTTTTAGACCTCTCAAATTCAGGTCTGCAGTACTCCACAGTCAGAGTTCATCTTTGTGCCATTTCGGCATATCATGAGCTGGTACTTTCCATGTCACTGGCTCAGTTGCCTGTGGTTAAGAGGTTTCTTAGAGGTGTTCTGCATACTAGACCTCCTATCAGACTTCCAGTCGCAACTTGGGACATTAACCTTGTGCTAGACATGCTCACCCGTAAACCTTTTCAGCTTCTAGCTACTTGCGACTTGAAGTTCCTCACTTGGAAAGCGGCCTTCCTGGTGGCCATTACTTCGGCCCATAGAGTTTCCAATATACATGCACTGGTCCCACCTTCCCCACCCCCAAAAGGACAAAGTAGTTCTTAAGAATCATCCTAAATTTCTCCCTAAGGTTGTCTCAGAATTCCATCTAAACCAACTTTTGGTCCTTCCTATCTACTTCTCAAACGTCCAGAATGAAGGGGAGTGTACCCTTCATTCTCTGGATGTTAAGAGAGCATTGCTGTTCTACCTAGATAGAACAAAAGAAATTCGTAAGACTCAACAACTGTTTGTTTCCTTCAGTGAGACACGGCTGGGTCAGCCTGTCGCTATCAGATGTATTTCAACATGGCTGGTGGCTTGCCTTCGCCACTGCTATTCTGTGGCACAGGTCAAGCTGGAAGGCAGAGTGTACACTCACTCTACCAGAGCAGTCAGGGCATCTTTGGCGGAAATCTGCAATGTGCCCATCACAGATATTTGCAATGCGACCACTTGGAGCTCCATGCATACTTTCGTTAAGCACTACACTTTGGATGTCCATGCCAGACGACATTTGTCATTTGGCAGGACCATTCTTAACAGACTTCTGTCCTAAGTATGTGAGTTCCTTATCTCCTGCCGCCCATCTCGGGGGGTTATTTAGCTTGCTACTCTTCCATTAGTGTGAATGAGTGGTGGAGACTTTGTCCAGGAAGACATGGAAATTACGTACCTACCATAATTCTTGATCTTCTTGGATGAAGTCTCCACCACTCATTCACATGCCCACCCTCCCACCATCCCCCAGGCTCACTCTCTGTTTTTGGTCTTCACTCCCTCAGTGGCTGAGCTGTGAAAACTTTGTTGAGCCTTCTTACACGGGTCATTCAGACTGTCTTTATGTCCGATTTTTAGTTTAGTCCTTCTAGGTTAGTTACGCTGCACCTTCTTGGGGGGGGGGGGAGAGAGGGAGGTACTGAGGCGGTTGGAGGGTTGACGCTGAGATAGCCATTACCACACGAGCCGAGGTTCTCAGTGCAGCTCCTTGTGGCTCCATCTCGGGTGCCGGACCTCTTGGAAAAAGTTTGCTCCCTGTTGGGTCCAAGCACCTCCAGCGAACTCCGATTAATGTGAATGAGTGGTGAGACTTCGTTCAAGAAGATCAAGAATTACAGTAGGTACGTAATTTCCATTTCATGGAGTGGCCAGCCCCAGCTAGCATTTCAGTCAATAAAGAACGAACCGCACTCAGAACACCAAGATGCTCTTCAAAATTCTGGTTTAATCCAGAGTGGAGCGAGCAGTACATAATCAGGAAATAATCCAAATCAGTGTGCAGACACATTGGGCCCAAACAAACACCCCAGCACTTCATTTGTAAGAGCTTCAAGGGGACACGCTCCATGAGGAATCTCTTGTGAGTGAAACCCTAGGGTGTTAGATTATCAGGACAGGATTTTGAACAGAATCCTGGTGTTCGGAGTGTGGTTCTTTCTTGTTAACTTCATTTATAACATAGCAGGAGGAAGGAAATCCAATATTATCTATAGACCGCCAGCCTAGTTTATTCATTTCATTATGGAAAGAGAAGAAACTGATAAAAAAAAAAAAAAAAATGAAAAGCAGAAATGAGCTCTTTATACCTCGGGGGTAACGTGGGGAAGTATTTTTTCACGGAGAGGGTGGTGGATGCATGAAACGGCCTTCCTGGGGAGGTCATGGGGTCAAAAACAGTGGTGGAATTCAAGAATGCATGGGACAGACATAAGGCAATTATAGTGGGGGGTAGGAGGAAGCAACTGTTGGTTAACTAGAATCTGCAGCTTTTTCTGTGTTTCTCTTCAGTTTCCATTTTAGGTTCTGAGTCAGAGTTATAAACTGATGACACAAGATCTTACTTTGAGAGGGCTCTTGCAGTAGGTATTTACAAATAGGAATGAAGTCGGCAGGCGTCAGGACACCACGGAAAAATTCTAGCTAGCAGTCTCTGGTGGGGGACCGCCCCCACGTCGGGCGACCGACATCAGTATAAAGGGGGCGGTCCTTCACGCCCACCTTCCAGTTTTTTCCTGCCGTTAGCTTGTGCAGTGTCTCACGGTTAAGTTCACTGCTTCACAGTCAAATGTCGATAGTTTTTACTGCCTATTTCCTACTTTTTTACTGATTTTCGTCAGCCTTACCTACAGCTGCCGTGTGTGTTCTCCCTGACTTTTCTTCCGGCGCCCAGTTCCTGCATAAGGACGGACATTCCCAGTGCCTTTTTTGTCTAGGCTCCGATCATCCCGTCAAGAAGTGCCAGCTCTTCCAGCAGTTTAACATGGCCACCTGAAAGCGGAGGCAGTTGTCCCTGGAGGCCCACGTTCTTAAACAAAAAAAATGACCTCTATGGAAAAGAAACTGAAAAAACTTCGGGCTTCGAACTTCTCCGGAAGGTCACCACAAGAAGAAGCACCGGGACGCCTCCTCAGTCGCCGCAGCCTCGGCTGGGGTCGCGGTGCTGCAGGTAATGCCTCCTCCGGGAGGAAACTCCGTGGCGGCCGTCTTGGAGGCTTCCAAGATTGTGTCAACCCTCCCGTTGGGCTTGCGCTCGAGCCCCTCAGGAGCCTCCGGGTCCAAGGAGGCAGCCGCTCCTAGAAAGGTCGCTGTTGTGCAGACTTCTGGTTTGAGTGGCCCTGATAAGTTGGAAGTCGGCTCCTCCGACACCAGCCCGGGTAAGTGCCACTAAGACGCCCGACCCTCTGGGGCAGCGCATGGCCTCCAAAGTGTCCGCCAAGGCTGCCCCTCTTTTGTGGCCTTCGTCGGGTGCTGGGTCTGATAAGTCGGACGCCGGCTTCTGAGACATCCGCCGAACCCTTTATTCCTATCCATCGTCCCGAGCTTGCCGCAACACTTGTTGCACTCTGAGGCACCAGCGTCTCCTCTGCTGGATCCTGGGGATGGTAATCCTTCTTCCCCGGGCGACATGGAGGAGGTGGGTACGTTGCTGTCAGGTCTCCCTCCCACTGTGCTGGATGACCAGACGCCGGATCCTCTGACGCCAGCGCCGGCCTACCCGATGCCTGACACTATCCCATTGCCAGATGCCGGGCCTGCTGTTTCCGGGGCCTTCTGCTCTTGCAGACCCCCCGGTCCCTGGGTATCCGACGCCATCATACCCAGGCCCGCAGTATCCGGCACCTGACGCCACAGTACACAGTGCTCCAGTACCCGATGCCGGGCTACCCGCCGTCGGGGTACAGATACGCGCCTTACGGATACCCTCAGTATCCGTATCCCCCTCCTCCTCCTCCACCGCCCCCTCAGCCGCCGGTGGACTTGAAAGAGACTCTGGCTTCCTCGTGGACTGAGGCCAAGGCTCAGCACACCAGGGAGGTAGAGAGCAGTCTTCTGATGCCAGTCCCGATTCCGTACCCCCTACGTCGGAGACGAGAGACCCTCTCCCCACCTCCGGATACCAGAGGCGAGCCCTCCGGTTCCAGGGCAGGGCAGGATACACTTCCTCGAAGGCTTCCCAAGGGGTCCATTCCTCCCCCACACCAGGAGGAGGAGTCATCTTCCTCCTTCTCGGAGACCTCTGAATACTCCGATGGTCGTTCCGACTCAGACGACGAGCCCCGCACTCCGGACAAGCCCAGGCCAAGGACTCCCCCAGAGTCTCCTCTGGAGGATTTTTCCTTTACGTAGTTACGCAAAATCCAGGTAGTTCATCAGCGGCATTCCTTGGAGCTGGATCCACAGCGTAAGAAACTCGCGCACCTGGATCTGCCCAAGACTGCTCCTACCCTGGTGCCACCCTGGATTGAGCCTCATGCCGACCTTGTTTCCACTATTTGGAAGCAACAGTCTGCATTAGCCCCCCTTCCTAGGAAGTTGGACAGGCTTTATCAGGCTCCGGAGGGTGTTGATTCTTTGAATTCGCACCCTCGAGCTGATTCGGTTGTGATTAGCGCCGCTCACGGCCGGACGGCTAACCCCAAGCACTTGAGCTCGTCACCACCCGACAAGGAATCCAGTCATCTGGACCAGTATGGGAAGAAGGTCTACGCTTCTTCCACTCTGGGTATGAGGGCCCTGAATTACGTTGGTCATCTGGGGGATTACCAGAAGGTGATCCTTAGCAAGGTGGAGGCTAAATTGGACTCCCTTCCTGAGCCTCAGACGAAGCACGAAGTGGCGGATCTAGTCCGGTTTGCGCATTTGGCTAGTTGGCACATGCTTCATGCCACATACGATGCAGTGGACGCTGCTGGTCGGAGCTCGGCATTCACCATGGGTTTGCGGTGTCATGCCTTGCTCCGGGTGTCAGGTTTGGTCCCGGAGGTGCAGTCTGCTATCCAGGACGTGCCATTCAGGGGTTCAGTGTTGTTCAGTGACGATGTCAAGGACATCATCACCGATCTGCAGGAGAAGGGTACTGCACTTAAGTCGGTTGACTCCATGTACAGACCCCCTCAGTCTCAGCGTCGTCCCTTTCGCAGATGTTCTCGGCAAAAGGTGAAACCTCAGGGAAAGCGGGCCAACAAACGTCGGGGCCCCTCCGGCTGCCAAGCCCCCCTCCCTGCCCATAAAAGCAGCGTGGGCATCGACCACGACACTGCCTCACACCACCTGACTCCTTTCCTCTCCCACAGCCTCTGGGCCTTCCAGAGGAACCGGTAGGAGGCAGATTCTCCCTCCATCTACCGGGTTGGGAGAGGATCACTTCAGACACTTGGGTGCTCCAGCTGATCACAGAAGGACATTCAGTAGAGTTTCTTGGAAACCTCCTTGAACCCCCAATCCCAGGCTGTCTTACTCCCCAGAACATAATCTTCTGGTTCAGGAAGAAATATCTTCTCTTCTTGTGAAGGCGGCGATAGAGCCCATTCCTTCCCATCTTCGGGGGTCAGGCTACTACTCCCATTTCTTCCTGGTCCTGAAGAAGTCAGGAGATGTGAGGCCGATTCCTGACCTCAGCTCCCTGAACTTGTTCGTGGAGTACAAAAGGTTCAGGGTGTTCTTCTCTCTCTCTCTCTCTCTCTCCAGAGTCTTCTGCCCCTTCTTCAGCTGGGACAGTGGCTGTGCACTCTGGACATGCAGGATGCTTACCTGCATATCCCTGTTTGCCCTTCCCACCACAGGTACCTGTGTTTTGCGTTCAAGGGGGACCACTACCAGTTCCAGGCCCTCCCATTTGAGTCTTCCTCGGCCCCAGTATTTACCAATGCCTTTCGTCAGTAGTGGCCTACCTGCATACCCAGGGGGTGCAGGTTTTCCCATACCTGGACGACTGGCTCCTGGCGGCCTCGTCAAGGGAGGAAATCCTGCACTTCCTTTCCCTCACCCTGCAGGTTTTTGCATTGCCTGGGTGTTGCCGTCAACCAGGCCAAGTCTCACCTGATCCCGTCCCAGAGGCTTCAGTTTATCGGGGCGATCCTGGACACGACCTCCAGCATGGCATTCCTGCCACTGGACAGGGTGACCTCGCTCCAGGCTCAGGTCAGCCTGTTGTCCAGCCGCAGGCTGGTCAGCACCAGGTCAGTCCTTCACCTCCTCGGGCTCATGGTGGCTGCTATTCCGACAGTCCCTCGCGCTCGGCTCCACACGAGAATCTCTCAGTGGACACTTCGGTCTCAATGGGATCAGCTGGTAGAAGACCTAAATCAACTAGTTCTGGTCTCCAACCCTATGGTTCGGGACTTGCAATGGTGGGCGGTTCAGGAGAACCTTTGCCAGGGAGTTCCCTTCTGCCTTTCTCCCCCCTCCCAGACACTGACTACAGACACCTCGGGCGAGGGTTGGGGAGCCCATCTCGAGCCTCACAGGACCCAGGGCTCCTGGTCCCAGCTCGAAAAATCTCTCCACATCAGTGTGCTCGAGCTTCGGGCCGTGCTCTATGCTCTTCAGGCTCTGCATCTTTATCTGCTTCCCGGACATCTGGCTGTCCAGATGTACAATGTGTGTAGTCTAGTACATCAACAAACAGGGAGGAACTTGTTCCTACCCTCTCTGCAGGGAGGTGATGTGTGTTTGGGAATGGGCAGTGCATCACAACCTTCACCTCACGGCCATTCATGTCCCGAGGGTTGAGAACACGTTGGCAGACCACCTCAGTTGGTCGTCTGCTAATGCCCACGAGTGGGAACTAGATCAGGGGGTAGCAGACAATATCTTTCTACGCTGGGGAACCCCTCAGGTAGACCTGTTTGCGTCTCCTCTCAACGCAGAACTTCTGGCCTTGTGCTCGCTCGCTCCAGGGTATGGAATGTTTTGGAGAGAAGCTGTGTCTCTAGACTGGAAGGGAAGATTCGTCTATGCCTTCCCCACAGTCCTCTTGGTTCTGAGGGTCTTACAGAAACTCTGCTTGGAAGGAACTCGCATGATTCTCATCGCTCCTTTCTGGCCCAGGCAAGTCTGATTCTCTCTTTTGCAACAGTATTCAGAGGAACTTTTTCTTCATCTGTCGCAACTTTTGCTGACCCAGGATCGGGACCTTGATCCATCCAGGTCTCGGGTCCCTTCAGTTGCATGCGTGGCTCCTGCAGACATAGCTCAAGCCCAATTCAGGGTTTCCTCGCTGGTGGCTGAGATTCTGGTGGAGACCAGGAAGCCCTCCACTAGATCTACCTATGCCATGAAATGGAAACGGTTCTCTATTTGGGCCGCTTCCAAAGATTTCGCGCCTTTCTCATGCTCTGTTGGGTGGCTTTTGGATTACTTGTGACACCTCTTTGATCCGGGTCTCAGTCATTCCTCTCTAAAGGTTTACATGGCGGCCATCTCGGCATACCATGTTTCTTTTGGGGACAAGACTTCTGCGCAACTGGAGGTTTCCAAGACCTTACCTAGAGGGGTCCTCCACTTAAGACCCCTCATTCGGGTTCCTGCCACTCCTTGGGATTTGAATTTTATCCTTGAGAAGCTTACTCTGCTTCCTTTCGAGCCGACAGACCTAAAGTTCCTTTTATGGAAGACTCTCTTCCTTGTGGCCATTACGTCTGCTCGATGGATTTCCAAGCTCCAGGCCCTCATGTGCAAAATCCCGTATTTGATTTTTCACAAAAAATTTGTAGCTCTGCATACCAACCCTAAGTTTCTTCCCAAGGTGGTAGCGGAATCTACGCTGAATCAATCCATAGAGTTGCCTGCTTTCTTTACACAGCATTCCAATCAAAGGGAGTTCCTCTTGCATACTTTGGATGTTCACTGAATTCTGAGATACTACACCACCAGGACGAAGGATCTCAGAAAGACTGATCAACTGTTTGTCTCTTTTCCTCTAAAAGAGAAAGCAATGCTGTTTCTAAGCAATGCCTATCTAAATGGTTCACTCATTGTATAGCTTTCTGTTACAACAAGACCCTGTCGGGTCAAGTCAGAGGCTGCTCCACCAGAGGGGTCGCTGCCTCTGCTGCTTGTTTCAAGAATGTGTCAACGGCAGACATCTGTGCAGCCACTACATGGACTTCTGTCCATACCTTTACGAAACACTACAGTTTGGACATTGCCTCTCACCGTAGAGTGGGCTTCGGGTTGGCTGTTCTGCAAGGTCTTCTTTCCCAAGACCTTCGCAGCCAGAGAGTCTACTTTTGGGTAGTTTTCCTCTTCCTGTTTGCTTCTGCTTGTTCCAGACTGCTTGGGACTCAGTCCTATTTGTAAATGCCTACTGCAAGAGCCCTCTCGAAGTAAGATAGTACAGTTACATAGAACTTACCCGTAACAGTAGATCTTGAGAGGCTCCTAGTAGTCATCTACTCAGCCCTCCTTCCCCTAAAGCGTTTTCCAGCTCCTTTTCCATGAGGAAAATATCGCTTCTCTTCGTCTTGCCTTTTTGCCTTTGGCAGGAAAAGAACTGGAAAAGCGTGAGACAGCCCCTTTATACTGACGTCCGGTCAGCTAACATGGGGCCGGTCCCCTGCCAGAGACTGCTAGCTAGAAATTTTTCAGTGGGGTCCTGACGCCTGCCGGCTTCAGTCCTATTTGTAATTACCTACTGCAAGAGCCTCTCTTGAAGAGCTATGGTTATGGTAAGTTCTTACGTAACTTTACTTTATTTAGCACAAAGATAACTGTCTAACAAGCAGTTTTAACATTATTTCTGCCTTAATCAACTGCCAAATTTTGTCTCTTATTGCTAATCCATTGGTTTTCTTTTAGCGGCAGGAACAAGCATCTGAAGATAACACCAGCGTGCCGACCGGCCCCCACATGACACTGCCGTATGAAGACAAGCAGATCCTGGAAGATGCTGCATCTCTCATTATCCACCATGTGAAGCGACAGACTGGAATCCAGAAAGAGGACAAGTACAAAATTAAACAAATCATTTACCATTTTATCCCAGACTTGTTGTTTGCACTGCGAGGTGAGCTGTCTGATGTTGAAGAGGAGGAGGAGGAGGAGATGGACATTGATGATAACGGTGGGACAGTAAAGAAGCACAATGGTGTCGGCGGCAGCCCATCCAAATCAAAGCTGATGTTCAGCAATACGGCCGCTCAGAAGCTGCGAGGCATGGACGAAGTGTACAACCTGTTCTTTGTCAACAACAACTGGTACATCTTTGTGAGGCTGCACCAGATATTGTGTTCACGCCTCCTGCGCATCTATAACCAAGCAGAAAAGCAGATTGAGGAGGATAACCGAGAGAGGGAATGGGAGAGGGATGTGCTGGGAATTAAACGGGACAAAAATGACAACCCGGCAGTCCGGTTACGGTTAAAGGAACCCAGTGAGTTAAATACTTATATTTTTCTCCCTCTGAAGTCAAAGATGTTCAAGATAAGATGTTGTTCATATTTTAAATCTGCATTTCCTCCCTTTTTAAATGCCTGTGGGAGACTGTAGCTTTTAGGAAGGAGAGGAATTCAGTTTAATACAGCTCCTGAGCAGTTGCAGCAGTCATTTGGCTCTTGGAGGAGTGGTACAGGGATGTTAAGTGAGTTGCTCAAGATCACAGTTGTGAGTATATGGTGGTGGGATTCAGACTTGAGTATCCAGTTTCACAGCTTTCTGCTCCAACCACTAGGCTACACTGCATCATTTATTGAAGTTTTAATTTTATGGTGATGTATTTGCCAGTTAGTATGATGGTGATGTTTTAACCTTCTCAACATTTTTATCATAGGTGTGTGTAGATATGCCAGAGAGTTTAAAACTGAGCTTTGGTGAAGAGCAGGCTTCACCCCCTACTTTAATATGTTGAGTAGTAGTGTGTGGAGGTTTTAGTAAAGTGAAAAATAACCGTAACAGCAGTTTATTTTTTCTTCATCTTTTTTTATCTCATGGCGGTCCCCATTCGGTGTTAGGTAGTGACCTCACCAGTCCCACCTACGCCTTCTCTTTCACTTCTTCTACCCCTCTTAACCCCGACTTCCACTTCTGGGGTAATGCGATGGGGAGCAGACCTCGAACAAGTCGCTTCTAGGACGTTGGTCGGTAGTGGGCATGTTGTGACCCTTGAATGCTGCCAATGTGATTCCCCTTTCTTGTGGGTGGTTTCCTCCATCTTTTCTCCCTTTTCCCGTGAGTCTCCAACACAGAGCTTATGAGGGGCGTGCTTGCTAAGGCATGACTCAGTTCTGCCTGAGCTAATTGGCATCTTCCCGTGCATTCTTTTGCTTCCTGCCTGCACTGCCATCCTTAGCCAACCTGGTGGCTGTCACGCAATGGGAGCTGGCACACTCCCTTCCCAAGGAGGATAAAGGTCCTTTGGGGTACTCTGTCCTCCTCCCCTGTTGGCCCTCAGATAACTTGGGCTTGTTCCTGAATTCTGGTTGCCAGCATCACAAGGGGGAGCACTGTGCCGGTGGGACAGGTGTCACAGTAATTATTCCAACCTAGAAATCTTGGCTGCATCAGGGATTCTTCCTGTGCGAGCAAGGGTTGAATCGTACATTGTCAGTTTTCCAAGCACACCACTAATTGTAGGCAGATTAACTATTTCTGTATGCAGATATTCCATTTTGAAAAGTGGCTTTACAAACAAACAAAAAAAAAAGATTCGCATTGCTTGCAAGAGTGCTGTACAGCTGTATTTGTGAGAGATGGTTTACCACATATTTTTTTGAATGGAATACCAAAATTTAGGGGTCACACTGTGGCTTGCTGTTGCAGATTGTTTTAAAAATATGCCAGTTTTTTTTTTCTTTGTATGTGAGCGCTGCTTGAAGGCAACAAGGGAGGAACCCTTCCAGTCCTGCATTAACACACATGCGCATCGCGACACTCAGCTACTCCCACCCGTAATTTTATTGTATCTGTAATCATGAATGCATCCTGCCCAACTCATATAAACTCACACAATACGACACTGTCCCTGTCTCCCATTGGCAAGATTAGGCAGTTTCGGAAGTGCAGTCACATGACTGACTGACACAAAGAGGACAAGACTAGAAACTCCTTGCAGTTTTGGTCAGTCATGTAGTGCCCACTACTCAAGTGCCAGTGCGGAGGGCCCCACTGTGACTGACAGCACCAGGGAGCCAGTCTGGTTTCAGCAGGGAGAGTCTTTAATGCCACTTACATTGAAGTGTGTGTCAGTGTGATAGCAGTAGAAACTGCAGTAGGGCTTGTTGAGCTCTGAAATCTGACTGGTGTCTGACTCGCTTAGCAGCTGATACAAGGGATTATAATAAAAAAACAGTAGTACTTGCAACAAGAAAAGGAGGATATAGGGGGTGGGTCCTGATAAAAGAGTGATGATAGGCAGGGAGGTGGTCATCGCTGCCTGCAAGAGAAGTTTTGAGCAAAGAAAACCAAATACAAATCGTACAAAAAAAAAAAAAAAAAATTACTAAAGAGCCAGCTAAGCAAAATAGCAAAGGGTGACGGTTTTGGGTGGTACCAGGACGAAGGAGTGTGTAGGCAAATAAAAAGAGGGAATCCTTAAAAGTCACTGATCATGAAATTTTAAAGTAAAGGGACTAAAAAGCAAGTCAAAACAGCAGAAAGCACCAAAGTATGTGTAGGGTACTTGCCTGGAAAAAAGAGTTTGTGTGGGAAGGGTAGCAAACCCTACTACCTGCAGGGCCCCGCTGGAAAAAAATTTCTGTCTTCAGTGACCTGAGATAGTGTACAGCGCAGCCTGAAATAAGTATAAAGAAACTGGGCCTCTATTGAGCCATCTGCAACAGCCTAGGATCTGCCTGCTGTGCCTGAAATAGTGCAGGTCTGCAGCACAGCTTGAAATAAATTTAAAACCAAATAGTGATATAAATGGGAACTTGGGAGAAGTCCTTGTGGGCTCGGCTGAGCCTGCTTCTGCCTATAATCTAATGGGCCCAGTGGGTGCATATGTACAGTGTGTGGTAAAAGGCAAAAAATAGTGGAAGAATGGGAAGTCCGTGGAAGCACTTGGCTGAGCTATGTCTGCCTGCTAGTGTGCCCACCCAGCCTAACAGAGCGCAGAGGTCGAAGTGATGTTTTACAGCCACTGGCTAGCAGGGCTAGTGACTGGAAAGATCCACTAGCCCAAATGACTTTTCCACTGGCCCAACTGATGTACTTATTGAAATGTTACTTTCTAGGGACATGGATATGTTGTTTATCCACACTTTTTGGCATGTCCCTTTCCCCTTTAAGGATCGCCGGAAGGTCTTTAAGCTGGCTCGACCCACACACCCTGGTGGTATAGCCCTTGGCTCGGCCCTGTGATGCCAGATCTTCCTTTCCGCTGGAAGATTTAGGTTGCCTCCTCTTTGCTCTTGCTTTTTGTAGGCCCTGGCTTCAAAACCTTCAGTTATTCTGAAAGTTCGACTCATTCGAGTTAGCGACGGTGATTCTAATTGTTCCATTATGGAAGATAAATCTTCCCCCGGGATTTTGCCAATGCCCGTGCAGCCAACAAATGTCACGCACTGATCCGCATACCGCATGCATTTATTGTCTGGGTGTCGGCCATGACACCAAGACTTGCGAGATGTGTCTTGCTTTTCTCCTGAACGACTTCGACATATGTCTCGCACGTCTCAAATTGGCAGTCCCGAAAAAAGTCCTCTGGTGAAATCTAAAGAGGCCCGGTGGGCAGTCTCTGCAGCTACGGGATCAACCGAACAGCTGGAGCAAATGCAGGCCTTTGAAGAAGAAGCGGCATGGGCCGCAGAGTCTTCCTCTCAGTCGTTTTTTCGTTCCTCTCAGCTTGGGCTGTACCTTTTTGGGTTCCTTCCAAGAGTTGTGCCATTCTCTCCCCACTAAGGGCGAGGGACCTGTGGGCTCTCACTCCTCTTGGTCCTGTAAGAAGAATAAGGATCCGAATCGGTCTTCGTCTTGGCAAAGACACTCTTGGGATCATGAGGATTCTGTGTCCCAGGACCCGGCAGTATCGACTTCGGCAGCAGTTTCCTCCTCTGATGCTGGCTTCTTGGCCTTGCCATCTGGCCAGTTGACAGAGGTCTCGATCGACAAGGTTGAGATTGTTCTTGATCCCATCAATCCATTGTCCTCCGTTGCGGTCGACGACTCTCTCACTGGGACTCCAGTCCTGTATTTTCCTGATGAGGAGACCAAGCCAGCTGGGAATCCAGTCAAGGAACCCGTCCAACTGGTGTCTCGCAAGTGACCGACTTGGCCAGTCCGATCCAGGTCGAGATCTCGGACCCCCTCGACTGAGAGGCCAAGGAAGGCGCACAAGTGCTCCAGAAAGAGGCGACGCCATCGGTCATCCCCATCCTCCACGGATGAGGAGTGGCTTCGGCGGAAGCTCCACCGATGCTGCGAGGACCTGATATGGCAGCAGCTGATTCTGTCCGGGCAGAAGTCAACCATGGTCTCTACTCCGGCCATTACTTGGCTTTCGCCTCCTAGACTGAAGCAGACTCTTCTGGAACCGGTTAAATCAGTTTCCCCGCCCGTGGAGCCGGCTAAACTCTCTCTGGTTTGGCCGATATTGGTCTCTTCACCGATTGTGTTGGAGCCACCGCCTGAACAGCCTTTGGGGCCTTTCCTGCAAAGGAAGCTCTGTCAACCCTGGATCTTCCTCACAGGATCTCTGTCACCCTCACATCTGATCGACCCAGGCATGTTGAGGGCGACCTTGGCGGCCAGCCATTATATCCGGATACCTTGAATTCAGATGACACCAGCCTTCACTCTCACCCGTGGAATGAGTCGGTCTGTGATCTGTCGACAGAGGAAGGTCCTTTGTCCTTTCAAGGGATTCTCTACCTTATCTCCGAATCCACAGGGATGCCCTTGGAACCAATCCAGAAATGGGCAGAGTACCCTGTCACTGACATTCTCAAGAAAAGGGGATACCCTGATAGAAGCCTTTCCTATGGCCGAAGCCATTGTTGGCCTGACCTTGTAGCTTTGGCAGCATCCTGCCTCCTGTCCAGCACTGTCTGCCTGCATGGCCCGCAAGTATGCGGTGCCCATTGGGTCGCTCTCGGGGTCCACAGAACATCCCTCGGCCGAGAGCCTTGTGACCACATCTGTGTTCAGACATACAGGCAGTTCTGCTGACATCAATAGATCCCCGGACAAGGAGTCCAAGAAACTGGACCACTGTGCCAGGAAGGTCTATGCAGCCTCCTCTTCAGGCCTCCGTCAGACAAGCTCGGCTGTCATCATGGCGCACTTCTCCCATGCCCTTCTAAGGTCCTTGGACGAAGTTCTTCCACATCTTCCCGCAGACCTTCAATCTGTGATCAAGCAGGTCCGGGACCAAGGCTGTGCCATTGCCAGACAATAGCTTCAGACGGCTCTGGACACTGGGGACTCATGCGTGTGTTCAGTGGCAGCTGCGGTTGCCTCATGCTGCAGGGCTTGGCTGAGGCTTTCCACCTTCACAGTGGATACCTTGCACAAACTTGCTGATGTTCATTTCCTGGGCACTGATCTCTTCAGTCCAGGTGTGGATGGTCACCTTCAGCGAATTGAATAGACCAGTGCCACTTTTGACTCTGCTACTTCTGCTCAAAGCGCTTTTGGCCCTAAGAAGCAGCAGTAGAAGCCTTTTCGGCATTCTGCTTCTGGCGCCCAGCAGCCCTCGTTTCAGGGAGCACAGCATCAGCAGACACAGGCTTGGCACCCCTGGCCCAAGCCGGACCTCCCCAGGCCCTTAGAGGAGGTCGGGGTTCAGGCCCTGGACCCTCTTCCTCCAAGCCTGCCCAGTGACGGGATAGTGGTGGCCACCCCTGTTCCCTCCCGTGGAGAGGTTGGCTCCACCACTTCCTTTTTTCCTGGTCCGCTGTTAGCACGGACAGGTGGGTCTTAGAAGTGGTTGGCCAGGGTCTACCTCTAGAATTTGAGTGGTACACACCCAGCCGAGCCTGCGCCCCACGGGAGGAGAGAGCATCAGCTAACACTCAGTCGGCTCTGAGAGATGACATAGCCCAGCTCCTCCTCAAGGAGGCAGTGGTCTG
The DNA here is from genome assembly GCA_016271365.2 of Neoceratodus forsteri. Lineage (NCBI taxonomy): Eukaryota > Metazoa > Chordata > Ceratodontiformes > Ceratodontidae > Neoceratodus > Neoceratodus forsteri. The sequence continues at coordinate 1,721,629,575 of CM028129.1, read as the reverse complement.
AGTGACAGATCCTCCAGTCAGCCCAGGGTTCATTTCCAGGTACTTCCTGGTCCCGAAGTGGACAGGGGCTGGTGCCCCATTCTAGATCTGCATGACCTGAATCAGTATCTCAGGCCGCGCACCTTTCGGATGGTAACTCTGTCCCAGATCATACCATCCCTGGAGCAAAACATGATCTTATTTCTAGAAACAGCTCTTGCAGCAGGTTACACCATTAGGACTGAAGCCGGCAGGCACCAGGACCCCACGGAAATTTTCTAGCTAGCAGTATTCAGTGGGGACCGCCTACAACGTCGGTCCCGCCCCCAATGTCAGGTATAGTACATAAGGAGACGGTTCCCAAGAATCCGCAGTTCTTTTCCCGCCGTCGACTCGTCAGCATTGGCCTCTCGGTCTCTATCTAGCGCACGACAACTTAGAACTTCAAGAGTTTCTTCAAACCTGATGTCCTCTCCAACTCCTTCACTTGAGGGACACCTTTCAAAGTGTGCTTGCAGAAAACAGATCCCTTCCAAGGATCCCCATTCCTCCTGTGTGCGGTGCTTAGGCCCAGACCACGACACAAAGGCCTGCACCTTTTGCCAAGGTTTCAACAGCCGCACCAGGATCTGCCATCAGAAGGCACTTCAGGCTTTTCTGCTGGAAGAAAAACTTAGCAGGATGGACAAAGAACCTTCCTCCAGGGGTGATTCTTTTTCCAGGGCCCATAAACACTGGGACAAACACCAGGAGAAAGCAAGGTCCAGATCCCCGAACCGGGCCTCGGACTCCCATAGCTCAGGCTCCACCAGATCTGACCGCTTTTCCTCCAGGGCTCGTTCTTAGCCCCCTCCGGTCAAAGTCCGGGCTTCAGGCGGTTCTTCGACTCTTCAGCCTATCAAGACTTCTAGGCACTCGGCTTCCTCATCGACCCAACGTCGGGACCCCTACTCCAGATCGGTCTCCCAGCCTCCCAGAGGTCCGGACCCACCACCCAGGAAGATGAAAAACCTGACGTCTCTAAAGCGGATGACGGACCCAATGTCGGCCAAGCATCCGAAGTTGGCCAGGTGTTTGCTGGAGCAGCGGACACCAGCCAGGCACCATACTCCGGCTGGGCGGTAGCCAGACCCGAAGGCGTCGGCCTCGCATTCACCGGAGCCGAAGACTGCCCCCCAGTCACCGGTGGACACCAGTCACAGGGATTCTATGGAGGAGGACACGACACTGCCTGAAGACCAGGTGGGTGACACAGAGGATGCCGGGCTTCTGAGGGAACCTTCGCCCACCCCGGAGACACCCGCGGACCTGACGCCCGACCCCGGCGACAGACCATCAGGCGCCAGTCTTTCGGCATGGAATCTGCAAGAGGTAAATATTCCTCTTCATTTTGGTGACACCATCCAAAGGATGTGGTCCCTGTGAAACCTACTCCTTCACCTTCTACACCCTTCCCCTCCACCAAAGGGGCCAGCAGGACGACCACCAACCCCTAAGGAGCAGACTCCACCTCCTGGGGGTAGATCCAAGGACCGGAGAAGACCTCCCTCAAGATCTCCATCATGGTCTCCCAGCCCCAAGCGACCCAGATGTCGTCGGTACACTCCGTCAGGGGAGGACTCCAGATCGGATACCTCGAAATATTCCATATCTCCTTCTCCACTCAGCATTCCATCACCTGACCCACATGACCTAACCAGGTCTCCTCTGGATGATCCCTCTTTCTCCGAGATCATGAGGCACATCCAGGACAACATAGGATGGGATGCTGAAGACTTCGACCCGGAAAGACAGCGCCTTGCCCGTTACCTTTGGCAGAAAGACCCAAAGCCTGTGGTAGTGCCACCCTTGGTGGATACCTTCGCGGACGTCACCAAGGCTGTGTGGAAGCGTCCGCACTCCACTCCCGCCGTGCCGAAGAAAGCAGATCGCCTGTACAAGGCCCCGAAAGAGGACCAATACTTGGCTCAACAACCTCTGGCAGACTCCCTGGTCATTACGGCCTCGCATGTCCGGTCCCAAAGACTGTAGCACATGAGCACACAGCCACCGGACCAGGAATCCAAACAGCTGGATGCCCTAGGGAGGCGCATGTATGCGGCTGCTACATGCTCCATCAGGTCCTTGAACTACCTATCTCACATGGTACAGTTTCAGAACGCCCTATGGGAACAGGGCCAGGACCTGGTCGATAAACTTCTGGATGGCGAACAGAAGGCGGAGCTCCTAAACCTCCGCACAGGGTCTGATGTGGGTACCCAAGTGCTTCTAGCCGCATAAGATTCTGCGGACTCGTCTGCCAGAGCTGCAGCTTCAGGCATCTGTCTCCGGAGACTCTCTTGGTTATCTGATTATCTCTGTTTTTGAGTCTCTGGAGGAGGGGTAGGGTGATCCATGGGGCATTGCATTTTTTTGAGCGGATCCTGGTGAGGGGGGTGAAAAGGTCACAAGCCTTACAGAAGGCATTTGTGAAGCGGTCAAGAGCTGAGTCAATGTCAGGGGTGTGCTGGATAGAGGACTGGTCTAGCTGGGCTAGGTATTTTAATTTTCTGAGGCCACCGGGGCGTAGACGGTGGTGTAGAGTGGCCTGGGACACTGGCTTCAGAGTGGCGGATGACCAGAGACAAAGGACTGGGGAGTGATCACTAAGGGAGTTGGGGAGGATAGTGACATCCCGGATTTTGTAGGGGCGGTTAGATATAACAACATCTAGGAGAGTGCTGATGCCAGTAGAGTGGTTGAATCTGGTGGGCTGGGTGACTAACTGGGACATATCCAGGGCAGCAAAGGAGTCCCTTATATGGCAGGCAGTGGAGGCAAGCCAGTTGACATTGAGATCACCTAGGATGACTTGCTCCACTTTGTGAGGGAGAGATGTGAGATAGTCAATGAGGGACTGGACCACTTGGTTTTGATTCCTCGGGGGTACATAGGAGACCATGAGGAGGAGAGGGCCTCGTGTGGGGTCAGGTGTGATTTTTAAGGTGAGGGCTTGGGCTTCATAATCAAGTTTAGGAGCTGGGAGTGCCTGACCTATAAGGGGTCCCGATGTGAGTAGTCTTGTAACCACCACGCGTTTGCCTCGGTCTTCCCTGTAGATGGTATATCCAGGGAGAGTGATAGCGGAGTCAGGGGGTGGATTTGGAGAGCCAAGTCTCTACCAATGCAGTTACATCAGGTTGATGTTGAACGACCCAGCACTAGAGGGCACCAAATTTCTTTAGGAGACTGCAAATGTTTAAGGATGCAAAGCGGAGGCCAGTTGCAGTACAGGGTTTAGAAGGGCTGGAAGCAATAGGTCCTGGGTTTGGGTGTACATTACCAGATAATAATAGCAGCAGTGTAATTATTCTGGTTAGTGGCCGGTGGTGATGGAGACCCTTGGGTCGACACCCAGCTGAGGACTTCAGAATCAGAGTGCGTGGGATAGATAAAGTGTGAAGGGTGGGAATGGCAGGGAGAACTGGGTCCAGGTCAGGCCTTGGAGGGTGGAGGGAGTGGGTGTTGGCAGGGTGGGGGTGTTGGGGGTTCACTGGTGTGTCGAGGTTGGGGGAGGGCCGAGTCATTGTGGGGTAGTCTGGGGATGAGGTGCCTAATGTGGAGGAAAGGTGCTCCAGTCTGTGTGAGGTCTGTACCAAGAGGGTGAAGGAAAGCAGACTTAGTAATGGAGTGTAGGTACCCATAGCAGCTGAGCAGTAAAGGAAGAGTGCCAGGAGTAGTAGTAGAGTAAGGAGATGTAGAGCAGCTTTGGAATGGTTGGGGGAAAAACCCTTTAGTGGGCGAAAAAACTATAAGCTGCAAATGGGAAAAATCTGTATCAATCAGTAGAAGAGGGAGGGGCAAAGACAGATGAATAGTGATAGACTGACCACACAATAAGTGAAATGATAGAGATTTTCAAGTATGTAAAAGGAATAACTAGGCCGGCCCAGTGGTGTTGAGGGCTGAGGCGCTGGATGCCTTACTTCAAGCCACTCCAGCGACCCGTGTTCGGGAACGAGCACAGGTTCCCTGCACGGGTCGTCGGTGAAGTTGGCGGGAGGAGAAGGATGAGCATCCGCTGGACTGCTGCTCTCCTCTGCGGGTGGGGACACTAGCTGTCGGCGCCTCCACTGGCCCCCAGCAGCTGCGGGGGGCAGCATGCTGACGCACAGCTGAAGGGGAGGAGACAGGCAGACGCTCGGTGAGAGCGTGTGCAGTAGCGTGCGCGCTCTCACCGCAGGCGTCATTGCATGCTCTGCCTCCTCACAAGGGGAGAAAAGCGGAAAAGAGCTCCAGCTGGATGACGTGGTCCCCACAGCGTGCCGCCTCTGAGAAGGCATCTACCTGGTATGGATCTGTTTGGGGTGGGTTGAGTTGCTCCCCACCATCCTGCTACGAAGGGTAAGTCATGGGGTGCACAAGGGAGAGGGTCTAACCTTCGGGGGAGGGCGTGCTGGGGGACAACTGATGGTAGAAGCTGGGAGCTCGGAAGAAATACAGCAAAAAAAAAAAGGAATAACCAGGAGTGGAGTAAAGAAGCTGTTTAGGTTAAAGGGGGCTACTAGGGGTCATGAGTGGAAGATGGAGGGGAAATTACAGGGGGAGCGGAGGAGGCGTTTTTCACTGAGAGGGTGGTGGAACTGTGGAATGCGCTGCCTGGGTTGCTGGTGGAAGAGGGTACAGTGGAAGGCTTCAAGAAGGGGTGGGACAGGTATAAGGGAAATCTGAATAAAAAGAGGACTCTCTTGGGGGCTGGGGGGATGGTAAGGCGAGCAGCCACTAGGTTGCTGGCTTTCGAGCAGACAAGACAGACCATTTGGCCTATTCTGCTGGCTCTTTAGCATGTTAGTATGTTAAATATTCCCACTGCGGATTCTGTGGTTATTACAGCTGCTCACAACCGCACTGGCAAACCTAAACATGCAAGTACAGTACCTCCCGAAAACGACTCTAAATGTTTTGATTATACGGGGAAGAAAGTGTTTGCCCTAAACATATTAAATATTAGAATACTTAACTACATGGGACATTTGCTGAAATACCAGCGTACGGTGTGCACCTCTGCTGGGGACATTATAAGTAAACTACCTACATCCCCTGAAAAAGAGCAACTCACGTCAATAATAAACACACTTACTTCCCTCTCTCGACATTTATTAAGATCAGGATACGACATTGCCGACACTTTGTCTAGAGCCTCTGCAGTCAGTATTCTTATAAGCCGTCGGGCATGGCTCCGACTCTCAGGGCTAGCACCTGATATTCAACAAAAAGTAGCTAATGCCCCTTTTTCTGGCGACCATCTCTTTGGCCCAGGGGCACAAATAATACTGGACAACCTACAAGCCTCAGGCAGACAATTAAAAACAGTACAAACCATGCACTCAGTATAATTCTTCATACAAAACTGGAAATTACTATAACCAAAGAGATAATGTTAGAGACAAAGAATGAATTACAAGGAACACATCTAAACCGACCCGTGGCCGCCCGGGAGCTTCTTCTTCTCATTAAAAAACTTCAGACTACGCCCTGGTCTCCTCTTCTAGGCCTCCGAGGCCTTTTTCTGAGGCTTCAAATTCGAAATTATACTGAGGCCTTTCCCATGAGGCTTTATACATCTAGCCACTTTTTGAGGTATCACTGTTACAGGCCATTATGGTTATTCCATTGAGATGCCTTTAGGCCTGTTGTGCGCCAGACCCTTGTGTTCCTCCCACGAACAGAACCTGCTACTACTCACATGCTGAGAAACAATTGCTACATCCCGATAATATTATAATATGGATCATAATATTCTTACCAAATTGCAGCTGCTATATGCAGTCTTCACCTGGCCATAGATAAAGGCCCCAGAAACAATGGTGAGTACATATATATTATCAACATACTAACATTTCAGGTTTACACTTAAGGCTGCAGGCCCTGACATACTTGGGACCTCCTTGCAAATGAAATTACTAAGACACAATGGAATGCAACAGAGTGATGTTGTCAGTTCTGTCTTTACCCTAAAACGAGTACAGTATTAACTACAACAGTACTACTAATTCTAAGAGCCACTAGATTCAGTATGAAATAGATTATTTCATTTCACATCATTGTTTGCTACTTATGTAGCATATTGATGCCAAAATGGATACATTTTCTAATGGTTTGACAGACATGGCAAAAAAAACTGTTAACTTGCTACACTGTAGCACTACAAAATAGTTAATATTGTATTATTTGAGTTACTGTTCAAAACTCAGAACCCAGTAGGCTTTGACATATACTGTCCCTTCCAGTGCATGCCACTGAGACCTACCAGTCACTCCATTATAAGGCTGAATTTCTTCTGAATTCTCACAGTATTTTGATATGCCATACCCTGATCAGGTCTGCATCTGCTTAACTCCTCTGACGATGCCCAGTAATAGCCAGTCTGGCTTGTCTTTCAGCCATAACCCTATAATGAATACTATAATGGGGTACTTACAGATAGAATAAAAAATTCTCTTTATATGCTGATATACTGCTCTCAGCGCCTATCGGTCCTAGGACCACTCTGTATGTATGGCAGAATGCCATATCTGGCCACCCCACTGCCACATTACTTCTGGGAGATTCCCAAGCAGTTATGACTTGCTGCAAGAGACCATTCCATGGAAGACAGATCAGTTACGCAAAGACTTTTGTCGTAACAGTAGATCTTCTAGGAATGTCTCTTGCAGTAAGTAGCTTCCCTCCCTCCAGCCCCTGCCATTCTGTAACGGAAAACGATGTAGGGTCAGGAGGCTTTTGTACCTCGGTTCCTCGCTTTCACGAGCTGAAACTGGCGGGGAATGGAGACTACCAGGGACTACCCACTTTTATAGGCACAGCCCAGGAAGTGAGGTCGTGTGGGTGGTCCCTGGTGTGGAGACTGCTAGAAGAGACTGCCGTGCTACAGCGCCACCTATCAGGAACTCCCAGATGTAATGACTTGCTGCAAGAGACATTCCTAGAAGATCTACTGTTACGGCAAAAGTCTTTGTGTAACTGATCTTTCCAGGAGTGGTAGATAGTTCACATCCACACCACCCACCTGGCCTCCCCAGCAAGTGATGGACAGATTCCTGCTTCCAGCATGTAAGATCAGAATGGTGGGGCAGAACTGGAGGATATACACCGCCTGGGTGGTTGGAGGAGCTTAGGTTAAAGACATTCCGACAGATCAGCAGTTCCATGGAATTGCAGATGTGTGTATGTGAACTGTATACTGTAAGGATATGAAAAATATAAGGATATGAACTGTAAGGATCACGGGGTAGGGAGGATGGAAGGAGTGGGGGGGGGGGGCAAGGACAGGGACAGTAACTCAAACTGTGGACCCTGCAATACTAGATGGACCAAATGGCCTTTTTCTGCTGGCTTCTTCATATGTTGGTATACTGCTCCTTGAACTGCGGTTACAGGTAAGCAGCTTATTTTAATTTTTTTTCTGTAAGATCAAGAGTTTGTTAGTCTTGTTTCTTTTCTAAGATGGGCTTGTTAGTTTTCCTTGCAGATTACATAGAATTTGTGGCCCTACAAACCCCCTTAAAAACCGGCTGTGATTTTATTTGTTCCCAGTGGACATTGAAGTGGAAGATTATTACCCGGCGTTCCTGGACATGGTTCGGAACCTGCTGGATGGCAATATGGAGCCAGCTCAGTATGAAGATTCGCTGAGAGAGATGTTCACCATCCATGCGTATACAGCGTTTACAATGGATAAACTTGTGCAGAGCATTGTCAGACAGGTAATGTGCCGTTTGGAGTGTGGAGAGACCACATTGTTTTTTTCCTCTTTTAAGGTAAAATGTTTCGGAGGGGGGACCAATGCCGAGTGTCTCTCCATATACCCTTGTAGTTGGCACTTTTTAAATGTTTCCTTTTTTTTTTTGCATCTCTTGTCTCTTACGTCCTTCTTCCAGCCTGACGTAATTTCTGTATCGCTCTATGTTGTCAGTGGGGAGTTAATACATAAGGGTAATGAACACCCCTGTAATACTGCCCAAGCAGCCAGTCAGCACAGAAATAGGGGCACATGAGCATTCCGAGATCCCTAATTCCCCAGTCTGTCCTGTACCACTAAAGGGGTAGGCAGCATTGGTAGAGCTCTCAGAAAAATATCTGTTCTACTGCTGATTTGTTACATTTCTGGTAATGATTGTGCAACTAGGAGGCAGTTTGAGGCTACCTGGTGATAGGGAGCACTGTCAAATTTAGAAATTGTGCCTATTAAGCTGCTGCTTTCAAACTGATTAACCTGCCATACAGTTCTCATTCCATTGCCTTCTGTGCATGAGCTGAGGACCACAGACCACTTCTGTTCCATAAGATGTACAACAGAGGTTTCTGTTCACCTCAGCCTGATGCCTCAGTTAGGTGCCTTAGTTTACTGACATTTGGGGGTGGGCACAGTTAATACACTAGGTTGTGTGACTTTTACCAATCTTTTGTCTTTCTTTTTCTCTCCCTAGCATGCTTCTGGTGACGGACCCCTTCCTCCGTTTCTCGTCCTTCAGTCAGAATAAGATTTTCAATTTTGCAGCAGTTAGGCAGGCTGAATGCTTCCCCTAAGGACTGAGCAGTGCTTCAGTGTAGTTACTTGGGGTTGCCTCACTGGATTGGCTCTGGCACTTAGTGTGCACTTAAGTGGCAGCGTTTATTAATTTTCCCATGTAGCCTGGCAGATTGGGAGCTAGTGTAGTTCTGTAGAACTTGGGCAGAAGCGGTTTCAGCACAATAATTTTCACACCTTTTCTATCGTGTGTGCTAGGCACTCCTCACGGTTCCCCCACGCCATTGCTGGTGGCTTGGCATTGTGTTAGCCTCACACCTGTTTCACACTCACAGCTCCTACATAGTTGATACGCTCTTGTCCCCAGCAACATCCATATTCTTCAGCGTCGAGACGTCATGTGCGTGCCTATTTCTTGATTACATGCTCTCCTGGCATAGTTGCTGAGGCAGAGCATGTCAGCACTATTATCAGTGCGACTGGCTGGTCGTTGTTCCTCCTGTTTTCACTGTTGCCGCAGGGGAGTATGTTTTCACAGCAGTTCAAACAATCTGAGACTGTTTCCTGGGTAGCGTGGTGATGAGAGCCAGAAGGCACAGTGCATAACTGGAGCACAGTTTTGGGGGAATCTGTTTGGGGGGGGGGGGGTAATGTAACAGTATATCAGTTTCTTATCTGTTTACTTAAGAGGCTGCAGCATAGTGTAATATGGGTTCCCTGTACAGCACGTTGATAGGGTATGCCCACACAGTTGCCCCCAACCCCCATTTCTGGCTGCAGCACAGGCCTCCTGCTGAGTGTGGCTGTTAGGAGGTGGCACTATGTCTTATCGGAGACCAGTAGTATTTAAGAGAAGTAAGACCTGCAGGAGGATGTAGCAACCCTCCCCATTAGGGTGTTACTGCCCTAACTGTGTAATGCAATCTAACATGTCTATTTTGGTCCCCCCAGCTGAACACCTGAGCGGGGGGGGGGGGACTGCACCTGGGGTACCAACTGGGAGAGGTAAGGCTGAATTGCGCAAATCCTTTTTTTGTGTCGCTCCACTTTGTCAATGGAGAGTTAATACATATGGGTAATGAACAATCCCACTCGGGCAGTGATACAGCCCAAATCTGTCAATCAGCATAAAACCTTGGACACATGAGCAGTCTGAGATCCCCAGTTCCCTAGTGTTTGCTGTGCCACTAGAGGGGTAGGACAGCATAGGTAGATCTTTCAGAAAAGTGTCTGTTCTGCAGTTGGTTTGTTATTTTTATGACTAGGTTGTGCATCTAGGAGGCAGGTTAGGACTACATGGTGACGGGCACTCTCAAATTTAAAATTGTGCCTTGTTGGGCTGCGGCTTTCAGATTGACTAACCTGCCATTCTGTTGTCAGTTCAGTGCCTTCTATGCATGAACTGACGACTAGTGACTGCTTACATTTAACCCTTGACATATCAGTCCAGTATTCCTTTACATTCCAATTATGTTGGCAGCCTAAGGGTTACTAGAGTGTGCATCAAAGCTCTTAGCCTGGTGCCTCCGGTAAGTAGTTTTCTCTTGGGGACATAGTTAGTGAGCTAGGTTGTGGGACTGGTACTAACCGATTTCTCTTGTTTTTCTTTCCTTAGCATCATACTGGCAGCAAACCCTTCCCTCTGTTTCTTTCCTCCCTTCTTAAGCAGAGTCAGACTGTTAGTGCTTTTTCAGCAGGCTGAGCTGTTAGGACTGAGCAGTGCTGCACGGTTTTGCCTGTGCATGCCTAGCTGGGCTGGCATATTGCATTTTCCCTGGCAACCTAACAGTTTGGAGGCTGGTGGAGTTCTGTGGAGTTGGGGGCCAGACGCGTTTCACCCGCCTCCATGTGTGCTAGACTTTCTGTACGATCACCCGTGCCATTGTTGGCTGCTTGCCAGCATGTGAGCTTGGCACCCATTTTCCCCCCATCCTAGCAGCCCCTTCTTGTTCAGCACGCTTGCGCCTGTAGCAGCTCTGCAGTTAGTGTTGTGACGTGTCACGTGTTAGTGTGACTTCACCACAGTCTCACATACTCGTATCCTTTACATGTTTACCTAGTTAGTTACAGATTCACTTAGAAAGTTGGAAGGAGTATAAGGCCAAAGCCCATGAACACTCCTGTCAGTCACCCATAATACCCAAGGGAATGGTCATGTAATAAGTAGTTGTCTAGGTGTTTTTTGAAGATATTCTTGGTTTTACCGATGACAGTGTCTGTAGGGAGTGAAAGCCATGGTTTTATAATTCTCTGAGAGAAGAAATATCCCCTTTTTTTGTAGTAAAATGTTGTGTTTTTATTTGAAGTGGGTTTCCTTTTGTGTTAATGTTTATCTGCTTGAAATTGATGCCATTTCAAACATTAAGTTTTCGTCATTTATAATATCTCTAGTGAGCATAAGGTCACCACTGAGTCTTCTTTTTTCAAGAGACATTAATCCAAATTTGTCCAGTCTTTCTTCATAATTTAAGGACTGTGCACCATATATATATTTTGTAATTTTTCTTTTGTTTTCAATTCTTAAGTCTTTCTTATTTTATGGACACCATAATTGAGAGGAATAATCAAATATGGGGCGAATATATGATCTACACAGCAAAAGAATAACTGATTCGTCTCTTGATTTAATATTCTGTCTTTTACTCCACCGAATGTGTTTTGCTTTATGTTCTCAGTTATTTGAGTATTGAATGTTAATGTATTCTGTATTGTTATTCCCAAGTATTTTTCAGACTCCACTTTTAAGGATAAATTATTGAGTTAGTAGGGTGTGATAGAATTTTCAATTCCAAAGTGCATGACGCTGCATTTATTGTTAAATTTGAGACCCCATTTTTTGGACAACTCAGTCAATATGTTTGTCATTCTGTATAGAAATTGATTCAGACAGCGTCTTTCAAGGACCTCCAAGTTTGCAGTCATCTGCATATTTTATAATATAATTTTCTAGATTATGAGATAAATCAGTTATAATCCATTGAAATATTAAGAGCGCCAAGACTGATACTTGGGGTACCCCACTAGTAACCGGTCTCCATTCTTAAGCATGACCATTATTATTAGGACTCTTTGAGACCGATTTAATAACCAGTTTTTTATCCATTTTATAATGCTAGTGTATATGTTATAGAGATTCAGTTTTATTAGTACGGCCCAATGAGGAACAGAGTCAAATGCTTTTTTGAAGTCCAGAAATACCACATCACATGGTGTCCTGCTATCAAGTTGCTTACTCACTGATTCACTGAGAGAAGTGGTCTATATTTCTGATATGTTCCTAGTTGCAGGATTACACAACACACTTGAGAAAGGAATGTGTGTATTTAAGGAAGTTCCTCATGCACTCTTGACCATGTGAGCCTGTAGCTTAATGGTTAGAGCACTGGAATGGCATACCAGAGGTCTGAGTTTCAGTTCCCAGTGGGGCCACACGTTTCCTTTCTCATTTCCATCCTTGATTTAAAATATGCCTTGCAGGGGCTAAACTGCACTGAGAGAAGTGGCCTGTTTGTATCACTGATTCATAAAAGCATAACAAGTTTGTAATACAAGATCGACCTTCACAAAAACTATATTGTTTTGAGTCAGTTTCTGATAAGTTGTTTATTATTTTGTCCTTAAGTATGCTTTCCATAATTTTTACAGAGAATTGGGGTAAGGCTAATAGGCCTATCGTTATCTGTATCCCCTCTATCTCCCGTTTTATATAGTGGTATAACGTGTGCTTTGTTCCAGTCTGCTGGTACTTCTCCTGTTTTAATGCTGTGATTGAATACAATTTGTAATGGTTTGGTCAGATGCACTTGCATAATTTTGATCATATCTGTGGAGATGCCATCTGGGCCTGGGGAAGAACCAGGTTTTATAAGTTTAATTTTGGATAGAATTTTTTCCTCAGAAATAATATCAGATTGAATTGTATCTTGCATGGTATGGATTTTGGATGAAGGGGTATCAGAAGATTTACAGAAATGGTCATTTAGCAAATTGGCCATCTTTGTTGGTTCTGATATCACATAATCTTCAAATGCTAATGGAACTACTTTACATGACTGTTCATTAAGGAGTTTATGTAACTATAAAATGTTTTGTTTCCTTTATTTACTTCTGCCGCCCATTTTAACTCTACTGCATTTTTTTGCTTTCCTGATTTCTTGTTTGCATTTATTTTGGATCTGTTTAAATGTTGCTAATCTAAATGGATATATATATATATATATATATATATATATATATATAATTTATTTATTATAAAGGCAATGTTTTTTCTTAATTTTTAAAGTTTTACAGTTAGCCATTTTTAGTTATTCTTAGCAGAGCAGTGTTTCCTGATTTTTGGTATGTTTGTGTTAGCCGTTTGCAAGATTTTTGTCTTTCAGATAGTCCATATGTCTTCCACTGATGCATTATTAAATAATTCATCCCAGTCAATATTAGTGAGTGCTTTATTGATCATATCTAAATAAGCTTTTTATTAAAAAAAGATTTTGGAGACATTCCTAGACACAGAAACATCAGAAACTATGTCAGATGAAATCATATTGTCATTGCATACAAGTGATGCTTGTACCATACAGTTCTTTATTATAATATTTTCTGAAATTTATCACAGTGTCTAATATGTTTGAATCCCTTGTTGGAGTTGTAACTGATTGTGTTAAGGATAAGTTCACCACACAAATTCAAAAAATCTTTGGAGATGCCTGATTGGGCAGTACCTTTGATCCAGTCAATGTCTCTCATATTTAAATCTCCCCAAAACACTGTCTCTGCTTGGTCTACAGCTTTTTCCAATTCATTCATAATTTCTTTTGATACTGGGGGAGTAGTATCCGGTGGATGGTAGCATATACCTATTAAGAGTTTCATATTCATTATTTTTATTCAGTAGTTTTATCCATAAGGTTTCAGTGCGATTAAATGTTTTTATTTTGTTTATAGTATCTATAGGTTTTAGTTCAGTTTTTAAATATAATGCAATTCCTCCTCCTCGCCTGTTTTCTCTACTGTTAAAAAAACAAACTATAACTAGAGATTACTGTCCCCCACATTTCTTTATTAGGCCACCAGATTTCAGTGATGGCTACAATATCTGGGTTATGCAGATTACAAAGTGCCTTTAGTTCATCCATTTTGTTATTCAGATTTTGGGCATTGATTAATTTTTTTTTTTTTTTTTTTTTTAGAGGGGCGCATGAGCAGCTAACGAGGTAGATACGTTTCTCGTCTCTCCGCTCTGTTCGCAGTAAACTAATTTAAAATAAAAGTAATAAATACCTTTTGAGCGGCGTTCGTCTTATTATACACGGCACCGGGTAGCATCATGGAGGAATACCTAACCCCCAATCCCGGTAAGAGTCAACGTCTTGCAGGGAAAACTGGTAAGAAGTCGGCAGTGAGTAACGCGGGAGAAAATACAGGCCTGGTGTCCATGCGGCTGCGGAGGTTACCGCACTAGGCCGGGAGCTGACCAGCCAAATAATAGCGGCGTTGGAGCCGAGGTTGGTTAAATTAGAGGGCAAACTGGACTCGCGTTTGCAGGCAGTCCTAGTAGAGCAACAGACACAGCACTGCAATCGGATGGCAGAGGTGGAGGAGCGGGTCTCTCGTTTGGAGGACAAGCTGCTGTCTGTTCCTAGTCAAATGGCAGAACTACAGAAGGAGCTGGAGGAGCTGAAAGAAGCTCATGATTATCAGGAAAATTATCATTAGCGCCTGAATTTGCACCTGCGAGGCTTGCCGGAGGGGGGTGAAGGAGAAGGAGCTCTTGATTTCTGTGGAAGAGTTCTGCCTGAGTTGCTAGGGATGCAGCTTGAGAAGAGGAAATTGAAGCTGGAGCGAGCCGATCGTGCTGTGATACCGCGGCCACTGGAGGACCAACCCCCGTGGCAAATCATAATGCACTTCCACTATTTTCAAGACAGAGAAGCGATCCTGAGGGCCTACATAGCAAAAGGTTCTATAACCTATGAGGGAAATCGGCTCTGCATCTCGCAGGACTACTCTGCAAGGCTACTAGTGAAGAGGAAGTGGTTTAATGCAGTGATGGCCCAGCTGAGAAGCCTACAAGTGGAAAATTTCCTGATCTGCCTAGCTACACTTAAAATAAAGCATGAGGGAGCGACTTTTTCTTTATGGGAGTCTGAGAAAGCTGAGGAATTCCTTAAGACCCTACGAAAGAAAATGGGTTGAAGAGCATGGAAGAGACAAGGCGTTGGTACTGGCTCCATAGACAGAGTGAACATCAGTTTATGCTGTTTAGCTGTTCTGTTACTCCAAGTTCAGAGGTTGGGTGAGCTTTGTTTTGTTTGCTAGCCGCCTCCCTCAGAGTTCTGAATTCAAGCATGGAATATTTAATGGTTTTGGGGGGATAAAAAGAAAGAAAGTAAGAAATAACTAAATGAATGGTGGAACATTAATGTTGGAAGAAGTAGCAGTTTCAAGGGTATCTTGTGGACTAAATAGGACAGGGACAACTATTTTCACCCTGTCGCGTCAATGCTGCTCGACTGCTGTAGCTGAGGGCTTCTCGAATTAGAGCGTTGGAGGCGAGCCTAGGCATGAGAAAGAAGCCGGATTAGCCCTTCTCGCTGGGGTCTGTGGGGAGCCATGCTGCATGAGGCTTTCTTAGATGGAAGGCAAAACATATATTGAAACAAGGCAGAAACGGGCTCTTGATTTACTGTGTGGGGTTCTGTCTTGAATTTTGCCCTGGTGTCTCGGCGGATTAATAGGGAAGGGAGGCGAGAGGGAGGGATGGCAGGATACAATGTTCAGTGCAGAGATGGGGTGGGGGGGAACTGACTTGATGGATAGGATAATCGGAGAGATTGCTGTCAGGCAGTAGGGGTAGAGGTGGCCTGCGTTCAGTCCTTCCTCAGATGTGTAAACCTCAGGGGATCAGTCTTGGTTTTGCTCATCCACAAGAGTATGGGTAGAAAGGGAGAAAGTGTAATGGCTATCCCTCGTGCTGAGGCATCCGTTAGAAAGGATGAGATAGCAAGGGAGTTCACTAGGTGGAGTAAATGATACGCACTCCAGTTGCCTGTCAAAATGGGAGCTCTGCACAGGCTCACAGCTTCATTTAAAAAAAAAAGGGGAAATAAGGCGAGATTTGGGGGTGAGGACCGAGAGGAGGTGCCGAGTTGTGTGAAGAGAATACAACAGCTGCAGTGGGTATGTTCTCCAGGAGGAGCTCGGTGAAGGCGGAGGCTGGCAGGACGCTCATGCCAGTTGAGGGATCTTTATTTCCAGACACTTGTGCCTTATAGGTGCTTAGTATCTTAAGGGGCTTGCACATCAAGAGGATGGGTGGAGAGGGGCTTATTGTTCGAAAGGGCAGGACGCTTGGGAAGGGGGGAGGACGTAGGTGGTTCGACTTGCAGGAAAACTAGATGCTTGCTAACACTGGGAGATATTGGGGAGTGGGATTATAAAGTAAGGGGGGTGAGTGGAAGGTAGAGGAAGAGCGGGAAGGGAAAGGGGGGATGTTCAAACTGTTATGTTACTGTTGCTATGTTACTAGATGCAACTGATGATGCAAAGGATCTGGATACAGTACATTATAACAAAAGTTGCAGGGGCTGGAATAGGAGCACTTGGGGGCTGGGGTACAGTAGGGAGTTACAAGGTGCTGTTGGGATTGGGATATATCTATGTGTTTGTTATGAGTAATATGTTAAATATAAATGTTATTTCATGGAATGTTAAGGGAATAGCAAGCCCAGTAAAGAGAACGGCATTATTAACTGCGCTTAAGAGGGCTGGGGCGCAGATGGCTATGTTGCAAGAAACCCACTTGACGAATGTGGAGCACACTAAGCTTGTGCGGAATTGGGTGGGGAAGTGTTATGCAGCTTCCTTCACATCTCACAAATGGGGGGTAGCCATATTATTACATAAAACTTACCCTTGGAAGTTTGGAGGGTGGTGCGTGACCCAGATGGGGGTAGATATATATTTATTACTGGACTGTTAAGGGAGAAATGGTTACGATGGATGTGTATATGCTCAGTGGATATGAACCAGAGTTTTCATCTCTTTGCTGGACTTGCTAATAAAGAACAATTCCCTGGGCAGATTATGGGGGAGATTTTAATTGGACTATGGACACAGGTTTGGATCATTCGGAGAGAAAGGGAAGGGTATCAGAAACTATGACTCGGTGGCAGCTGGGGATGGCAGACCTAGACTTGGTAGATAGGTGTCGCACAAAAAACCCAGGGCAAGGGAGCAGACGTTCTACTCCAACCCCCATAAAACCTGGTCACGGATAGATTATGTTTATATACCCAGGAGCTGGATAAGACGGACGCAAGATGTGTCCCACAGTCCTATACACATATCCGACCATGCCATGGTAATTTTGAAAATGACTGAAGGAGGGGTGAGAGAGATGCCTCCGCAGTGGAGGTTCCCCACATTTATGATTAAAAATCAAGCTTTTAGGGATTATCTAGTGGAACAATGGCAATACTATGAGGAGACTAACTCTTCCCCGGACATTTCTCAGACCATCTTCTGGGAAGCAGGGAAGGCATATATGAGGGGGGCTATTATTGCCTACATGGCAAGATTGAAGAGACAAAAGAGGGAAAAAAGAGCAGAGTTAGAAAGTCAGTTAAAGGAGCTAGAGAAAAGAGTGGCGAAGGGAGAACAAGGAGAGGCACCTAAACTGCTGATGACAACAAGGAGGCTTTAAATATGTTGCTGCAAGAGGAGGGTGGTAGGTCCTGGTTTTACTGCCAAAGGCAGGTTTTTCAGTGGGAGAATAGGACGGGGCCATTGTTAGTACAGTTAATGAACGGGGGGTAAGGGCCAAACGTGGGTTCTGGGGATTAGGGACAGAGAAGGGAGAATATGTACGGACCAGGGAGGTATAAGGGAACATTTTAGGAAATTTTATGAAGATTTGTGTAACGCGGAACATAAAGGCGTGGGGAATCGGATGCAGGGATTTCTGGCAGGCCTTCAGTTACCTGTAACTTCTAGGTTACAGAAAGAGCAATTAGGCCAGCCTATAACGAGAGCCAAAATTCTTGGGGCCATACAAAAATTACAGCAGGGAAAGGCTAGTGGGCCAGATGGATTCCCAATAGAGTATTATAAGATCTTGGGGAATCAGGTGTCGGGAGCATTGTGTGGACTTTTTCAAATAAAGAAAGGAGGAGAAACACCAGATTTGCCAGATACTTGTTATGATGCTAACATTTGTCTGATACCCAAATCTGGTAGGGATGGTATGGACTGCGCGGCGTTTAGACCTATCTCCCTGCTTAACTCAGATTTAAAAATCCTGGCCAAGGTGCTGGCTATTAGGTTGGAGAATACACTGCCAGATTTGATTCACCCAGACCAGACCGGGTTCATTAAAGGTCGCCAGTCATATCATAATATGTGTAGGTTACTTAATGTAATATGGAGGGCGAATACAGAACATGAGAATGTGGGTGTTATATCAGTGGATGCGGAAAAGGCGTTCGATAGGGTAGAATGGGAATACCTCTTTGAGGTACTGGCCCGGTTTGGTCTGGGTGAATCCTTTGTGGGATGGGTGAGGGCTATGTACACAAAACCGAGGGCCCGAATTTTGGTTAATGGGAGTCTCTCTGAGTGGTTTTCCTTAGAGAGGGGAACCAGACAGGGGTGCCCTCTCTCACCCCTTTTATTTGCGCTGGCATTGGAACCTCTGGCAGTGCGGCAACAAGAACAAATAAAAGGGTTTGTGGGAGCTCGAGGACCTGAGCATAAGATCGCCTTATATGCAGATAATATGCTGCTATTTGTTAGAGATCCGCAAAGGTCCATGGTGCCACTGCTGTCCCTCATTGAAGAATTTGCCAGTTTCTCTGGATACAAGGTGAACCTGGAGAAGTCAGAAATGATGTATTTCCCAGATGGGGATAAAAGCGTGGGGGGGGGGGTTAGGGCTTAAGGTTGTGCAGAATGGTTTTCGGTACTTGGGGGTGCGGATAGGGAGGAGACTAGGGGACTTGTTTCACCTTAATTTTCCCTGTTTGATTAGAACTGTGCTTGGAGACCTCAGGCGGTGGGCACAGCTCCCGATCTCTTGGCTGGGAAGGATCAATGTGATTAAAATGAACGTCCTTCCTAGGATTTTATACCCCCACACAAATGCTACACTTGAGATAAAGGGAATGTTAAACGCTTGGAAGCGGGATTTTCAGAGTTTGTTTGGCATGGAAGAAAGCCACGGATCAGTCTTAAGAGGATCAAAGCAGAAACAAACAGAGGAGGCCTGAATTTCCCAGACCTAGGTAATTATTATTTGGCCATACAGCAGAGAGGGATCAGGCATTGGGTACACAGGCCTCTTGGTTGCTAGCTGGGTGGAGCTAGAGCAGTGGGGGTCCCAGGGAGGCTTACTGCATATTTGTATAGTAAACGGCCGCGGGCGCATAGAGCATTGGGGAATGGCAACCCACTGGTGAAGGCAGCACTTGAGGCCTGGGCAAGGTTGGGGAGGCAAAGAGCGCGCGGCAAGGAGAAACCTTACTACTGCCGGTGGCTAGGAATCCGTTCTTCTTGCTGGGTATGGAGGATAAAGGTTTCAGTGAATGGGAGACATGCAGGGTGGAAACTATGGGTCACCTAATAGAAAGAGTAGAGGTCTGCACTTATGAGGTGATTAAACAGTGGTTGCATCTAGAGGGCCCACACTTGTTTAGATACCTGCAGATTCGAAACTATGCAGGGAAACTAGGTAGGGTGGCTGGGGAGGGTCTGAAACCAGATCTGGTAGAGCAACTGGTATATCATGCTGGGAAGGATTCCACAGGAATGTTAGGAAAAGCTGCTAAACAAGGCAAGCAAGGCATGCCAGATCTAACAAAAAAATACAAGGGAGTTATGGGAAAGTATTTGGAACGGCGCATCTTAGAAGAAAATTGGAGAGTGGTCTTGGGAATTCCAGGAGGAATAATGATCTGCAATAAATATAAAGAGGCCTTCAACAAGTTCCTGCATAGATTATATTATCCCCTGGTAACTGTCCATAAAGCCCATCCGGCGATTTCTCCTATATGTGGGAGATGTGGTAGAGAAACAGGGACCTATATCCATTGTTTCTGGGCCTGCTCAATTTTGATTAAGTTTTGGGAGGATGTGGTCACAGAAGTGGCTCACTTGTCAGGCCTGCCACTGAGACGGGATCTGTTGGTTTGTTTATTTGGAGTGGAGGTAGTGGGGGAGACTGGAATCCGTTCCCCAGGTGAATGAGGGTCTTGTTTGTTGTAGCCCGGCATTGTGTACAGAATACATGTCGCACGGCAGGCCAACACCATCTGTGTGGTGCCAGGCAATCATACAAGCACTGGCACTGGAAAGACTGACATACGTGGTGCGAGAACTGGAAAGAGGCTTTCCTGAAGGAGTGGTCCCCTTTTCTCTCCTCACTAAGTATGGCTGAGAATATGATACTAGGGTCCGGTTTGAGCATATGATAGAAAAAGGGGGTAGTTATTTTAGGTGTAAAGCATGTTATCCAGATCCAGCTGACCTGCACAAGAATGGAATATGTACAGGAGAAGATAATGGAATGAGAATATGTGACTCTATTAACTTCTGTGAATGAGATCTAACTGCACATCTGATTGCATCTATTTGTCTGTTGTTTTGTTTGGGTTTTGTTTGTCTTTGTTACAAAGAAATTTAATAAAGAGATTATTCAAAAAAAAAATATTTTTTAAGGATGTTTTATTTATCAGAGACTTAGTTTTGTTAGGATTGGCAACTTTCATAATGAGTGTATCACCAATAGTGGCAAGATGGTACTTTTGACCCCCCCCCCCTTTTATTAGTTTAAATCCATGATGTTAAGAGCCGAAAGAAGAAATGAAGTTAGTTGGTCTGTGCCTGTTCCATTTAGATTTAATCCATCTCTGGCAAACAAAGATCTGTTTTGTGAGGAAGTTCTCCAGTGGTCAATAGACAAGATGTTCTCTTGAATACACCCGTTTCTAAGCCCAGCATTAATTCTGACTATACTATTATTTTTTTTCCTGTGAAGCTCTTAGTATTGGTAGAATAGCAGAGATGGCAACATGGCATGCACTTTGCTATATTTTCTTTCCTAAGTCTAGCAATTCATAACATATGTCCTTTCCGTGCATGTGTCCCACTTTTAGGCCCTACACGAATGATAATTTTAGTATTTTCTTCTTTCAACAAATTGTCAAGTCTTGATGCAACCTCTTGTATTTTTGCCCCTGGTAGACATGGGACATTGTTTCTTAGTTTATTGGTTGGTGGGAGGTGAGAATCAATGTGTTTACTAATACAGCCTCAAATGATTTTATGACGAATCATATCATTAGAATGAGAATTATTCTCTGTGACAGTGTCAGGGATTTCCATAGTCTTTTCTAAAGATGCAAATCCATTATTAGTTGGTACTGAATAAGATGATGTGTGAAAAGTATTATCTGTAACAGGAGGTTTATAGACATCCGCTCTCCCTTTTTTGACCTTCTATGTTGTACTGTTTTCCAATCCCCTGGTTCAGTATTAAATGGCTCTGGGTCTCCTGATCTTATATCTCTTTGTGTGCTGTTGCTTCCTGCTTCAATATCAACACCCTGAGTTATATCTTGCATTTTGTTAGAGGCATGAGATGCACCATTATCTGTGGTAACAGTTGGAGGGGCTATATTTCTAAGCATGTTGTCCATGAAGCATTCTAAACTGCGTAATTCTTTTAGGTTAGTCAGTTCAGTGTGCCGTTTAGTAATTTCCCCTTTAAGGCTTAAGATAACTTCACAGTTAGTACATGAAAAGGAAATTATGGGTTCAGCAACAGTGCTGTTCTTGCAAACAGTTGTATTACACGTTTGACAGACTATCACCTTGCTTCCATTTCCTAGCTCTAAGATGTTAAACTGATTTTGTTTGCTTTGTTCCATAATAGAAAGTAGGAAAGATTACTTACAGACTGCTTGTAACAGGATTTTAGGGCCAGATTCTCCTTTGGTATTAAAGTGACAAGGTTTCAGGCCTAGCTCCCTAGGCGGACGCTGGCAGACGCTGCTTGCCTCTGCCTGTTTTGCGTCCACCCTGCGCTCACCTCGGCTCACTGGGGGAAGTAATATATAGGGGGGAAGCCCAGAAGTGGCATCACGTCCGCTTCCTGTCTCACTGAGGCAATATTTAAAAGTTTTAGTAAGTAGTTCAGCAGTTTACTAGTGCAGCTACAGGGTACAGTGCCTTAAAAAAGATACTGTAAACCTGTCTTGGTGCTTTAAAGGGCTGACCAAAACTACAGAAAATCCACAGCAGCTCTGTGTTTTACTAAATGGTCCCCCTCAGTTTCAAAGGCAGTGAAGCAAAGTAGAGCCAAAAACACAGCAATCACTTGATTATTAGTAGTAAAAAAGCTCCCTCCTCATATACAGGGAGATGAGATTACTCTGATTCAGGAGAGCGGGGTGTGTCAGCACTGCTTAAGTGCGAGTGGCCAGGGAACTCAGGGAAAGGTGTTTGTCAAGCAGATATGTCCTCAGCAGTCACAACAGTAGATTTTTTTTCCTGGCAGTGTGTTTATTGATTTTTCCTGAGAAGCATGGCAGTGAGTCAGCTTACTAACAAACTCTCTTCAGAGCTGGAGTACTGTTTAAGGGGAGTCAGTCGGGTAGAGGTGATAGGCTAATTACTTAATTGTTTTTATAGCGGCTATTGCATAATGTGAAGGGGTTTCCTATACAGAGCATTTGTAAGCTCACCTACACAGTTTTTTTTTGGTTTCCCGCTTATTTCTGGCTGCAGCATAGGTGTTCTGTTAAGACACCTGCAGGAGGATGATGATTGTGTTAAGCAATTTAACATGTCTGTTTTGGTCTTCCCTGGCTGAACCCCCGAGCTTGGTGGGGGTGCACCTGTGGTAGCTACTGGCAGTGGCAATGCTGAGTTGCACAAATCGTTTTTGCTGCTCTTAAATGAGCTGCTGGGTTCTGATGGTCCACAAGACATCCCTACCAGCACACCCTAACTCAAGGCAGGCCCCTCGGGGGTGGAGGTTCTTACAGGCATGTCCAGGTGCACCAGAATAGTGTGATATTGCTCACCAAGATTTGCAGGCAACCCCTAGTCTTGTCAATATTGAGGGTCAAGATGAAAATACAGGGGAACACAAGCAAAGTCCTGATCCGGCAGCACTGTTCAGTGAGGAAGCAGATCCCACTGAGGAGGGGGAGTGGATGCAGCCTAAAAAAGTCTTTGTTGGGGGGTGTGTGTGTGTGTGTGTGTGCGCTGGAGAGCCATCTTCCAGGTCAGAAGCATTTCCAGGAGCTCTCCTACACGAGGTGGTTAATATCGAAGTTCCTTGGCAACATCATTTCCTGTCATAAAACACATGGCTGCCCCCAGCCCTTAATTACAGGCTGATTTACATATGAATAACTCTGGACTGCAAAGACTCGCACATAAATATAATTGCTCACTCAAATTAGCTTTTAATGGACTTTCAGACATTAAAAAAACCCTGTTGATGACAGTTCCCCTTTAAGATTGCACCTGATTCTCAAGTTTCTTAGATCTAATTAGGTCCTGCATCTGGTTAAATGGGACCATGCTTAATATTTTAGTTATTATGTAAAGTTGTTCTTACAAATCTTACATTTTGCCATCGATGTAATGATGGGGGGCATGTGAGGTGTGCTACCTAAGTTTTCTACCTAGCCATGTAACAGGTTTTAATAGCAGTCTTTGTACTGTGTATTTCTTATTTGATTTTTGTTTTCCCTATTGGACATACCTTTAACCACTGCAGAGGCTAGCAACTTCCGAAGCTTTTGGGACTTTTATTGGTCATTAGTCTGGGACTACCCCCACCTCCTGTTGTACAAGATTACATGGACTTGAATATATGAATGTCTTATTTTATCTGGATTGTATTTGTAAAATGCCTATGACATATGAGAAAGTATGGATGCTGTCTGCTCATACAGAAAATTAATAAACATAGTACAAAAAAAAAGTCTGTCATATCTTATAATGGAGGCTTATTGGACACTGTAGCTGAAGGAGGTGCAGGTCATGGAGTCTTAAAGTAAATGTGTGATGTGCTAAAATCACACTTTGGGTGTCATAGCCCGCTACCCTGGGGTGGCGATAGCCATGCTGTGTAAAAATTATTTTTTTACTCGCGGATTAAAGTTTTTGAAGGAATTGTAATTTGTTGAAACCGTGAGCTAGCCAATCTCTTCCCATTTCCTAGACTGCCTTCTCCACCCCCGTGCTCCCCCGTTTTGTGCCGTGGTACCAGGGAGAGCGTGGGGACGTGCCCCATGCAAGCCTATGGGGCTTTTTTTCCGAACCTTTTTTTAATACTTTAAACTACCTTTTGATAAAAAAGAAAGACACTGCTCAACTAATAGGAACCCTTCTTTTGTTCCCACAGTCTACCCGTGCACATTAGCTCCATGGATGCCTTTCTTCTTTAGTCGACCACCATTTTACCGCTATGTACTCACACTTTTTCAAATTTTCAGTTCTAATCTAAAATTTGAACCTTTTCTTACAGGTTTTCTTCTCCATCCTCTACAGAGCGGCAGCAGGCGCAGTGTGCTTGTGCAAGCAGCTGCCTTCCAAGGATGGCCACTTTTCTGCTTGGGCCCGGACCACGACTTTGAGGCCTGCCAGGACTTCTATTGGAGACTTGTATCCGCCGCCCAATGACCCTGGAGATTTTTCTGCTTCAGCAGACTATTGCATAAATGGAGGAGGAGTTCCAGGGCAACAGTTTCTCTTCCACCCTCCAGGGCCTCGACTCCTTAAGCTTCCAGAGGAGTAGTAGTAGTACAGTGGCAAGCTCATGCACTGGGAGAAGTACACGGAGAAAAGCCGGTCTACTTCCTGCTCCTGGTCCCCGCTCCATTCAGCAAACAACTTTGGATCTTCCTCCTGCAGGAGGTCAGCCTTCCTTTCCCTGGCAGCCCTCTCCTCCTTTGGGCTCGTGGTGGTGAACTCTCTCACCTTCCTCACAGTGATCCTCGGGCGAGGGACTTCGTCCTCCACCTCTCGGACCCTGTACTTAGGTCCCTACTCCCAGCGGGTCCTAATGGAGGAGGCTTGGCTGGATTCCCCCTAGTCAGGTGGCAGATCTTTGCCCGTCGTCCCTCCGCCCTAGGTGTCCGTTATGTCAGTCCCAACATCAGGATCCATCTACACTTTGTGATGTCTGGGGCATGCTATCACCACCTCAGAGAGAGTGACGCCTCTGCCCCCTTCGGGAGCACACTCTCTCCTGACAGGCTTCTCCTTCTCAGCCGACACCAGCTGTGTTTTTCCATCTGACATCGGCCTATGCCTGTCAGGTCGATGCCAGTCACCCTGGCATCAACTCCGGCGGTACCAGTCACCCCAGATACTGCCCTGCTGTCGGCCGGCCTATCGCATCTCAGCTGCCGCCAGAAAGACTGAAGTCAGACTCTCCGTCCCTGTCTCAGCTGACATCCAACGTTCATGTGCCCTCTGGGCCAACACTGGTGCACCCGGTGCCTCACTCTTTGTCGACCGAGCTATTAGCCAACATCTGATGTCTCTGCACCCTTTGGTGCTGAGGCTGGTTCCCCAATGTTTCAGCCACTGACTACCAGGTTACCGCAGCCTCTGAACCCTACGCTGGGATCCTCATAGAAGGCACCCCCGACGCTGGTCCCAGATGCCTCTCCCCAGCCCTTGCCTCTAGTACTTAGTGCTCCTTTAGTCTGTTGGTGAGTTTGTTTCAGGATACTCCACAGAGACTCCCTTCTCCCCCCCTCCTGGATAACAGGAGACAGGGACAAAGCTTGAGGGGTCACCTAGGAGATCGCCTGCACCTCCTCCAAGAGCACCTCCTCCTCCTCATCTTCAGAAGGTGGGATCCTGGGGATTTGGACTCCAAGCAACATCAGTTGGCAGCATGTCTCCTTAGGAAGAAACCCCCTCCCAGGGGTGGTGATTCCTCTTTCAGACTCCTTCATGGATCCCATTTTCTTGGCATGGATGCACCCCTCTCCTCCTCCTGCTCCTTGGAGAGGTCTGAGAAGGCCATTTACCCATATGGGGCACCTCTGGACAAGGCTTCCTATGTAGAGCATCTAGGGGTAGACTCTTTGGTCGTTAATGCGATCATCATTGCCCTATACGTCTGAGGCCTCTTAATACCTTCCCACCACCTCTGCCACTGGGGTTAGTCATTGCCTGAACTTCTTGTCCCACATGGTCCACATATCAAAGAATGCCCTGTGAGAGAATGCTGTGGAGCGGGTGCAGGCTCTGCCAGATGCCTCTGACAAGGCAGAACCTTTCCATGTTCTCGAATAGGCTTGTATGCACACCCTTAGGTCTTCCAGTCTACTTATGATGCAGCCATATCGGCAGGGAGAACAAGAGCGACGGCAGTCTGTATCAGTTGATACGCCTGGCTCCAGGTTTCAGGACTTGCCTTTGACGTGCAGGCCTGTATTCTGGATGCCCTCCTACGTGGACTGGGCTTTTCGGCAAGAATTCCAAGAGCATCTTTCTCGCCCTCAGGAGTCGACCAAAGCTATTAGCTCTGCTCATTCCTTGTTTCACTCCCAGTAGATGCCTACCCCTTGTCACTGGTCCACTAGCCAACACTCCAAGGACCGGCACCCCAGAACAGGGTTCAAACGCAAGGCCGCTTCTCAGACCTTCAGGAGTTCAGCCCCTGGGGCCCCAGAAATTCCTAGGCTGCTTTGCCTGTCCCCAGAGACTCTGTCTGTCTTACCCACCCCCTCCCCCGGTGGACATCTTTGGGGAGGTGGTGGAGAGTCATCTTTCCTTATAGCAGGGGAGCTGCTGGAAATGCATCTGGGCAACCCTCCCTCCTCTTCTTAACAGGGGACCTTCATCCTTCCTGGATCTTTTTTTTTTTTTAATTCTTTATGTTCGCTCAACATAGCAGGATACAGTACATTGTTCAAAAGAATATTTTCTCAGCAGTCACTTAGATTTATGTACATAACATGCACATTAGATTTAAAACAGCATCTAAGGGGGAACAGCGAGGACACAGCCCATATCTCAAACAGCCCCCCCAGTCCGGGAACACAAATCATCGTGTTGTGCCATATAAAATACCCAAGGTCTCCAAAATATCTCAAATTGTTGTGCTCTGCCCAACTGAGTGGCAATGGTGCATTCTGAAAAGTGTATTTCAGTCATCACCGAGTGCCATTGGGCCAGCGTCGGGATTGTTTTATTATGCCAAAAGTACGTAAGCACTTTTTTTTGTCACTGCCAGATATAGGTATAACTTACTTCTCCTAGGTGGAACTCTGCCATCTTCAGATATATATAACAAAACCAGTTATGATGTTAAAATTAAATCTGGGTCTGCTAATTATGTTAAGCTAGTTAACCTCCTGCCAGAATTGTGAAAGCTTCGGGCAGCTCCAAAAAAACATGGACTGTATTTGCTCACTGTTCCCCACACTGTCTCCAACAGGCACCATATTTCAATGGTAAATGTTTAATCAGTTTGTCACAGGTGTTAAAAAAATGAAGCCGACATTTCCATGTAAACTCATGCCAATAGGGAGCTTGGGAGATTTGCATTGAAGGAAGAATCTGCTCAAGCCATTTGTCTTAAGGAATGTCGGTACCCAAATCCCCGTTCCATGCCTTGAGCATATTAAGCGTGGATTCGGACCTGTGGTCTCTAAGGGCCTTATAACTTCCTGGATGATCTTGAACTAGTCCATATGGTACAAACGCTTCAGGAGGGTCTCCCTCTTTGGTCTACTTCCTCTGTTTCATTAAGGGGATTGGCAATGCACAGGACACTTGTCTCCACATACTGGTATACCAGCCTTACAGTTGGTTTCTCCTCTTCTGCTTCCAAGGAGGCCTTTACTGTTTTGGGCAACACCACACAGTCTGCTCTCAGCCCCAAGTGCCCTTGCAAGGTGCGATGCTGTGGCTACAGGGGGTCTTGGACATTACGTCTTCCTCTGTTTGGACGAATGGCTGCTGTCAGCAATCACCAAGGATCAGCTGATCAGAAACTCAGAAGTCCTATTTTCCCTGTTATGGGACCTGGGAAGCACATTGATCCTTCCCAATTCCTTTCCTTGGCCCCGTCAGAGATTTCCATATGAAGGGGCTGTGTGACTCATGGATCTCGACACAGCCTTCCTACCTTCAGACAGGGGGGACAGTCTTTTGGCACATGCTCGACTGTGCTCTTCGTCTTGTCAAGACCCAGCCACATCATTCCTAAGGTTGCTAGGACACACGGCTGCGGCTCTTGCAATGGTTCCACTGGCCAGCCTCCTTATGCAAGTGTCCCATCGGAGTCTACGAGTTCTGTGGGGTCAGCGCGCAAGCGTTGCTGCTGCCAATCTCCTCTTAGATGCGTCAGACTTTGGCATGGTGGCTGAACCCTCCCAATCTGCTCCATGGGGTCCGTTTCTGGACAGAGTCCCCTTGCGAGGGTCTTATGATGGCTGTGTATGGCCAGGGCTGGGGCGCCCATCTGGCAGCTCGTCAGGTTTAGGGGATCTGGTCCCTGTCTTGAAGAGGAGGGTGATCATTTATATCCTGCAGGCCTTTCGGACACTCCTCCTTTGGGCCCTTTCCTAGTCCAGATGGACAGTATCTCAGTGGTTGGCTGCATTCTTAGGCAGGGGGGAGACGCTCTCTTATCCCTCTGCAGAGCGGCCATGAGAATCTGGTAGTGAACTTTTGAGCACCACCCGGAACTGACTGCCATTATTGGTTCAGGCATCCAAACCACCTTGGCTGTCAGTCTAGCTGGACTCGGCCCTGGACTCATGAGCGTGAACTTTCCTCAATAGTCGAAGATCTCTTCGACAGGTGAAGTCGTTCCGAGTTGGCCCTTTTTTCCATACACACTCAACGCAAAGCTGTTTTTGTTAGCTAAACACAGAGCCTAGTGTTTTCTGGCAAGACATGTTGTCCCTCTCCTTGACAGGGAGGTTTCTGTGGGCTTTCCCTCAGTTTCCATTGTTTCAGAGGGTTTTTCTCTAGGTGCAGTTGGAGGGCACTGACATGCCTTTGATGCCCCCCTGTTGGTTATGCCCCATTTGTTTTCCTTTTCTACAGCAGCTGGCAGTGGAACCCTCTATACCTCTGCCCTTGGGCTCAGTCATGCTCCTCCAGGAGCTGGGCATTCTGGTCCACCCAGACCTCAAGTCTCTGCATCTTCATGCATGACCCCTGCTGATTTAGCAGTCACCCACCTCTGGGTCTCCCCTTGGGTGGCAGAAGTCCTGGTGGCTGCCCGGAAGCCTTCAGCCATGACAACTTAAGCCATGAAGTGGCAGCAGTTCTGTACTTGGCTACCACTCAGCTCTCTGTTCCCCTTCTCTGTTCGGTGGCTCTCTTTCTGGAGTACCTTCTTTGATTATCGGACTCGGGTTTGGTCTATTCATTCCTAGAGGTGCATCTTTCTGCCATCCCAGTGTACCATGCACCTGCTAAGGGCTTGACTCTTGCCCTACTGCACGCTCCCCGCACTTTTCTGTGGAGTATTCTCCATAGAAATCCTGTCATTTTTAACCCAGGAGTCCTTTAGCATCAGTAACTTTAGCAGTTAGCTGGCTAGGTTAGCTGGGCAGTTGCACCTAGTCAGCTAATTGCTAAAGGACCCCTTGGAAGAAAGAAGATTACTGCGGTGAGTAATTTTTTCTTAAGGGCCTTTTTCCTTCTTGGGGTCTGAAGTGGTGGAACCCACAGGAACAGGGCATCCTGGTTCATCCGGACCTGAAATCTCTTCATCTGCACGCAAGGCTGCTTAAGGCATAGCTGTTGCCTGTTTCAGGGTTTCCCAAAAAGTGGCGGAGGATCTGGGGGCTGCTAGAAGACTGTCCACCAGAACTACTTACTCAGTGAAGTGGGAGTGTTTTGCTTTATGGGCTGCTTCTCACCACTTGAATCGTTTCACCTGTCCAATTATTCAAGTTCTAGAGTACCTGCTGCTGTTGTCAGATTCAGGCATGCAGTATTCCTCAATCAAAGTGCACCTGGCTGCCATATCAGCTTTCCATGTGCCTACAGACGGTTATATGATGGTGCAGCTAGAGGTTGCCAGTATGTTTTTGAGAGGCATTCTGCATCCTAGCAAAATATATCTGTGTCTAAGTGTGTTGTGTATAAGCATTTGATTACATATACATTCTGGTTTGGGAGCTACCTAAGTAACAGGACCCAGCAAGTCAAAATTGACTCTACCTTCTCATCTAGCCTCCCAGATCACTCTGGGGTCCCCCAGGGTTCCATCCTGGGCCCCCTCCTAGTCAACCTTTTTCTAAACTCCCTACCTGATACCTGCTGTGGTCGAGTACTTCTGTATGCTGATAATGCAGTCCTTTTCTGGAGACTCCCCCAACCGTTACCCCTTCAGCATGCCCTCAAGAAGTGCTCCTCTGAAGCTGAAGCTTGGTTTTCTGAGCACTGTCTAGTTTCAAACTATTAAAGAACCAAGGCAGTGATCTTCTCCCACTGCCAGAACCCACTCAGTGACTCTACTTTGCTTGTCTACACGTTCCTGGGCTCCCTACTTGAGCAAATTAACTCTTTCAAATACTTCTGGGTATTACCCTTGACCCCTCCCTCTCCTGTCATGCACATATTCACCTCCTCTGCACCACCATCAATGTTAGGATGGGACTTCTGTACCGGCACAAACACTGTTTGCCCCTGATGCGCTTCACCTGGCTGTGTCATCCTCTGTCCTCTCTGTACTGGACTATGGGATTGTGTTCTATGGCTGTGCAGACAACACTGCCCTACGCCGAATAAAGACTGCACTGAACAAAGCCTGTCATCTGGTTCTGGTGACAGGCTGTGATAGATGCACCTACACATGTGATCTACACACTCGCTGAAACTGTCTAAACTTTGAATGCCATCTTAAATATCACACCTGTCTCCTGGCCAAGAATATTCAGTGTAAACTCTCCCCGCCTGGACTACATAACCTTATCCTGCCCTCCCCACTGACAAGGGCCTACAGGAGTACCTCCAAATCTTCCTTCTCAGTTCCCCGCTGCAGGACATCTCTGGGTCAAATAACCTTTTTTCATAGGGCCCCATACTGGCTGAATGGCCTACCTGCTGCAGTCTCCGCTGAGACTAAGATTAGCCCCTTCAAAACCACCCCTCAGAGAATTTCTCTCTGAGAGCTCGACATGTGACTACAAGTAGCATCCTGCCACTGTCATGGCTCCTGTTCTTCCACCCCTCACCCCAACTGGTTATGTACGATATAATTGAACTGTGTAATCTGCTGTGTATTTCAGCAAGTCTACCTTCTGTATTAACATTGTATGTATTTACTATTATTGTACAAATGTCCTATTACTGCATTTTACTGGTCTTACTTGACATTGGGTTTTGTCTACCCACAGAATCTATATGAACATGTTATTCTGTATGTACTGTACTAATTTTATTGATTTATGCACCTTATTAATTCTCGTCATAATGCCTGAATACTGTGTTATTCTGAGGAGGAGCCTTAAGGGTTGTAATTCTGATTTCTCAATAAATAAATATGAGTACCAAATAAGTGTGTGTGTAAATGGGGAAAAAAAAAATGTGTGTGTATGTAAAATGGATATATGTATATTGTCTGTATATGATGGCAAGTACTGCCTGCCTATCCCACAAAATGTTTGATATTGCCTTAAATGTTTTCGGTTTCATGTACAGACTTAGCTCTGGGTATATTTTTATTTGATTATCTATTCAATATTATATCCCCTTTTCCCCAGGATGCATCTGGAAACGAGCTGTTGTAGCTCAGTATGCCTTTACTGGTGAAACTTTTCAAAATAAATAAATCTAAAGCCTCCTATCTGAAATCTAGTCCCAGCATGGGACCTGAATTTTTATTTTGGAAAAGCTCACTTTGGCTCCTTTTTGAGCTGGCCTCAACTTGTGGCTTACACTTTCTCTCTTGGGAAAAGTTATTTCTAGGGACATGGATAATGGTGCACTATCCAGTCTTTGGCAGTTTTCCTTTCCTTTCAAGTTCTGCCAGAACATCTTCAAGCCAAGCTCCTCACAATCACCCATGTGGTATCCTCCTCATCTCCACCCCGTGGTGGCAGATCTTCCTGTCTGCTGGAAGAATCAGGTTTCCTCATTCGCAGCTCCTACGTGCGATGTAGGCCCATTTTCCTAGTCTGTCTTCGGGTGCCATTTCTAGGTTTCTCAAACTTCTTGCCGAATGGAATATAGTGGCCAGAGGTCCTAGTTTCAAGCAGTGTCCTGCTTGTACTCTGCTCGAGTTGCTTGGAGACTCAGCACCATCTGCAGGCTTACGGTGGGGACCCCGGACTCATGGGACCCACTAGTCTGTTCCATGAATGCCTGCAGGGCTGCCTCAGTAGCAACAGGCTCAGATTCATGGCATGCTTTGCTTCAGTTCACGCGTTGCTCCCAGTGGGATTGGGAGCTTCATTTACTAAAGCATCTAGGGACTTGTGTCAGTCTCTCCCAACCCTCAAGGAGGGGCCCATCCTGAGGGTCCATATCTTTTCAGTCCCCGCATTCTGTGCGTTGCAGGTCATGGGACCAGGAGTGTGAGTGCTCCTCCTGTCCCTGTGATTCTGCATTTGGCTCAAAAGCTGTTGAGCAGTCAGCTTCAGCTGACCCTCCTGGAGTCCCTGCCCAGGCCGCTGGCCTTTAAGTGTCTGCCTGTTTGCCTGTTGTTGGAGGTCGAGGTCGACTCACTCCTTTGGACTCCGAGCCTCTCTGCCCTCCTGCTGAAGGGACGGTTTCACCAGCCAAGCCGATTGTCTCCCCTCGGGAGCTTGAGCCCTCACGGGTTCCATGGGATCAGGTCCATGCTGCACACACAGTTCCCTCCCCTGTATCTCCTCCCTGACGACCCAGTCGTTGCTGGTCGAGGCCACAGTCAAGGAGCTGGTCCTACTCGGGTTTGAGATCTCGGGTATCTCGGCATACCTACTCTTAGTCATCTGAGCTCTTCCTCATCTTCAGGCGAAGGCAGGCTCCACTGCAGATTGCAGAATCTTGAGGAGGAGCTGATGTGGGGGCTCCTTGACCACGGTTGTGCCATTTCACAAACCCCTGCACTCCACTAGTCGGTGCCACCTTGGCCGTTCCAGTCTCTGCCGTCACTGCCCTTGCTCGGGGCTACATCTCAAGCTGTCGACCTGCTTCTGGGCTCCCAGACAGCTGTCCATCGGAATCTCTCGTTCGGTCAAGTCCCGAATGGCCCACGGGGAGCCTGGGTCAAGGATGGTATTGGAGGTGTCCTGTGATTCTGAGAACTCCTCCATGCTTTCCACTCAGGCTCCGGGCTTGCTCGAGTGTCCACCGAAAGGCACCCCTGGTTGGCAGTCCTGGACAGGGCCTTGTTTCCAGGTGTTGTTTTCCTGATGGTGGGAGCCATTCTTGGCCCCGCTCAGGTACTTTGCCAGTGTCCAGTCTCTCCAGTCCCTTTAGCCGTATGGCCCCCAAGTATGAGGTGCTCACTAGATCCCTTTCCCGACTATCCTTCAGTCGAAGGACTGTTGACAGGTTCGCGTTCCTGGCGGACGGACAGTTTCGGGTGTTGTCGCACCTCCTGACGTGGAGAAGCTGGACCGGGTGTGTCATGGGTATATGCCGCCCCTTCCTTTGGTCTTTGGCAGGCGAGCTCCACCATCATGATGGCCCATTTTACCCATGCCCTCATGGGTGTCTTGGTCAGGTCCTGCCCACCTCCCTGTGGTTGTATGGCTGGGAGTTTAGATGGTCCAGGACCAGGTAGTTTAGGTTGCCAAGCTCCAGCCCCAGCCAGCCTCGCACCTTGGCGACTCCTGCACTCAGTCCATGGCCGCTGTGGTCACCTTGCAGCATTGGGCTGGGTTGCAGATCCCCATCCTTCTGGCTGATTTCCCACATATGTTGGTGCAGGTCCCCTCTTGGGTTCCGACCTGTTCAGCCGGGAGGTGGATGGTCATCTCATTAGTACTGAGTTGTCCCATGCCGCCTTGGACTCTGTTTAGTCTTCTCAGCCAGACCCTTCGGGCAGGAAATAGACCTAGAAGCCCTTACAGTTTCGGGAGCTCCCAACAAAGTCCAAGTCGCCACAGCCCCAGTCTGTACAGTCCGAGGTCTCGCAACCTAAGCCTTCTCTTGCCGCCTCAGCTCCAAGTAGCCTGGGGGTTGGGGCAGCGGTCCTTCTCCAGCAGCTGGTGCTGGAGCCTCTGCTTAGCCTGCTCAGTGATGGGTCGCGGGTGTCTCCTTCCCGTCCATCCTGCATCAGTCAGTTAATCTTTATTTTACCAGGCGAAACACCATTGAGAGAACTCATTTACAATGTGGACCTGGGCCAAGGAGAACATAAGTCAGCAATGAGGTGTAGATGGCAGGGAAGAGTAGGAGGTAACAGCAACAAGTCGTACTAGATGAGAGCTGGGGTAGAGTGCAAGCATACAAAGCTCCAGACATGAAGGTGGTTAAGGAAAGCAGTTACAAATATCTCTAGTAGAACGTGCGAGCAAAGTTTTAAAGGTGGCCATTTTAACAAAATTTGATAGTTTCAGGGTTTTTTTGGAGATTATTCTGAAGGGCATGGCTCATAGAAGAGTTGCCAAAGTGCATTCTCAGCCTTGGATTCCCATGGGGAATTGGCATAGCCAGTCCAGGCATGCCTGGTCCATCCTTACTTCGGACAAATGGGTGCTCACCATGATGGGTCTCAGTCTTCCTCTAGAGTCCGGGGCTGTCCCACCCTACTGAGCCTGACCCCACAGGAGGTCATGGTGTCTCTGGACAAGCTGGCCACCTTTCCGGAGGACATCGCTCAACTCCTTCAGGCTGGCGTCGTAGCCCATGTCCTGGACATCCTGGTCGGTCAGGGCTTTGCATCCAGATACTTTCTTGTTCCTGTGCGGGGGAGGAGAGCTGGTGGCCCATGTTGGAGCTTCACGATCTCGAGAGTCCTGCTGGTCACTCTGAATTAACTCATTCTGTCCCTGAAGCAGGGCATGTGGTTCCATTTTCTGACCCTGCAGGACACTTTCTTCTACATCCCAGTCCTTCCCATTGGTGGTTCCTTTGGTTCCACGCAGAGGGGGTGCTGTACGTGTTCCGAGTATTACCCTTCGGCCTTTCATCAGCCCCAGGATCTTACCATGTGCATGGCAGTGGTAGCAGCATTCCTGCAAAGCTGAGGAGTCCGGGTGTACCCTACCTGGTTGCTGAGGTGATCGCCGGTTCCTCTCGATGGCAGTGGAGTAGTCCAGGAGTGTGGCTCTCCAGATGTGCTTGACCTTGGGCCTTCTAGTCAACCCAACCAGCCAAATTCCACCCCTTGCATGTTATGCACCTCATTGGGGCAGAGCTCGACTCCCCTCAGGCCAAGATCCGACTCCCAGCAGACCCTGCGGCAGATCTTACCTCCTTTGCCCGATCATATCAGGTTGGGCACTCGCGCCCCACCCAGAACTTTCTGCGACT
The DNA here is from genome assembly GCA_016271365.2 of Neoceratodus forsteri. Taxonomy (NCBI): domain Eukaryota; kingdom Metazoa; phylum Chordata; order Ceratodontiformes; family Ceratodontidae; genus Neoceratodus; species Neoceratodus forsteri. The sequence goes on along the minus strand of CM028129.1, from coordinate 1,721,594,627 downwards.
GCTGGGGTTCCTGGCATCCTGCATCAGTGTGGTCCGATGGTGCCGCTGGCAGATGCAGCCTCTGAAGGGGGGAGGGGGGTATACCGTCAAAAGGGCGCTGTAAGAATGGTGTCAGAAAACGATCGCTGAAATGAGGGCGTGAGTCATAGGAGCACTGTGGATTTTAGAGCATGTGCACTGTATGTGTGTGTGTGTATATAAAGGGATATGCAATGGGTATGAGTTACATAAATGATTTATGGTGCACAAGAGCAGTTTGACCTCGGGTAACCTTACGAGTGTCGTAAGCCACAAGTGTGGTGTCCGAGGTCAAACTGCTCAAGTGCACCATAAATCATTTATTTAATGAGTTTCCTATTGCATATTCCATTTATGCAAAAGAGGTATGGATATGTGTTAGCAGTATTTAGTTTGTGTAACTTTTTTTGTGTGGTTTTTTTTTTTTTTTTTCATAAAATAAAGGGGATTATTTGTGCTGTGTCTTTTACAGTTGCACAGTAAGCAGTGATTGAGTGTGACTACGTTTGCAGCATGGCATTTTATTGGTCTGATTTTGTATGCAAGTGGGCTGATCATTATTTTAAAAATGGCGGGTTTTCGCTTAGCGAGGAGGAGGTAGGTAATTGCGTGATAGTCAGGGCTGACCATACAGAGTTTTAGTTAATTCTTTTTTTTTTTGCCTGACTGAGTTGGAAGCTGAAACATTTATTTCATTTTGTTTGTTAATCGAGTCGAACTTAGGAGCACTGGCGTGGTTCCCCGGCATGGTTTCATAATTTCTGTGACCGTTTCTGAGCACGAAGTGCCGGGGTACTATACGATTTGAAATGCGGATTCAGTGGTGCTTTTTTCTTTATTTGTTCAAGGAGACAGAAAATGATGGGCTGTGGTAGAGATCAGTAGAACAAGAGAGAAAAGTAGTTTAAATGGAGCAAGTGGGACCCGAGGGTTGGCAGCTGCAGCATGCGGAGGGGAGGTAGGTTCGAGAATATGTGGATATAGAGAGGTAGTGTTGACATATGAGGGGATTTAAAGAAAAAAAAAAGAAATTCAAAAATATTTTTTTGAGCACTTTGGGTGATTAATTGTGATTTGCTGAAAGCTGGAGGCTGGCTGGCTGTGATGTTGCTCAGAAGTTGGTATCTCAGGTCAGAATGCTGACTGTGAGTGCAGGTTGTTTTTATTTTTTTAGGCTGAGGCTTTGGGAAGTAGTCCGGCACTATATCTATAAATGATCACTGTATGTATAATGAACAGCGTATTATTTAGGATCACCAGTACCCTTATTGAAGTAACTGCTAAATTCCAAGTGACTTTCAGAACAGATGCTGTTAATGTACCTTTTGTAGTCCAAAAAAGTAGGTACGTTTGTTTAATGGCATTGTGACAAGATCTTTTCTACGTTTTTTCCCCCAGCTGCAGCACATAGTGAGTGATGAGATCTGTGTACAGGTGACTGATCTGTACCTGTCTGAGTGCAATAATGGAGCCACAGGTGGATTGCTGGCTACGCAAACTTCTCGTGCTGCTGTTGAAGCTGCCTGCCAACGCAAAGCTGAACAGCTGATGTCTGATGAGAACTGCTTTAAGGTTGGTTGAGTGTATATTTGTTAAAACATTGTTTTACCTGGAAAAGACTCAATGAGAACAAGTCTCTCTTTGTATTGGCTTCAGTAGGGCTCTGGGACGACTCTGTGATGTCCTGCGCAGCAGCACAACCCCTTGAGAGTTGTCATCTGGAAACTTAAAGCTGAAAATGGCACAGTTGCATTGGTATCTGTAGTCCAGTTCAGTTGTCCCACAAAGACCTGTGCTGCACCTCACTCCCATTTAACACAAAGTGTTTCTCCTCCAAAGCCTTTACTGTGCATGTGTGAAAAGGTAGATGATTTGGAGGAGAAACATTTTATGTTATTTCAACAGTTTATTTGTAAGGTCCGTATACTGACTTGTGTTATCGCCCTAGAGGTACTGTTGCTCCATTGACGTCATCCCGTAAGGACATCATAACCATTATAGGCATCTACTGCGGCATAGTGTTTGAATAAAAAAAGCAGGAGTTTGTTTACATTTGTGGGAAACTTTTAAACCTGACAAATGGATTAAAACGCATTTCTAAGGCAAACTGAGCATATCATTATGTAGTTAAGCCTGTAACATACAATGCTACATTTTTGGTTTTGTCGATTTTATTTATTTAAAAAACCCTGCTTGTAGGGACATGGATATGGTGTACTTATCCACATGTTCTGGCAGTGTCCTTTCCCTTTAAGATGTGCCAGAAAGTCTTCAAGCTGGCTCCTCTCACCCACCTGGGTGGTGTATCCCTCAGCTCCATCCCATGATGCCAGATATTCCTTTCCGCTGGAAGAAGCAGGTTCCCCCTTACTGCTCCCCCGTTGAGTAGACCCTAGTGCTGAAATCTTCGGATTTACTTCCAAAACACTAAACTTTCTTGAGTTTTGTCTTCATCTCGATCTTTGATCGTGACCGCTATGGAGGATAAATCTTCGCCTGGATTTCACCAGTGCCCATGCAGGAAGAAGAAGATGTCACGTACTGACCCACACGCCACGTGTCTACTGCCTGAGCCACAAACACAATACCCAGGCCTGTGACATTTGCCGTTCGTTTAATGCGACGGTCCTCAAGGACTGCCTCACCCACCTAAAGTTGGGCTGCCCAGAAAAATTACATCCGCCAGTCAAATCTAAAGATACCTGTTGGGTGGTCTCCACGGCTGCTCGGGGCCGCCGCGCAGTCCTCCTCAGCTTTTGCCTTCATTCTACTCCCAACTGGGCCCCACTTTTTCGGGCATCTTCAAGGAGCCGTGTCAGTCCCTCCCGACTAAGGGGCAGGGCCCTTCGGGTTCTCACAGCCCTTGCTCTCGCAAGAAGGGGTTGAACAAAGAAAAGAAGATACACCGTTGACATGCCTGGGACCGGGACTGTTCTCAATCTCAGGACTCCCAGGTTTTGACCACACTCGAAACCACGGCCTTGGCCGCTGGCTTCACAGAAACCCCATCAGGCCAGTTGGTTGAGATGCCAGCCGAGATTTTTCTCAACCCTATCGACTAGTTGTTGTCCAGAGAGGCAGATGATTCTCTTTTCAGGACTCCAGTCCTGCCCGTGACCAGTGAAGGGAGAGGATTCTCTGGAGCACCCAGGGTTTGTCTCTAGGTGCTTCCTGGTGCCAGAGTGGACGGGGGGAGGGGGCTGGTGCCCCATGCTAGATTTTCATCACCTGAACACATTTCTCAGGTCCCACACCTTCAGGATGGCAATTCTGTCCCAGATCATACTATCTATAGAACAAGTCGTGTGGTTTCGCTCTCTGGATCTTCAGGATGTGTTCTTTCTTGTCCAAATCTGTCCATCCCACCGAAGATTCCTTTGCTTCCGAGATGAGGGAACCCTCTACGAGCTCCAGGCTATGCCATTCGGCCTCTCTTCGGCCCCCAAGGTCTTCACCAAATGCTTAGCAGTGGAAGCAGCTCACCTGAGGCGCCCAGGTGTACCCCTGCCTGGATGACTGGCTGATCGCAGGGCCCTCCAGGCAGGAGGTGGAGCGGTCCAGGGACCTGGCCCTCTAGACCTGCATCAGACTTGGCCTCCTGGTCAACAAGGCCAAGTCGGAACTCATGCCCTCGCAGGTGATCAGCTTCATCGGGGCAGAGCTTGACTCTTGCCGAGTCAGAGCCTGGCTTCTGGCGGACAGGGTGGAGCTTCTCTCCTCCTTTGCCCGATCATTTCAGGTTGAGCAATCGCACCCTGCCTGGGACTTCCAGTGCCTTCTGAGTTACATGGCGGCCTGCACCAGCATGGTCCGATGTGCCCGTTGTCATATACACTACCGGTCAAAAGTTTTAGAACACCCCCATTTTTCCATTTTTTATTGAAATTTAAGCAATTCAAGTCCAGTGAATAACCTGAAATGGTACAAAGGTAAGCGGTAAACTGCTAGAGGTTAAAAAAAAAAAGTTTAGGTTAGCAAAAACTGCTGTAGAGAAATTGCAAAGAAAGCCTAGGTGTCAGTGAGTACAGTTTCCTACACCATCAAAAGGCACTTGGAAACTGGAGGAAACTCTGACAGGAAGAGGTCTGGCAGACCCAAAGCCACAACAGAATCAGAAGAACAAGTTTCTGAGAGTCAACAGCTTGCGTGATAAGCGGCTCACAGGACAACAGCACAGAGTGACTGGCACCCTGAACCAAAAGGGCTACCACAGCATTTTGCAGCGCCATGCAATACCCTCTGGTCTACGCTTAGTTGGTCAGGGGTTCATCCTACAGCAAGATAATGACCCGAAACATACCTCCAGGCCATGTCAGAACTACCTTCGAGGAAAAGAACAAGACGGTAGGCTTCAAATCATGGAATGGCCAGCACAGTCTCCAGACTTATACCCCATCGAGCTGGTTTGGGATGAACTGGACAGAAGGGTGAAAGCAAAGCAACCTACAAGTGCAACACATTTGTGGAACTTCTGCAACAGTGTTGAGAAGAACTTCCCGAACAATATTTGATGTCCATTGTAGGAAGAATGCCATGAGTGTGTTCATGGTTACAGTATAACTGCAAAAGGTGGCTACTTTGATGAGTCAAAAATTTAGATTAAATTTTGTTAAACAAAATGATTCTATGATTTTTTTTTATCTCAAATTGTTTATTTGTTTTATGCTTTAATTTCAGAGTACATTGAGACATTAACTTGCGTAAATTTCAATAAAACTGGAAAATTGGGGGTGTTCTAAAACTTTTGACCGGTAGTGTACCTCGGCCTGTTTTAGGTGTGGTTCGGAACATGGGTCACTCCTTCACATTTTTTGGGATTGTCACAAAATTACATCTCTCTGGGGTCTCATACAAGCTAAGATGAACCCCCTGTTGGGGCTCCAGAATCTCTTCACGCCACAAATCTGCATAGTTGGGGATTATTCCTCGATAGCCGTCAGAGAAAGACAGCATCACATGGCTCTTGTATCCCTATCTGTTAAAGTGGTATTGCGGCACTGGAAGGACCAATCGATGGTGTCCTATATGAATGGGTTAATGAGTTGCTGTGCAATCTCAGGTTGGATAAATCCATTGCCAGGCTTCAGGGCTCCCTGGGTAAATATAGAACTAGATGGGAGAAACTGCATGCCTTAATAGTGCTCCCTCAGGATTAAGGATTTATTGCATCTCCCACCCGGGAGGCAGATCTGTCATTTCCCCTCTCCCCTTTATCTCCAACAAATGGTAGCTCTACCCATCCTAGTAGCTACTAGGTCCTCTTCTCTTGGCATTCTTGCACGCATTTACCAGTCCTTAGCCCCTTGAAGTTTGGCTACTATGTGGTTTCTGCTACATTATGACTAACTGGAAGTGGGAGGGGGTAGGCAAGGTTGTTATGGGGAGGGTGGGATGTAGGGGGTGGGAGGAGAAGGGGGTGTATCCATTGTTTATACTGTGCACCTGTTACTGCATTATCTACTGTCTTTGCCACAACATGTGTTTATGTGTTTATTGAAAATTTAATAAAATATATTTAATTAAAAAAAAATTGAGAGGCAAAAGCAATTGGAAGATACTAGTGGTATTCAGTAAAGGAGAACCACACCCTTTTAGTGCTCTTTTGTTTACTTTCTTGGTGGCTAAACAAAGTTTGAGATTATATGGATTCTTTTATACTTTAAATTGTTTCAGTGAAGGTTTTTTTCTTTTTTTTTCATTTTATTTTGTCTTGTAATATGATTTTATAGTTTGATTAGATGGTGTTATGCTCCTGGGGGGAGGTTTATACCCCAGCATTGGGATATTGAGTAAACTGAATGTTTGAACAGTTGTTACGGTTGCTTAATTTTCCTTTCTCATTTTGCCTTCTAGCTCATGTTTATTCAAAGCTGTGGCCAGGTGCAGATGACCGTTGAACTGCTGGATACAGAAGAAGAGAATTCTGATGACCCAGTAGAGGCTGAGGTAAGAGGAGCAAATCGGCAGCAGTTCATGTTGCAACGAACCTGTTGTGCATAGTTTTGCCTTTTTTATTCCATTTTGGATCACCCTTTGCCCCCTGCTGGGTAAAATTTTCTTTTTCTCAGAGTTGAGTCTGCTTGGGTTGGTGGGAGTAATTTTAAATAATTTATTGTGAGCATCATTAAATATGGTTGCCAGTGGCCAGACAGCACAGTGGCTGGAAAGCTGTTTTCCATGCAAGTGGCCTTGGTTCATGCCTCAGCCTGGAGCACCATTATGGAGCCAACAGGAGCCTGGGGAGGTTCCTTGTCTCCAGGGAATGGTGGGGGTGCTTCCTACACCTTCACTGACCCTCACGGCTCCATGGAGTATGGTGTGAGCAGGGTACACCTGGTAATAGTAAGGTTGTCCCCTGTCCTTGCATCAGCGTGCTGATGTGTGCGTTTGGGGGTCTTGTTGCTGATGTCCTGAGGAAGGAGAAAACGGGTGAGGAAAACAGCCACATGAAGGATGGTGGCGTCCTGAGGAAGGAGAAAACGGGTGAGGAAAACAGCCACATGAAGGATGGTGGCGTCCTGAGGAAGGAGAAAACGGGTGAGGAAAACAGCCACATGAAGGATGGTGGCAGCCTGAGGAAGGAGAAACGGGTGAGGAAAACAGCCGCATGAAGGATGGTGGCAGCCTGAGGAAGGAGAAAACGTGAGGAAAACAGCCACATGAAGGATGGTGGCAGCCTGAGGAAGGAGAAAACGGTGAGGAAAACAGCCACATGAAGGATGGTGGCAGCCTGAGGAAGGAGAAAACGGTGAGGAAAACAGCCACATGAAGGATGGTGGCAGCCTGAGGAAGGAGAAAACGGGTGAGGAAAACAGCCACATGAAGGATGGTGGCAGCCTGAGGAAGGAGAAAACGGGTGAGGAAAACAGCCACATGAAGGATGGTGGCAGCCTGAGGAAGGAGAAAACGGGTGAGGAAAACAGCCACATGAAGGATGGTGGCAGCCTGAGGAAGGAGAAAACGGGTGAGGAAAACAGCCACATGAAGGATGATGGCAACCTGAGGAAAGAGAACACGGGTGAGGAAAACAGCCACATGAAGGATGATGGCAGCCTGAGGAAGGAGAAAACGGGTGGGGAAAACAGCCACATGAAGGATGATGGCAGTAAGGTTCTCCCAGTCTCTACACCACCCTGACCCATGTAGATTGTGCTGTGTATAGGAGGACTCTGATGGTCTCACCCTGGGGAGCAAGCCATGAGGCACAAAGAGAGATCATGACTGAGGGGTAAAAAGGAGTACGTAATGAGATATATATTGAAATTAACTGCTGCTGCTTGCAAGTACCCAAATTAAAAGTCCAGTCCACAACATAACTGTCATTTCCAAGAATCTGTCTTCTACATAGATTCTCACTAATGGGTCTGTGCTAGAGGCAGTTGGACCCTGTGGGAGCCAGAACTTTTCTGGAAGGCTGGCAGCACGACTAAGCCCAGTGAGCATATCGCCACACGCACCAGCCCTCATCTATCTCAGATCTTCCAAGAATAAATCTTCACCATTCAGTGCCACTAATAGGTCTGTGCCGGAGGCACTAGGACCCCGCGGGAGCAAAGTCTTTTGAATTCTGTAGCTAGGGGGTCTGACGGTGCTGGTGCCGCCATTGAGGCAGACATACTAATGTAGCATTCATGGGTTGGCCAGTAGCTGACACCCAAACACACGTATGCACACTTTTCTCAATTCTATTTTTCCTGCCGTAGAGTGCACACCATGGGAACGCTTCAAGTTGTTGTGTCAACTGCGTCAAACTCCTCAGTTTGCAGCCGTCTGTTGGCCGTACCTCGGCACCGTGTTCATTCTTGGTGCCACCTTTATTTTTCATTTTCTGTCTTATGTGGTGCCGAACCTTGTCTTTCCTCTTTTTAAAAAAAAAATATATTTCTTTATGCCCCGTCTCCGGTGCTGTACTTGACTCCCCACAGCCAATGCAACCCTTGGGGACCCACCATGGAGCCTTGGTTTGGCCCTCAGGCAGGGACGTGTAGGGGTCTCCTCCTTACCCCTCGTACCTTCAGTGTCTCAGGGTGCTCACCAAGGGTCCCGATGGCCGCGGGTGAGAACTAATCTCCGGCTCTCATGTCAGTGTTGCACTGGGGAAGAGTCTTTTTTTTTTTTTACTGGTAGCCCACCACCTCGGATGTGATGCTGCGCTAAGACACCAAGGCATCTGCCGGCGTCGGCCACACCTTTCATGCCCCCCCACGTAGGGCTTGCTAAACCTCCGGCTATCGCCAGAGGTCAGGCATGCACCGAGTTGGCATCCCCAACCCCCGGAGGAGACGAGCAATCCATCGGAGACTCGAGACTCCCAAACCCAGATTGCTGGCATCGCAAGCGGTAGCACTACCTCTGCGCTGGCAGGCCGGCTTTCTTTCCTCCTTTTAGTTATTTTGCACGTGGCGCCAAGTCTAGTTCTAAATAGCCAAAAAAAGTCTTCGAAGAAGAAGAGCATGGATGGTCCCCATGCGTCGGTGCTCCTGCGGGGGTCACAACTCCACCTGGGACTGACACGATACCTGTTGAACTGGCCTCAATGCCAAACACGATATGGACTGGTGCGATGCAGAGTCAGACTGGCCCACCAGGATACCTGGAAATTTCCAGTTGGATCCCCGCTGTTGGGTACTTGGCCACCTTCTAAACTCTAAAAAATCAAATTAAATGGGGTGTTTCGGGCACTGCAAGTAAATGTAAGATGCAAACACAGTGCTACTGTATCAAATTTAAGTGCAATACTGACAGGAGTGTGTCACACTAAGCCCTCCCCTGTTGACTTTCCAGCTGGGCCCCTTGTACTTCAGTCAGACCCTGGTGCAATGCCTGTTTATTCATGGACTGCCACACCCTCTAGATTCACACACTTAAGTAGGGTCACAAGCCCCACACTTTCAGAGCTAGGCCTCGTACCAGGGACGCCAAGGTAAGGTCCCTGGGCTCTTCCCCGACCCCCTTCCAAGTACTGTACATACTGAGAAGACCAAGCGAGTTGTCTCGTGGACAGTCAGCCTCACCTAGGGAATTGACTGAGCACCCCTCCCAGTCTTTCACCCTTTCAGTACAGTAGATGCTCCCATTGGTGAGGTGGAAGCTATACGCTGGGCCTACACCAGTGGGTACCTTGGTGTTGCAGTCCAGCGCCGCCTTACTGCCTGGTACTTGAACCGGTACCGATAAGCGGGGCAGTGTCACCCACAAGGCTGGGTCCCTTCCCGGCACTGTTTGCAGTGCTGGGATTGGGAAGCCCGCTGGGGCTGGTCTTTTTCGACCTCTTGTGGTACTCTGGATATCTTCCCCCGAGAGGTCAGATGACCATGGGGAATGTTAGGGAGGACCCTAGGCTTGTTGAGGACTTGGGTGATGAAAGGGGCCTTCTTTGACCTGGCTCTGGGCTTAGCTCAGAGTTAGGGACTCCTCAGGTTGTGATGCCTGTGAGCTGGGCCAGCCCTAGGACCCCTATTGGCACAGTTTGTGGTACCAGTTCTGGTGCTGCTCCTTGCTCTGGTGCATTTTGTGGCGATGGAGAGGCAGACTGTGCCGCTTGCTGTGCCATTTCCAGTACCTCTACTTCTACCCCTGGGGGCCCTAGCCTGGAGTCAAGGGACAGGGCCAGTTCTGGTGAGAAGACTTTGGAGTCTAGATCTGTGGCTCACTCGTTACCTAGAGTAGGTGGCAGCTCTGACAGGAGTCGCAGCGCCAATTCGGACCCTTCCTTCTTTCCGGAACCATCTGGTTCTGTCACTGGTGGTTATTGAGGCTACCCCTTGGAATGTACACGACTCTCCTCTCCCCATCTGGGAGCTTCCCCAGGGACACTCTCCTGACCAATTTGCAGTTGTTGGACAGCTGTTGATGGGTGAGCTTGTCAGAGGCCCTGTAAGCATTCCCACAGCCCAGCCAGAGGACCTGGCCTGGTCTTGCATGATCCTCTCTCCTCCCACCATCTCTTTCCCCCTCCTCCTCTTTTCCCTGGCTATTCTGGGTCCTCTTGGGCCCCTGTCCTGGGAACAGTTCAAGACGAAGGCAGTTGCAGTTTCCCATTACCTCTGTAGGGTAGACCAGGCCATTTTTGGCCTGAACTTCCCATACCTCCACCTCCTGACTTCAACTCCTCATGTTCTCCCATTTCCTCTTCTGAGGAAGAGGACACCTGTGTTCATTTTCCTGTGACGCTGAGTACACTCAGTACCAGCAGATCTTCTGGGGTATCTCAGTTATCAGGTAACATTGTAGAAACCTTCACCATTGGAGAAGGGGAATCCACAAGAGATTTCTTCTTTTTTGTTTATGTCGAGAGATAATCCTTCATCTTCTCTTTCCATCACTGCTGCTGTGGAAAGAGGATTACCTCTACAGACTAACACTCTGTTTGCTGTCTTGGGCCTGACCACGACATCTCCGACTGTGAGCTCTGCCAGAAGTTTAACCAGACAAGCCTCAGGCGATGCAGGAAGGCTCTCAAAAGATTCCTGTTGAAACGGCAGGTAGCCAGCTCCAGGCAGGGGACCTCTGGGGCCTCGGCCGCTCAGTTACCCACCAGCTCTTGGAGCTCCCAGGTCTCTAAGGTCCTCAGGGGAGTCATAAAAAAGACTGGTATCACGACTGATGCCCCTTTCGGCTTCTCCTTCTTTTGGGGGGGGGGGCTCTTTGGCAATGACCGCTGTGACGAGGAAGCCAGCTGTCCAGGTCTCTTCGCATACCAGACCAGTACTGACAGCACCTCTGCCAGACTTGATGATGGGACCGACCCATCTAAGCCTGCCCTTCCTTCCAGGGCTACAGGCTCTCGGGATCAAGCCGGAGGGTTGTCAGCTCCTGTGCCATTGAACCCTCCGTCCGTCGATGTCCACTATTGACCTGAACGAAGTACTGGTGAAGTTCACGAATGTACCATATATACTCGCGTATTAGCCAACTCGTGTATAAGCCGACTGACCACCCCCCACCCCAAATCCTGAACACAAAGTGAAAGAAAAATAGCTTAACTCACGTATAAGCCGAGCTAAATTTATTGGAAGCCCACATCACAGTTCCCTCTCAAATGCAACTCCTCTTCATCTGTGCCTTCCAGATGCCTGTGACTATTTCTGCCACAAAACACCGATCAGCAGATGGCTAAACCTTTCATTCCACGCCATGCTACACTCCATAAAAGTTGGCCTACTTTTACCTGTCTCCCGATGCCCTCCAAGTTCAGTCACCTCACAACAACAAAAAAAAAAAAAAGCGAGAGACCAACAGGGATGCTCTGGACTTGCAACTCCACATGTTGCTTCCCGTCCGCTCTCCCGCTCAAGTCTCGCTCAGATTGCCTCTGCTGCCAAGCCACGGCTCAGCAAATTACACTGCTTCCCTCCAGCCGCGACGGACCGCTGTCCCAGACTCTTCCCATTTCTACAAACGTGGCTTGAAGCCACTCCACAAGCCTACTTCCCCCACATACTGGATCACTCCCGAACTCACTGCTGTTGCAGAATTGGACCTCTGCTTGGGAACATACCTCGGTACTGCTCCATCCCGCATCTGCAGCAGGCCCGCTCCTCGGCTCTCCAACTTGCTCCCCAGCCAGCCAGCCAGTTCCACTCGCAGCCGCTCCACAAGCAAGCGCAGCTCCAGGCCACTCTCTCGCTTTCTCTTGGCGCTCATTTTGGTCAGTGAGGTGACTACGGTACTTGGACCATATTTATTCGTATTGTGGCTAATTGGAGAACTGCAGTGAACTTTTCAAAATTTCGAGACCTGCGTATAAGCAGATGTAGTATATTATGGTAACGAAAAAAGGTTAAAAAAAATGTGGCTTATACGCGAGTATATACGGTACTTGTTCAGCAGCTGGGTGCCTTGAGCAGGCCCACTTCACTGTTGATGGCAGCTTCATCGCTGACGCCTGTTCTTGGACTCTCTTGGACCCTGGGAGGCCACCACCAGCAAATCCAATGCCAGACCCAGAAAGGAGGTAGACGTCAACTAGGAGTACCACCCTGATCTCATCCTTCCTAATGATGTAGAGGATGAGGATGAAGTGAACACGATCTCTGATAAGTCCACTGCCTCCTTGGTCAGTGAGGACTCTGTCAAGCATACTACACTGTCTCCTCCTGAGGATGCCACATTTTTTTAATGTGATGAAGCAATTGTTTGTTACTGTGGGCTTCCAGACTGAGGAAGAGGATGTTGCCACGAAAGACCTGGTGGATTTCCTGGAATCTCCCCTAAGATCATTCCTCCACTGCTCCTAGCATTGAAGAGTTCCTCTGTGGCATCCTGGCACAGGCCAGACATGGTGCCAGCTATGCCACACAGGGTGGAAGAGCTTTACTGTGCCCCACAGAGTCTTCCATATTTTGTGACCCAGGCTGAAACTGACTCTAATCCATCGAGGCAGCTCAAGACCGATCTAAGTTGCCCAAGCACCTTAGCTCCCTTCCCCCAGACAAGAAATCCTGCAGGATTGACCTATGCAAGTGATAAAATAAGTAGGTCTGCATCGCAATTTGCGACCCAAGAATCAGGAAGTGCTAGTCAATTGCCTGCGTGATTAGCAGTGGCAGCTAATCATGTAAACTGGCTGTCCCCCTAATTATTTATTTCCCTGGTGTCTAGTGGCCCTTCCCCAACCTGATCGCCGTCGCCATATGTTTTGGTTTTTCTATCCCGTGTTCTAGTGGCACCCCCACCCTCTGATCATGATCCCCGTATGATGTATTAAAGTTCTAGGAGCGTGGATATGTTGTTCGTCCACACTCTTTGGCATGTCCCTTTCCCTTTAAATCTCGCCAGAACGTCTTCAAGCTGGCTCCTCCCACCCACCCGGGGTGGTAAATACCTCTGCTCCGCCCCATGACGTCAGATCGTCCTTTCCACTGGAAGAATCAGGTTGCCTCGTGCTATCTCTAGCCATCGTAGGCCCTGGATTCGCATTCTGTTTTTACCAAATTTATATCTCAAACTCATCAAGAGTTTTCGATTCCGATAATAGCACATCCGATATGGAGGACAAGTCGCTCCCTGGATTTCGCGAGTGTACGTGCGGCCAGAAAATGTCACGCACCGATCCCCACCTTACCTGCGTGTACTGCCTAGGTGTCAGTCATGACACCACCACCTGAACCTTTTGCTTGGCTTTCCATCCCAACATCTTTGACGACCGCATGCCGCGCCTTAAGCTGGGGAGAATGGAGAAAAGGAACCTGCCGGTGAAATCAAAAGAAGCAAAGTGGGCAGTTTCCACGGCCGCAGGATCCGCTGAGCAGCTAGAGCAGATGAAGGCCTTTGGAGAAGAAGCTGCCCAAGCTTCGGCCAGCCTAAGTTTCTTTGTGCCTCTCAATCTCGGTTCTTCCTTCACAGGTTCCTTCAGGGAGATGTGCCAGTCTCTCCCACCAGGGTGAGGCACCCTGAACTCCGCCTCCCAGCCCACAAGGATCCAACGTCTTCTAAAAGGAGGGCTTCTGGGACCAAGAGAGGTCCAAGTCCCAGGACACTGCGACCTTGACTTCGGTCGATCGCTTCCTCGGCAGCCGGCTTCACGGATCTTCCGTCTGGCCAGGCAGAGACCGAGGAATTGGCTGATCCGGCCAAGATTGTTCTCGAGCCGATTTTGCAGACTCCGGTCGACGATTCTTTAGAGAGGACCACGGTCCTTTCTTTCCCAGATGACGAGACACTTCCTTCTGATGTCCCCATCAAGGGAATTGATCTGGAGCCTCGATTTTTCACCGAACCCGGTTTCTCCCGATCCTGGCCGACTCCATCGGTCTCGATCGAGGATTCTGTCTCCTTTGGCGGGAAAACCGAAGAAAGGCCACCAACATTCAAAAAAGAGGTGCTGCCACAGGTCCTCCTCGGACGAGGAGGGGCTTCGACGGAAACTCCGTCAGTGCTATGAGGAGCTTATGTGGCAACAGGTGATTTTGGCCGACACAAGCCGGCTACGCCGTCCACCCCAACCGTTACTTGCCCGCACCTCAAGGGCCAACACCGACCCCTTCGGACCCGAAATCTTCGGTTCCTCCACCTGTGGGGCGAACAACCGCCTAAACAGCCTATCTCGGGGGCTTCCTCGAAAGGGGACCATCCAGACACCGGACTTCCCAGACGCCTGTCCATCACGGTTACTCCTGACCGCCCACGGCGTATCAAGGGGTACATAGGCGGGAGACCGCTGTATCCCGACTCTTCGGATTCGGATGCCACCGGTTTGCACTTCCGTCCGGGTGATGAGGAGTCGCTCTCGGCAGGCCTGGAGGAAGGTCCTTCCTCCTTTTAGGGCATCCTACGCCTCATTTCTGATTCCACCAGAATACCTCTGGAGTCTATCCAGAAAAAGGCGGAGTACCCCCTTACGGATATCCTTAAGAGGGGGGGATACCTCGATGGAGGCCTTCCCAGTGGCTGAAGCAATTACTGGTCCAGCCCTTGAGCTTTGGCAGCGTCCAGCCTCCTGCGCAGCACTGTCTGCCCGTATGGCCGGTAAGTATGCGGTACCTATGGGATCCCTAACAGGATTCATGGAACATCCCTCAGCCGAGAGCCTGGTGACTGCTTCAGTCTTTAGACGTACTGGTTGCTCGGCCGACGCTGACCGACCTCCAGACAAGGAGTCCAAGAACATGGACCACTGTGCCCGTAAGGTTTACGCGGCCTCTTCCTTGGGCCTTCATCAGGCCAGTTCAGCTGTAATCATGGCACACTTCTCCCATGCCCTCCTAGGGTCACTGGATGAAGTACTTCCTCACCTCCCCGCAGACATGCAGACCACGGTCAAGCAAGTCTGTGATCAGGGCCGTGCTGTTGCCAAACAGCAGTTCCAGATGGCCCTAGACATTGGGGATTCTTGTGCCCGCTCTTTAGCAGCCACAGTGACCACCCGCTACAGGGTTTGGCTGCAGTTATCCTCCTTTCCGTCAGATACCCAGCACAAGTTAGCTGATGTGCCTTTCCTTGGTATCAACTTGTTCAGCCCAGGAGTGGCAGGCCACCTTCAGCATATTGAACAGTCCAATGCCACGTTGGATGCCACTTCTGCTAAGGGTTCCCCGGGCAAGAGCCAGCGGAAGAGGAAGCCTTTTTGTCAGTTCTTCCCTGCGGTCACACAGCCCTCCTATCAAGGAGGTCAGCAGCACCAACAGCAGCAGCAGGCTCAAGCTTGCACCCTAGGCCCAAGCAGGGCCCTCAGCAGCCCCATAAAGGAGTCCGAGGCGCTGGTCCAGGAGCTTCCTCCTTCTCTAAGCCTGCTCAGTGACAGGTTGGGGGTTGCCACCCGTACTCCCGTCACGCCTGACCTGGGTCCTCCCGTGGGGGGTTGGCTCTGCCACTTTATTTCCTCCTGGTCCAATATCACTTCGGACAGGTGGATTCTAGAAGTGGTCGGGCAGGGACTGCCTCTGGAATTCAAGCAGTACCCTCCTAGCCGAGCCCGCGCCGCTGGGAAGGAAAGAATCTCGGCTCACACGCAGTCGGCTCTTCGGGACGACATATCTCTGCTCCTCCGCGAGGAGGCGGCAGCTCCAGTGCCAGATCCGAATGTAGACCCAGGCTTCGTATCCAGGTACTTCCTGGTGCCCCATCCTAGATCTCCACGACCTGAATCAGTATCTCAGGTCTCGCACCTTCCGGATCATACCATCCCTGGAGCAAAACATGTGGTTTTGTTCTCTGAATCTGCAGGACATGTTCTTTCACGTCCCAATCCATCTGTCCCACCAACGGTTCCTCCACTTCAGGGTCAAAGGGACCCTGTATGAGTTCCGAGCCATGCCGTTCTGCCTGTCATTGGCCCCGCGGGTCTTCACCAAGTGCATTGCAGTGGTGGCAGCCCATCCTTGGCGTTGAGGAGTTTGAATCTACCCTTACCTCAGTGACTGGCTTCTGGTGGGTTCCTCCCTTCAGGAGGTGGAGAGATGCAGGGATCTGGCTCTCAGAACCTGCTCTCAGCTTGACCTCCTGATCAGTGAGGCCAGGTCGGAACTTGTACCATCTCAGGTGATGGGCTTCATCGGGGCAGAGCTAGACTCTTGTCAAGCCAGAGCCCGGCTCCCGGCGGACAGGGCGGAGGTTCTCTCCTCCTTTGCCCGATCATTTCTGGTTGGGTTCTTGCACCTTGCCCGGGACTTTCTGCGCCTTCTGGGTTACATGGCGACATGCACCTCAGTGGTCCGTTGGGCCAGGTGGCACATGCACCCCCTCCAATGGGAGCTGGCCGCCCAGTGGACTCGGCGCCATGGTCATTTCGACCAGCTGATCACGGTAACCCGGAAGATGGTTGCAGGAAGGGATCTCGTTTGTCCGCCCTGAGCCGATGGTCATCCTCACAACTGATGCCTCTCTCATGGGCTGGGAAGCCCACATGGGGGACAACAGGGCCCACGGGTTCTGGAACCCGGAGGAGTCTCGATGCCACATCAAGCTTTTGGAGCTCAGAGCAGTCAGACTGGCACTGTCAGCATTCGCTCCTCAGCTCCGGGGTCAAGTGGTTCAAGTCCAGACGGACAATACCACGACCATGTACTACCTCAACAAACAGGGCAGCATGCACTCCCTTCTGCTGTGTAAGGACCCTCGTCAGCCGGTTGGAGGCGGATCTCCTAGCCATCTATGTGGCAGGAGTCTCGAACCAACTGGTGGATGCTGTCAGCTGCCTAGACCAGAAACCCCACGAGTGGTCCCTCCATCCAGAGGTAGCTTACAGTCTGTTCTCCCATTGGGGCAAACCGTTGGTGGACCTGTTTGCCTCCAGGGAGAATGCCAAGCCGAGTCTATACCACGCCCGCTCCCCTCAGCAGGGCTCACTGCAGGAGGATGCCTTTTCGAGGCCATGGACCCCAGGCCTCCTTTACAGCTTCCCTCCATTTCCCTTGATTCATAAGGTGTTACTCAAGGTGAGGAGGAACAAGGCAGAGGTGATTCTGGTAGCCCTGGATTGGCTGCGCCAGTTCTGGTACCCGGATCTCCTCAGCCTCAGCTGCAGGTCCCCGAAGCGGCTTTGCACACCCCCGGACCTGATATCATTAAACCAGGGGAAGGTCTTCCACTCGGACCTTCAATCCTTGCACCTCACAGCCTGGTTCCTGAGCGGCTAGAGTTCCAGGCTTTGGGTTTTTCTGAGGATGTCTACACTGTGGTGGAAGCATCTCGAAAAGAATTGACCAGGAAATGTTACGCCTTCAAATGGAAAAGATTTTCCATTTGGTGTCAGGGAAAGAGCCTGGACCCCTTATCCTGCTCTGTGGCTAACATTCTAGACTACCTTTGGTCCCTCTCCAAAGGGGGTCTTTGGTCATTGACCCTTAGAGTGCACCTGGCAGCCATCTCTGCTTACCGGGCACGGGCCGGTCAGCCGACGTTAGCACAGGAGACGGTGATGGGTGCTTTTCCAAAGGCCTGGATCACGTATCCCCTCCGGTCGTGAACCTCCACCTCCGTGGGATCTCTTGCTGGTTTGGCAAAGCTCATGGGCAAGCCATTTGAACCCATGCACAAGTGTGAGCTCTCACACACTTATGAAGACTGCCTTCTTGGTGGCTATCCGTCAGCCAGAAGGACAGGAGCTCCAGGCGCTCGTGGACTCCTTATCTGGTCTTTCACAGGGACAAAGTTGTCCTGCGCCCCCACCCGAAATTCCTTCCAAAGGTGGTGTCAGAGTTTCACCTCAACCAGGTGTTGACTCTGCCAGTATATTACCCTAACTACACCTTGGATGCCGAGTATAGGCTCCATACTCTGGACCTCCTCATCGTCTGGCCATAAGCACATAAATAGAAACCGAGAAATCTATCTTGCCTACGAGATCCCAGTCGCTATTGAGGTAGGATAATCTTACAGCATCATCACCCACTCCGCAGGCATTGACAACAGACACAGACACACAGCTGTTGCTTAGACACCAAGGCTGGGATCTCGGGCAGCGCATTCATGTGCAAGATTTATCTCGGAGGATAGCTCAAACCCTTTCTACTTGATTTCAGATATGGAGGCTTCCATAACTATCGAATTTTTTTTTTTTAAATTGCTTTTAGCAGATGCTGAATACCTTTCTGTGCGTAAATATCACACTTTTGCCAGATTTTGGGGGGCAGTTAGGCCTTGCCTGTATTCATCAGTTTCTGATGCTCCAAGGGGTGATGTCATTTGAAGGATTGCAAAGGAATTATGGCCTGACGGGCCAAAAACATTTTAGATATCTTCGGGTGCACATCCATCTGTACCATATGACTGTCGAGAGATCCCTGCTTGCCTGATCTGGCTCTACTACTCTATTGCATCTTTATGGCAGCACTCCAAGGAACCCCTTGGCCTCATCTAGTGCGTTCCATTTACCGAACCCTGCAAGAATGTATAAAAGACTCCACCCAAACTACATTAGATTCCTGGAACAGAGACTCAGTACCTGATGTTACCTGTTCTGTCTGGGAGCAGTCTACTTTACCTGCTGTTAAAATCACTTCATCCCTCAGCTGGAGAGAGAGTTTGCCTGGAAATTCCATACCCCAGCTGCTCTTTGTAAATTTTTGCCACCTATCTATGGACATTGTTGGAGGCCGTGAGGAGAAACTCTAGCAGTAATGCCCATGTCTTTCAGTCCTGCCCCATCCTTTCTTTTGGCAGTCTCTGGTGAGAGAGTTTGAAGAACTCTCGATTCCTTCGGACTTGGTGAACCCTCAAACAGTTCTCCTTTCTGAACCTCCCCCTACAGAAATGTTGCATATCAGGGCCATGGCATTTACATACCTTCTTTCAGTTAAAAAGGCAATTACTTGTCTTTGGAGGCAACCCCAGACCCCAACCCTGCAAGAATGGCATTCCGCCGTAATGGATATTCATCACATGGAAAGTGATGGCAGCTCTCCAGAATAAGCCGAAGCCGTATTCCACAGTGGCAACGATGGCAGCAGTATGCAGTCTCTCCAGATCTTGTCAGTCAGGCTAAGAAGTGATTTCACCCAAGAAACTCAGCTTGATATCAGATTACAACTGAATGGGGGCTTGAGTTCTGGGACACCTGAGAGTGGGACCTGTTCTTTTTTCTGGTTCCATCAAATATACTAGTTATTTTCTTTTGTATTGTTTAATGACTTTCTTCTGTATTGTTTAATGTTGATATGTAACATCTTGACTGTATTTTATGATCCCTGGTCACGCATGAAAACGGGCCTTTGGCTCATTGTATTTACCCGTAAAAAGTGAAAATGACTTAAAAATAAATTTGTCCCAGGTGAGACACAGTCTCCTCCCAGGATTTGCACACCATCCCCGTTACCATGACAGTCAGAAAAGTTGCTCCAACCAGCTTCAGCTTTGGGTATGAAAAAAGTAATTATACAAAATGCTGGTTATTTTTAGCTTGTTTCAGCTTTTCTCAAGAACATAATATACAAAATGCTGGATACTTTTGTATGGCTTTATGATTAATACTGTCTGTAATGAAAGATGTCTCAATAAACTGTTAATACAAAAGAAAAAAAAAAGACACCAAGGTCGGGGTCTAGCTTGAGCATTGCCGTACCTACTGTGGATGGTGCGATGCCATCGTCTGGCCAAGGCCCATCATTGATATAAGTAGTCACAGCCCCTGGCCAGAGTGTCATAGACTCTCAGGCTGTGCTGGCATCCTTTCCAGAGACGATATAAGGTATTGTGCCTGGCTTACCTATGCAGGCAGTTATCCCGTCCATGGGGCCAACAGGCAATCAGAACCTATCGACGACACCTTCCAGCAAACAACAAAATCCTCTTTCTCAGCCGATGCCATTATCTCCAGCACCTTCAGCATCTCCCGTCAACGACAGGGATGTCAGTGACGAGGTGGAATATAATCCAGACCTCATGGTATTAAGAGGAGAGATTAAGAGGGAGAACAGCATGTAGCTCCTCATTCTAGTTCTACCCTCTCATCCTGCAGTGAGGACGTGATGGTTTATACCCAGTGATCTCATGAGGATCCTACTTTTTAAGCCATGATGCTGCAAATGCAGGCTGCCGTGGGCTTTGCTGTGGAAGAAGAGTCTACTAAAAAGAATTTATTGGATTTTTTTGGAGGTTTCTTGTTCACCCTCCATTATAGTCCTTCCTCTAGAGGATGCTACTTTTGCTGCAGGGTACAAGCCTAACTCACTGCTTGCAGTTCCCAGAAAGGCTTATAAGCAGCATCTAGCCCTTTCTACTAAGCCTTATTGTGCCAGCCAATGAGAAACTGACTCAGTAGTCATCATGGCTGGTCATGATAGCTCTGAAGTACCTAAGCACCTGAGTACTCTGCCTCCTGACAAGGAGTCTAGAAGGCCGGATGCGATGGACAAACATACGTATGTCTCTGCCTCCCTCAGCCTGAGAATTGCTAATTATCAGGCCCATATGATCAGATATCAGAACAACCTACAGAAAGCTGCTAAGGCTGCAGCCCTGGCTTTGCCTGAAGGTTCCAAGAATGAGTTAATTAAAACTTTAATTTCTAGCCGGCTCCGTGGCACTGAGCGATGGGGCATCACTCTGGAACGATGGTGATCCAGGTTCACATCCCGAGTCCAGACACCAGGAGCAGACACCATCCAGGAGGGAGCTTACAGCTTTCTTTTTAAAGCTTCCATCCTGGTGGGCGGGATGTGGCGAGCCACTCTTGTAGCGGCCCCTGGTGGTGGTTTATGGAGGCAGTCTTGGCGTGGGTAACCATACGCTGTCGAACACCCTCTGCCCCCAGGATGCCACCATGGTCGCATGCATTGCGGGAGGTGGGAGGGTGTCCCAGAACAGAGGAAAATGTCAACCTGCAGCGCCGGATGACGGCCTTCAGTAGGTCTCCCTCTTGCCACTCACCACACTGCACCTGGCCCCCGATCAACATTTCCGGTTAACAGGTGGCTCCTCTCCCACCGCTTAGCAGGGATAAGCCAAACCACCAGTGGGGAATGTCGGCAGAGCTCTGGGGGAGCCGAGACAGGCGCGGCAGTGGGGGTTAGGTCCTGTGGGGAGAGGGAGAGCCAACATGTGAGAGCCCAAAGGAGTGGGACTGTAGGGCCCTGGAAGGAGCAAAAAAAAAAAGCTTTGACTTCTGGGGTTGATGTTGGCAAACATTTGCTACAGTCAACCTCTGATGTTTCTTATGTCTCAGCTTGGGTTGCTGCTTCAGGCATTTGTATGAGACATTATTCTTGGTTTACAGTTGCTGTTTTTTTTTTTTTTTTTTTGTTTGTTTTTTTGTTTTGTTTTTAGATGACATACAGCAATCAGTTTTGAATGCTCCCTGTAGAGGGGCAAAACTGTTTGTTTGGTTATGATGTTCAACAGGTGGTCAGGGGACTGCAGACTTCCAAAATGACACTCAGATCTGTTAATTCTCTTTTGTATGACTCTCTTTAGACTACAACCCCATCTTCACTGTTGTCTCCAGGGCTGGTTGTGGGGCAGGATCTCCCTGCATCTAAACCATTGGCAGGAGATAACTTTGTATGAGTGGGTCCTGGAGATAAGTCAGGGGCATGCCCTGGAGTTGCTAGACATCCCTCCAGATCATCCTACACCTCTTTCCTGTTATCCTCTGTGCCATTTGTCCCTTCTTCGGGAAGAAGTGCAGTCATTAGTACAAAAATGTACCGCAGAACCAGTTCCTCCATACCAGAGAAACAGAGTTCTATTCCAGAAACTTCCTGGTACCAAAATGGACTGGGGATCTACGTCATGTGCTGGACCGCAAGGATCTCAACTTGTACATAGAATACAAGAAGTTTTGCATAGTATTCCTACAAGCTCTGATTTCCCTTTCTGCAAAAAGTAGACTGACTGTCCTCCCTAGACATGAAAAATGCCTACCTTCATGTCAAGATCAGAAAAGCCCACAGAAAGTGCCTGCATTTCATGCTGGAAGGGGGAGCACTATCAGTTCAGAGTGTTGCTGTTTTTGTTGTCTTCTGCACCATGGGTCTTAACCAAATCCTTGGCAGTAGTGGCTGCAGCCCATCGCAGGGAAGGCCTGTATGTGTTCCCCTACTTGGTTAACTGACTTCTGAAGGCCAGCTCCAGGGAAGTTTTACTGCAAACCTGTCACAGACAGGGCAATTATTCAGTGGCCTAGGGGTCACACTGAATGTGCCCAAGTGTGTCTTTACTTCCTCCCAGAGACTGCAGTACATAGGAGCAGTCTTGAATACAGAGAAAGGATGTGCTTTCCTGCCGCAGGACAGGGTGAAAAACCTGATTGCTCAAGCACAATTGGTATACAAAAGTCACTGTGTCCCTGCAAGGACCCTGTTACGTCTTCTTGGTCTCATGGTTGCAGCCATTGTGACAGTGCCACTGGCAGCATTACACACGAGGATACCACTGTGGACATTCGGGGTCCAGTGTGGTGAGCTGACTGATGAACTGGACTAAAGGGTCCTTGTCACATCCCCATTGCTCAGAGCGTTACTGTGGTGGATGAATTGCAGCAACCTTTTATGGTCCCAGGTGGAGGCCGAATTACACATAAATGTCCTGGAAATGAGAGCTCTTTTGGACAGCCTCCAGGTATTTCGGGAGTATCTATGCCCACGTCCCCTGTTAATATAGACGGACAATGCCATTGTGATTCATTACATCAACAAACAAGGGGCACTCATTCTTATCAGCTATTCAGGGAGACAGTGAGAGTATGGTACTGGGCTTTGTCCCATGGCCTACAGCTGTCAGTCATGCATCTTCCAGTTCTCCAAACCATCTTGGCAGACAGGTTAAGTGAGTCACAGTCCAAAATTCATGAATAGGAACTGCTGACCTCTGTGGTAGACGACCTCTTCATATGATTGGGTCATACAGAGCTGGACCTTTTTGCATCCCTACAGAACGCAAAACTGCCATGTTTCTGCTTGCTTTCTCCAGGGCATGGAGATTTCTGGTGAGACGTGTTGTCCCTCTCTTGGAAAGGGAAATTCCTGTACTCATTTCCCCCAGTTCCTCTAATACATGGGGTACTAATCAAATCCTCATCATCATCATTGCTCCTCTATGGCTTTGTCAGATAGGGTTTCCACTCCTGCCAGCAACTGGCAGTGAAGCCTCCAGTACCTCTACCATTGCGTCTGGGTCTGTTGTCATGGAGCAAAGGGTCCATCTGGACCTGAAGTCCCTCTGCATGCCTGGCTCCTGAAAACATAGCCATGACACATTTTGGGGTATCCCCTAAAGTTACTGATGTTCTGGTTGCAGCCAGAAAACCTTCTACCAAACATACTTACTGCTTGAAGTGGAAGTGGTTCAGTCTGTGGGCTGCTTCCAAGAATTTGGACCCATTTACTTGTTCTGAAAATGCATTACAGTAATACTTGCTGTCCCTGTCAGACTCTGGTCTACAGTATTTCTCACTTTAGGTGCATTTGGCAGCTATATCAGCTTTCCATGTCCTTTTGATGGGTGTACGGTTGCACAGCTGGAGTTGTCCCAAGATAAAACATCCTCCTTGTAATTCAGTCCCTCCTTGGGACTTGAAATCTGTGCGTGAGAAATTGACATTGGCTCTGTTTGAGCCTGCCACAGGTTGTGGCTTTCATTTTCTGTCATGGAAAACATTGTTTTTAGTTGCCATCATGTCTTCTCAAAGGATTTCAGAGCTGCAGGCTCTTATGTGAGCCATTTTATTTGATTGTTCACAAAGATAGCATTTCTTTTTTTTTTTCTTTTTCCAAACACTGTTTTTCACCCACCATCGCTGAACTCTCTCCGGTGACTTCCCTGGTGCATTCTGTACCTCCTTGCGTTGCCTCCTGTACCTGTCACAGCTCCTCTCCAGCGCCGGGCATCCCCCGGGTCTCCCCTCGAGGGAAGGGTCGCCCCACCCAGGGCACTCTATCTTATAGTATTGAGCCACCGGGCTGGGGGGGAGAAGCGGAGGGTACTCGGGCCCGACTCCAGGAATGTGGAATGTGAGGGGAAGCGCCATAGCCTATCAGCGGTGGAGGGGGTTTTCTACGTGGTTATGTTCCCTGTGGAGCCCAGCTACCAAGGCAACACCCGCTGTGGCTCCACCCCCCCTGGCATACGCCTGCAATGCTCGTTCAGCTACCCCCCCGGCCTCCGCCAGAGGTCGCTCGTTGAGCGATCGCTACCCCAACCCTCCCCGAGAAAGAAAGAGCAGTCTTCCGGGCGCTCAATCTCTTCCTCCCCTGCTGATCCCCGGCCGCCCGGGCTCATTCCTGAACCCAGGTTACCGGCGTGGCGCGAGGTGTGGCGTCCAGCGCCTCAACCCTCAGCGCCACCGGGCCAGCTAAAGATAGCATTTCTTTGTGTACAAATCCTAAGTTTCTGCCAAAGTTGGTATCTGAATTTACACTGAATCAGATGATTCACCTTCTTGTTCACTGCCTTGAGCACGCCAGTCAGGGTGAGGCATTGCTCCATACTTTAGATGTACATAGGATACTGAGATACTGTGTGACTCACACCAAGGACTGCAGAAGGTCCTCTCGGCTTTTTATTTCATTCACCCCTGAGAAAGAGGGTGCCCTTTGTTTAAACAGTGTCTGTCCAAATGGCTGGCATATTGTATTATGTTCTGTTGTCGGAAGTACAATGAAGAACTTCCTGGTGCAGTTCATGGTCACTCCATAAGGGGAATAACCCCTTCTGTTGTACGTCTCAGAAATGTTTCTGCTGCTGACATTTGTGCTTCAGCCACGTGGTGCACTGTCCACACCTTCACTAAACTTTACAGTCTGGACATAGTCTCTCATAGACATGCTAGTTCTGGGCTTGCAGTACTGCATTGCCTCCTGTCTTGAACATAGATATAAGATTACCAGCCTCCCAGTGACTTTTGGGACGGCTTGGGACTCATTCCAAAGGTGTGGCCTAATGGAAGAGAGATCCTCAAAGAAATAGAACGGGTACATATTTACCATAAGAGTAGATCTTCAAAAGAGACTCTTCCATTAGGACATGCCATCCCTCCCTCCATCCCCCTTCTGCTTCACAGAGGGTTACATCAGGTATTGTGCCCGATCCCGCACCGTGGCTGTTATACCCAGCTTCATATCTCGCCTTGTATGCTTGGTGCTGGTCTGATCTGGTTCCCCAATGGGTGGTGGTCTTGAGTCTAATTTCCAGCGGGGAACTGAGGAATGATGGGCCACCCACATATCTATAGATGCTGATGCATGACGATGTCGTGGGTGACCCATGGCTAGCAAAAGTTTCCCTGTGGTCCTAGTGCTGAAGTGGGTGTAGTTCCAGAGGTGTGGCCTAATGGGAGAGATTTTCTCAAAGATCTGCTGTTACAGTAAGTACATAACTATTCTTTTAGGACTTGTCTAACCATGACTGTAGTTGAATTTGAACTTACCCCCACATTCTTTACAATAAAATGAGCTCTCTTTTGTTTACTTATCCTTCATGGAAATTTACTTGTCCCGGTGGGGGCAGTAGGATTTGCATACCACTGACTTACTGATGAATCCCCATCTCCAGTTTGTAGCACAGTGCTCTGCCACCACACAGCTGGACCTGTCTGCCCTTCATTTTTTTTTTAGCACCAGAATCCTATTGTGCCTCATCTGTCTCTTGTCCAGTGAGAGAAGAGATCCAACTGCTGTAGGTTCTGCTTGTAGTTTAGCCCTTTCATGGCCCAAATCATCCATGTTGCTGTCCTAAGAATCTTTTCCAAATGAATAATATCATTCTTATTGTCCTCTACTGCAACTGCACAGAACTTCCTCGTATGGCATTACCAGTGCCTTTAACAATGGCAGTACCACTTCCTTGATTTGGTTTCTATTCGCCGTTTGTTTCTAAGCAACTTATTGATTTTCATCTACTACTTTACATGCTGTTGCACCTGCTTCAGAATTCTGTGTACCATGATCCCTAAATTTCTATTCATATTCTGTTACCTTCAACTTTATTGCCTTCATCCTGTTTGTGCTGGCCCCAAATTTGGTACCCAAGTGCATAGATTGCATGGAATGGCTAACTAACCCTGTTGCTAAACTTGTGCTGCTGTGCAGGGGAACTGAGTTTTAGAAAAGACCCTTGGGCACACTCTGAGTCAGCTAAAGGTGATGGTTTCCAGTGGTGAGGGGGTTGGGGGCAGCTGAGAAACTGTGCATATATCTGGATCACTCCTGATGAGCTGAGTCAGGAGCGGGAAATCATGTCCGACTCAGAGGAGACAGTACTCTGCTGCATCCTTCCTGATGCATTAAAAGCAAATTACATGATAAGGGTTTGAGTAGGGAGAGTGCAGAGGATATGGGGATAAATTACAGCCCCCCTCAACCACAGACAGACACACACATGCGCACACACGCACGCACGCACAAAGAATAATGTGACTTACAATTTGGTTGTAGAGAGGGGGCAAAAAAGTTACTGCACAAAAAACAGAAGAACGTAGAGGGGAAAAAAAATGATTGCACAAAAAACAAGAACATAGAAATGCTTAAATGAGGGTAACTTTGCCTTGCACAATAGTTTTATGTAGGATTTCAAATCATGATGTCTAAAATAACTGTTGCAGTAAAATTTTTGAATTTTAGGGAGCTGTCCGTTCCTGTGTAAAAATGGCAAATTACAGTATGGGATGAAGCATATTCCAACTGCCTCATGACAGTATCTGTTACCAGTACTACCTGATCAGAAACCGTATCCATCCATTAGCAAAGAACATGACAACATTTTTAGTGTTAATCTGCATAGAACAGTAATTTTTTTGGGGGGAAAAGACAAAACTATGTTACTGCAGTTTGTCAAGGTCTGGCATTACCACTCATGTCTAACTTTTTGGTGCATTTTCAGCGTTGGTCAGACTATGTAGAGCGATACGTTAACTCTGATTCTACCTCTCCAGAACTACGGGAACATCTAGCTCAGAAACCAGTGTTTCTGCCAAGGTAGGAGAGTTCTTTCCTACGTAGACATATCTCTTGTTAAGGTATTTTAATGACTTAAGAGTTGAGGTTCATGTGTAGAAAGTTGCAAAGAGCAATATTTTTTTTCTTTTCCTTCTCTTTTGTCAATCCGGTCCCTACCCCCAAACAAAAAGCTGGTCTACCTATTCCTTCCCTCCGGTATTGCAGGATGCTGTCAGCAACCTGTCAGCTACTCCCCCTTGTCAGTAGGGATTTACATGGAGTGGGGCCTGGGGTACAGATGACTGTCATGTAGACAGCTTGCTGCGCATACTTTTGTGCCCCGTTTTCTTCTTGGGTCACTCCCTCCACCCTGTGGCGTGAGAGGTGCCTACGTCTGCTTTGACATTACAGCATCCCTCCAGGGAAACACAAGCTTCCTTGTCCCAGCTGCAGGGTATTTGTGTGGTGCCAGAACTCTCTGCCAGCCCTTCCCAACTGAGGCACAATGCTGACCAGCAGCTGTCTCTGTCAGGCCCGTCCCTTGATATGGCTTCCGAAGTCTACTCCCAAACCCAAGTGGCCTACACAGCAGTGCGATTTGTTGCTGTAGGTCCATCCGGGCAGCCAATGCAGTAGTGTGTCTAAATAGATCTTGAGTGGTTCTGCCACTGCTGCAGAAATGTAAGTTCTAGGGACATGGATATGTTGTTCATCCACACTCATTGGCAGGTATCCTTGCCGCTTTAAATCTTGCCGGAAGGTCTTCAAGCTTGCTCCTCCCACCCACCCGGGTGGTATAACTCTCGGCTCCGCCCCATGACGCCAGATCTTCCTTACCGCTTGGAAGCTCAGGTTCCCTCCTTAACGCTCTGCGTTTGAGACTGGTTCCTATTTCTCCGTTTGCGGATTTAAAAATAAATTTTGCGAAAAAGACTTCTAGTCTCGATCCCTCAGGGCTGCGATGGACAATCGACTCGGATTTCGGAGATGCCCACGCGGGCAGAAGATGTCTCGGACGGATCCACACTCCACGTGTCTACTGCTTAGGCCTTGAGCACGACCCGCAGGCTTGCGCGACCTGTGCTTCATCTTTTCTCGGCCTATTGCCCTCAAGACCGTGCCCGATTGCTAACTGGGCTGGCCCCGAGAAGCGCTTTCCCTCCGGTGAAGTCCAAGGAGGCCCGTTGGCGTGTTTCCCGGGCGCGCGGCGGGTTCGGGCGGATCAGCTCGAGCGGATGATCGCCTCAGAGGAGGCGGCGCTGGCCGTGATCTCTCGCCGCGCATTTATCCGCCTCTGGGTTCTTCTACACGGCTTCTTTTAAGGAGCTTTGTCTGTTCCTCTCCACTAAGGGAGAAGGGCTTACGCCTGCTGGACCTTATTCTCGGTCCAAAAGAAGGACAGGGGTAAGTCCCTCCGTCGACGCTCTTGGGAGCGGGAAAGGTCCTCTCCCGAGTCGCGTCGACGTCAGCTTTTGACCCATCGGGCTGCTTCGCCACTGGCCTCACGGTGTCCCCTGGCCAGGTCAGTTGACCGAGATTTTCTTGACCTGTTGGACGGGCTGTCGCCTAGCAGCCGAGATTCCCTCTCCCGGTTCCCCGGGAGGAGTTGAGGATCCCGTGGCTCGCCTGTGCCTCCGGTTCGGAGCCCTCGATGGACCATCCAGCCGACGGAGTGCCGGTTCCGCCGACACCTCCCGCACCGACCTCGAAATTCCGGGACTCGGTCTCTGACCTCTTCGCGTCCAGCCGATCCCACCGCCATAGGCGGTCCGGTCCGGCACCGCTGGTAAGGCGGCGTCGCCAGCTGGCTCCTCGCCCTCCTCCTCGGACGAGGGAGGCTTCGCGAAATTACGCCGACGGTACGAGGACCTTATGTTGCAACAGCTCCTCCTGGCCGGGAGTAAGCCACCCCGTCGCCTTCCCGGCCATTAAGTGGTTGTCACCGAGCGCGCCGACACAACCCTCGACTTATCCGAGGGAGCTATACCCAGGCCGGTTGTTACCGCCAAACCAGCTGCTCCACCGATTCGGTGGAACCTCCGCCTCCACAGCCACCAACTGGGGCTCCGACCAAGGATTCTCGGTCGGCTAAGGGTCTACCCCATCGGCTGTCAGTTACCTCCTCCGACCGACCTCGGCAGGTGAAGGGTGGCTCAGGCCAGAGGCAGCTCTTGAGGACTCTTCCGAGTCCGAAGATGATTCCTCCTTTTTTCCAAGCGACTGGACTTGGAGTCTTCAGGAGGTCAGTCAATGGACGATAGCCCGTCGTCCTTCCTAGGACTGCTTCGGCTCATCTCGGAGTCCACCGGGATGGAGCTCGAACCCGTTTCCAAACGGGCCAGGTATCCCCTCACGGAGATTCTGGACCGAGGGGATTCTCCGACGGAGGCCTTTCCGGTGGCCGAGGCCATAGTGGGTCCGCACTGGAGCTTTAGTAGCGCCTGCTTCCTGCCCTGCGCTTCGGCCAGGATGGCCAGGAAGTATCGCGGGTCCCTACCGGTTCTTTGTCCGGTTTCTGAACACCCTCTGCTGAGGGGTTGGTTACCGACAGCGTTTCCGGCCGGGCAACGCTCAGGAATGTGGACAAACCTCCTGACAAGGAGTCCAAGAAATTGGACTATGTCGGCTAAAAGTTCACGCTATGGCCCTCTCGCTCTTCACAGGCCAGTTCGGCCGCCCTCATGGCACATTTTTCTCATGCCCTGTTGGGCTCCCTGGATGAGGTCATCCTCATCTTCCTCCCGATCTGCAGACTACGGTTAAGCAGGTGCGGGACCAGGGCAGGGCAGTGGCCAAACAGCAGCTCCAGACTGCTTTGGATATAGGGGACTCATGTGCCAGATCAGTGGCGGCCGCAGTGGCTATGCGTGTCGGTTTGGCTGAGGATATCCACCTTTACTGGATACCCAGCAAGTTGGCGGATGTTCCCTTTTGGGGACTGGACCTTCTTGCCCTGGGGTGGAAGGTCACCTGCAGAGGATCGAGAAGTCCAATGCTACCTTGGACTCGGTCTCTTCCGCTCAGAAGGACAAAGGCCGCAAACCACAGCCTAAGCCCTTTAGGTCCTTCTGTGCCTCAGGCCTCGCCCAGCAACGCCAGGGCTGGCAGGCTCGGCCTTGGCATCCCAAACCCAAGCCGCTTCCTCTAACAGGAGGCAGGGAGGAAAGGCCCAGGAGGTCCCTCGGCCGGTCCCTCCTCCAAGCCTGCCCAGTGACGGGCTGAGGGTGTCGCCCCATTCCGCCACCTTACTCCTGGGTCCCCCGTGGGGACTTGCTCCGCACTTCCGTTCGCCTGGTCCGCTGTTACCACGGACAGGTGGGTCTTGAGAGGTGGGAAGAGGCCTGCCTCTGGAATTCGGAGCAGGCACCACCCTTCAGGGCTCGCCCCTCGGGGCTTCGGGTCCCCAGGCTCACTGGCGGCTCGTCGAGCCAACATCGCTCTCCTCCTCCAGAAGGAGGTGATAAGAGGTGGCGGACCCTCCTTCCAGACCCAGGGTTTGTGTCCAGGTACTTCCTGGTTCCAGCAGACGGGGGGCCCCATTCTCGACCTACGCGACCTAAACAAGTTCCCTAAGGTCTCGAACCTTCAGGATGGTCACTCTGGCTCAGATAATACCATCCTTGGAGCGGCGTGTGGTTCTGCTCTCTGGACTTGCAGGGCCAGCGTTTTTCATGTCCCTATCCGTCCGTCTCACCAGAGATTCCTTCGGCTTCGAGCGGAAGGATCCCTTTCGAGTTCCAAGCCATGCCCTCGGCTTGTCTCCAGCTCCCAGGGTCTTCACCAAATGCATGGCAGTGGTGACAGCATTCTGGCGCCGAGGGTCCGGGTGCCCTTACCTGGACGACTGGCTGATAGCAGCTCCTCCAGGAAGGAGGCGGAGTGGTCCAGAGATCTGGCCCTCCAGGTCTGTTCTCAACTGGGCCTCCTTATCAACGAGGCCAAGTCGGAACTCGAGCCAAAGCAGGTGATTCTATTCATCGGGCGCAGCTCGACTCTCTTGAGCAGGCGGCGGCTCCGCGGACAGGGCGGGTTCTTTCCTCCTTTGCCCGATCATTTCTGGTTTGGGCAATTGCCCTGCCCGGACTTCCTCGCCTCCTGGGTCTCATGGGCGCCTGCACCAGCGTGGTCCGTTGGGCCCGGCTGGAACATGCGCCCTTCAATGGGGACTGGCCAGCCAGTGGTCACAACGCTAGCATCCTTTGGACCAGCTTGTGCGGTGACACAGGGGATGTGGAGCGCTCCAGTGGTGGACCGTTCCAGATCATTTGCAGGAGGGCATCCCGTTCGTCCGCCCGAGCCGACGGTCTCTCTATCGACCGATGCCTCTCTGATGGGTTGGGGTGCCCATCTGGGGGAACACCGGGCTCATGGCCTCTGGTCCCCGCGGGAGTCCGATGCCACATCAACCTGCTGGAGCTCCGAGCGGTCCGCCTAGCTCTCACCGCCTTTGCTCCGTTCCTCCGGGGTCAAGTGGTCTGAGTCCAGACGGACAATACCACGACCATGTTCTATCTAAACGCCAGGGCGGACGCGCTCCATGCTTCTATGCAAGGAAGCTTCCCGATTTGGTCACTGTGCGCAGCCTGGAGGCGGATCTCCTAGCCATTCATGTGGCAGGAGCCTCCAACACCCTGGCCGATGCCCTGAGCCGGATAGGGGCTGCATCCCACGAGTGTTCTCTCCTGCCGGAGGTAGTACAGCATCTGTTCTCCCATTGGGGCACACCTCAGGTGGACCTGTTTGCCTCCAGGGAGAACGCTAAGCTGAGTCTGTTCCATGCCCGCCCCCCTCAGCAGGGCTCGCTGCAGGGGGATGCCTTCTCGAGGCAGTGGACCCCGGGCCTCTTTACGCCTTTCCCCCATTTCCCTTGATCCACAAGGTGCTTCTCAAGGCGAGGAGGGACAAGGCGCAGGTGATTCTGATAGCCCCAGACTGGCCTCACCAGTTCTGGTACCCAGATCTCCTCAGTCTCAGCTCCAGGACTCGCTGGCAGCTTCCAGCTCGCCGGACCTGCTCTCAGTCAATCAGGGAGGTGTTCCATCCGGACCTTCAATCCCTGCACCTGACGGCCTGGTTCCTGGCTGGCTAGAGTTCCAGGCCTTGGGTCTTTCCAGCCGAGGTCCCTCAATGTAGTTGGCGTCCCGTATGAGTCAACCAGAAAATGTTATGCCTTCAAATGGAAAAGGTTTTCCATTTGGTGTCAGGCAAGGGCTTGGACCCTTCCTCCTGTTCCTTGGCAAGCATCTTGGACTATTTATGGTCCCTTTCTAATCAAGGGCTTAGGTCGGCTGACCTAAGGGTACACCTGCAGCCATCTCTGCTTGCAGGCGCGGGCCGAGAGCAGTCGGTGGCTTAGGAGAAGGTGGTCTGGCGCTTTTTCAAAGGCCTTGATCACATTTCCTCCAGTGCAGGAACCCCCACCTCGTGGGATCTACTGCTGGTACTGGCAAAGCTCATCGGGCAAGCCATTGAACCCTATGCACAGGTGTGCTCTCTCACCTGTGTAAGTGGAAGACCGCCTTCTTGGTGGCTATCACGTCAGCCAGAAGGATGGGAGAGCTCCAGGCGCTTTCCATCGAGTCTCCTTACCTGGTCTTCCACAGGGACAAGGTTGTCCTGCACCCCCACCCGAAATTCCTTCCGAAGGTGGTGTCGGAGTTTCACCTTAACCAGGTGTTGACTCTGCTGGTGTTCTACCCTAATCACACCTCGGAGGCCGAATATAGGCTCCATACTTTGGACCCTAGAAGGGCGCTCGCTTATTACAAAGAGCGCACGGCTGAAATTCGGGGAGAGGTTCGCCAGCTGTTTGTCACCTACGCTGAAGCCGCATCTGGCAGACCTGCAGCCAAGCGGACGATAAGCAGGTGGGTCACTTCCTGCATAGATCTCTGCTATAAGTTGGCGGGCATGGAGCCTCCAGAGGGATAAGGCTCATTCTACCGGCCATACTGCTGCAACGTGGCTGCTTCCAGGGACGTCCCTATCCAGGAAATCTGCAGGGCTGCTACCTGGAAGTCAGCAAACACTTCATTACCCATTACCACATCGACCTTGAGTCACGCCGGGATGCTGGTTTTGGGGCCTCGGTTCTCCACTCTCTCTTTCCCAAGTAAGTATTGGGGTGTGCGTCTTGCCTCCCTCCTCCCGGAGAACTGCTAGGAGTCTGCCAATGAGTGTGGATGAACAACATATCCATGTCCCTAGAAATACAGGTTACTCACCTGTAACAGGAGTTCTAGTAATGGTATATGTTTGTTCATCCACACGACTCTCCATACCTCCGGCTTCGACGCACAACCTGAGCTTCCAGCGGGCCAGATCTGGCGTCATGGGGCGGAGCCGAGAGTTATACCACCCGGGTGGGTGGGAGGAGCAAGCTTGAAGACCTTCCGGCAAGATTTAAAGCGGCAAGGATACCTGCCAATGAGTGCGGATGAACAACATATACCATTCCTAGAACTCCTGTTACAGGTGAGTAACCTGTATTTTTGAACAGTGGTTCATGACAAAGCCCACTAGCAGCACTGTATGAAGTTGTCACAGACGGGTTCTCTCCCAGAACTCAGTCTGCACTGCTACCAGATCTTCTTCAGGATATCTTTCATAGGCCACACCTTTGAAACTATGCCCATGTGAGTACTAGGACCACACAGACTCTTTTGCTAGCTGGGGGCAACCACGACAACGTCATGTGTCAGCATCTATATAAATTTAGAAAATGGCAATGTAAATGCTAGCATTCTGATTGGCTGTCACGGTTACATTGCTCGGAGTGAATTTTTCGATAGTGCCCGGTCAAAAACAAGTGCCAATTCGGGGTGCCCCATTACCAAGGGTATCCTTGGGCACCCCGAATTTTCAATCTCACCAGCCGTCATGTTTTTTACCCTCGCTTAACGAGCAAGATACTGCTCACCTCCAACCTGACTTTATTACACAGAAAATAAAAGCTCTGTCATTCGCCATATAAGACTTATTTGGTAAAGTAAATTAAAATCACAGAATGCAGTCCTACCAAAGTGGTCTTTGCCACTGTTGCCGAAGTTCCGCTCTGCATGCTGCTGATGCCATTTGGCGCCACTGACAGACACGAATGCAAGCCCTCCCATACCTCTATTGCCATTCTTTCTTTTATTGAAATATAACCCCATGCTTGTCTTTTGAAAATTAATCTGAGACCATTTAAAACAACCGCCAAGATAAATCAGTGCTTCATCACAGCGCTAGCCTAGTGCGGTTCGTAGTATTCCCCCATACGGCCACACTGCACAGAAAAAAAGATGCAGAAATATCACAAATCTTTCTTTTATTTGAAACTATATTGGTTTCCTGAACGGCCTAGTGCATTACTGATAGTGCTCCATCTCAAGATGAAACCAGTGTTGGAATGGAAACTCTGGGTACAATTCAAAAGCGGATCGTAAATATGAAAAAAGTTACCTCGCATTGCATTCACCACAGCACTACATTCCCCTGTTCAATGTAAACCTGATAAGACACCCAAACCATCCAAAATAAACGTGTTATCCACTGTTTGGGGGGGCAGACAAAACAGCAAACAACCATAACCTTGAGGACATCCTTATGCGAAACAAAACATTAAAAAGCAACAGCGCCCTCCACTTGGTATTCTACCACTGCAAGTACTACTTTACCTCAAAACTTAATTATAATTTTTTATACGTTCATTATTAGTTTTATATATTTTTTCAAAACTCACCTATGGGCCATTTTCTAAGTGCAGTAATACTCTCCAGGGTGGGCGATATTGAGAAATACTGGACCTTCCAGTCGCTATAAGGCCGTCCGCCTACAGTGTTGGGCCTCATTACACCCCTGAGCAGTCCAGTATTTCTCAATACCGCCGACCCTGTCGGGTATTATTGCTTACGTGGGCTGCTCCGCCACGCCTTAGTTCTTTTCCCACCATTGATCATACTTGTCGGACCTGCTGAGGGAAACGTCATCCACTAGTTGTTGCCATTTATCCTTTATTTTAACAGAGTATTTTTTGTCATCTCTGTATGCCACCGAAATCTAGAGAAGCTTTATTTCAATACTAAGCATGAAGAAAGAATTTATAAAGAAGATATGCTCACAAACTTCAGCTGTGCTATTTGGACCTGTCTCACAACGTGAGGACTGGTGAGATTTGCCAGGGCTTCAACTAAGCAGCAAGTTGACACCATAAGAAAGTTCTAGAAAATGTTCATCTCCAAAAAGCATTAGTAGCCGTGGAGCAGGAGCAAGGCCCAAAATAACTGTCACCATCCACGTAGGCCAAGAAACAGCTGCCAAAGTCAAAGGGCCAGGACAGGGAAAGGTCGTCGCCATGGCCTCCTCTTCGTTGGGCCATAAACATACAGACAAAGAGAAGTCTTGTTTCCCCGGCGAGATCCTGGTCCCCGTTGAGACAAGGTAATCTTGCAGAGTTATCACCCACTCTAGCATCGTTGACCCCCACCCCCAGTCACTGAGACACCAAGGTAGGGGCCTGGCTTGGGCATTGCCATACCTACTATGGATGGTGCAACGCCATCGTCGTCCGGCCAAGGCCCATCATCAGTACAAGTAGTGACAACCCCTGGCTAGAGCATCATCGACTCTCAGGCTGTGCTGGTGTCGCTTTCAGAAATAATACAGTGCATTATGCCTTGCTTGCCTAAGCAGGCAGTTATCCCATTGACAGGGCCTACAGGCAATTTGCACCCATCAACAGTAGCTTCCAGCACACAGCAAATTCCGCCTTCACAGCCACCGCCATTACCTCTGGCGCCTTCGACAGGGATGTTGATGAAGTGGAATATAATCCTGACCTCATGGTAATGGAGGAGGATTTAGAGTAGGGTTATGTAAGTACTGATACTCTGCAGTATGGGCATTAATAGGATATAATGGACCGCCCAGGGGCGTAATGAGGCCTGATGCCACAGGTGGGGAGGGCCTTATAGCCCCTGGAAGGTCCATTACATCCCATAATGCCCACTCTGGAGGGTATTGTTACACTTAGAAAATGGCGCATGTGTAACATTTTTTAATAAAATGGAATTCAAATTAACAACAAGGTGAATAAATGTTAAAAATAGAATAAAAGTAGTTTTTTTTTTTTTTATAAAGTAGTCCCTTTGTTATGCTGCAGTGTCCAATAGAGGGTGCTGCTGTTTAGGAGAGCCTGTTGGAGTGATCTGGATTTGCGTCCCGTGGATTTATGGACGCTGTAGTCCTGTGCTTGAGGTAGCAATAGGCACAGAGAGTGAAAAAAATTGGGTTATAAAAAAAAAAAAAAAGTTATGAAGACTTTGGGAGCCAAAGAGAAGATGAAGTGCTCGGGTGACCTCTGTGAGTGCGTTCAACAGGTGTGGTTAGGCTGGTGGGTTGGAGCTCGAGTGAGTGAGTGAGAGAGAGAGAGAGAGAGAGAGAGAGAGCTAGCGCGGATTGGGAAGAAGCGGGGCAAGGAAACACAGGAGAGGGACTTCTGTGAATTGCGTTCGATTGATAGTCTGGCTACTGGGTTGGGACGTTTGTGAGAGCTGATGGGGATCCTAGGTCGGGAGGGATCTGCGCGCTTCAGTAGCATCGGGTTTTCGGGGGGAAGGGGATGAAGAACTGGTAATTTTTGTTGTGTTTTTGTTGTTTTTAATGCTGAAAAGCTTTGAATTTTTGTTTGTGGGGACTAATCCGGGCAGTTAAGAGAGGTGGGGCCTCTGGATTGCTCTCTCACTTAGCAAGAAAAAAACGATGGCAGGTTTTGAAAATTAGACTGGCATTATGTTGAGCAGAGCTGGCACTTGTTTTTTTACTGGGCATTAAGACATAACCACACCAGTGTGCCTTAGCGAATCCGTGTGCAGCTTTTACAAGATCCATTTTCTAAGATGGAGTACAGTTTGTAGCCCATTGTTCTAGTTCTACCCTGTCATCCTGCAACAAGGATTCAGTGGTGTATACCCCAAGATCATCTCCTGGGGATCCTACTTTTCATGCTGTGATGCAGCAGTGCAAGCTGCCATGGGCTTTACTGTGAAAGACATTTCCACTAAAAGAATTTAATAGATTTTTTGGAGGTTCCTTGCTCACCCTGTGTTATAATCCCATGTATTTCTCCTGCATTAGAGAATGCTACTTTTGTTGCATGGTACAGACCCAACTCGCTGTCTGCAGTTCCCAGAAAGCTGATAAGCAGTAAGTCATCATGGCTGCTCGTGATAGGACTGCTGCACCGACTGCTCATGATGGGACTACCACACCTTAGCACCTGAGTATTCTGCCTCCTGACAATGAATTTCGAAGGCTGGATGTGATGGGCAGGCGTATATATGCCTCCGCTTCCCTGGGCCTGAGAATTGTTAATTATCAGACCCACATGATCAAGTATCAGAACAGCCTTTAGAAAGCTGCTGAGGCTGCAGCCCATGCTTTGCCTTTGTAAGTTCAGCTTATGATGTTTCTGATGATTCAGCCAGGGCTGCTGCTTTAGGCATCTGTAAGAGACTTTTATCTTGGCTTAGAGTTTCTGGTTTTGCTAATGATGTTCAGCAAGCAGTTTTGAATGCTCCCCTTAGAGGGACAAAACTATTTGGTTATGATGTTGAAGGAGGTGCGCGGGGGACTTCAGACCACCAAAATGACACTCGGATCTGTTAAGTCCCTTTATCCCACT
Source organism: Neoceratodus forsteri (assembly GCA_016271365.2). NCBI lineage: Eukaryota > Metazoa > Chordata > Ceratodontiformes > Ceratodontidae > Neoceratodus > Neoceratodus forsteri. The sequence continues at coordinate 1,721,557,136 of CM028129.1, read as the reverse complement.
CCTTCTAGGGGACGTGGAAGGGGATTCTTTTGTCAGCCTGTTGCCAGAGGTGGGCGTGCCTTCTGCCAATAAGGCTGCCCCCCCGCCCATTCTGAAGCATCCAAAGCAGTCAGTGCCAGGTACTCTGTCTGCACCAGTTCTGTATGACTCTCTTCATACTACAACCTCACTTCCACTGTTATGTCCAGAAGTGGTTGGAGGGGGGGGGGCAGAATCTCCCTGCATTTAAACCAATGGTAGGAGAGTACAATGGACAAATGGGTCCTGGAGATGATAGCCAGGGGGCTTGTTCTGGAGTTGCTGGGCACCCCTTCACATTATCCTCTGCCTTCTTCCTGTTATCCTCTATGTCATTTGTCCCTTCTTAGGGAAGATGTGCAGTCAGCAGTCCAGAAACATGCTATAGAACCAGTTCTCCAAAACAGAAAAAGGGGGTCCCATTCCATATATTTCCGGTCCCAAAATGGACACAGGCTCTACGTCCTGTGCTAGACTGCAGGGATCTCAACTCGTGCATACAATACAAGAAGTTTTGCATGGTATACATACAAGCTCTGATTCTCCTTATACAAAAAGAGGACTAGCTGTGCTTCCTAGACATGAACGATACCTACCTTCATGTCAGGGTCAGAAAAGCCCACAGACTGTATTTGTATTTCATGCTAGAAGGGAAGCACTGTAAGTTCATGGAATTGCCCTTTGGCATGTCTTCTACACCATGGGTCTTTGCCAATTGCTTGGTAGCAATGGCATCAGCCCTTCGCAGGGAAGGCCTATATGTGTTCCCCTACCTGAATGACTAGCTTCTGAAGGCCAGCTCCAGGGAAGTTTTACTACACATGCTGTTGCAGACAAGGCAGTTGTTCAACTTAGGGGCACAGTGAGTATGCCCAAGTTGGTCTTGACTCCCTACTAGAGACTGCAGTACACAGGAGCAGTCTCAGATATAAAGAAAGGGTGTGTTTTCCTGCCACAGGACAGGGCGGAAAACCTGACCGCTCAAGCATAGTTGGTATACAAAAATCACTATTATCCCTGAATGGACCATGTTGCATTTTCTGGGTCTCATGACTGTGGCCATTGTGACACTGCCACTGGTATGATTTCACATGAGGATACCACAGTGGACACTCCGGGGGCTGTGGGATCAGCTGACGGACGAGCTGGACCAAAGGGTCCTTGTCACGTCACGTCACCATTGCACAGAGCATTACTATAGTGAGTGGATGGCAACAGCCTGTTAAAGGGCATTCCATTCCTTGTCCCGGCTCCTGTACAGATCCTCATCATGGATGCCTCGGGCTGTGGCTGGGGTGCTCGTCTGGGCCCCTACCAGACACAAGGGTTATGGTCACAGGTGGAGGTCAAGTTACACATCAGTGTACTGGAGATGAGAGCTGTTTTGTACAGCCTCCAGGCATTTCAGGAGCATCTATGCCCAGGTCCTCTGTTAATACAGATGGACAACGCTAGTGTGATGCGTTACCTCAACAAACGAGGGGACACTCATTCCTATCCTCTCTGCTGTGAAGCAGTGAGTATGGTACTGGGCTCTGTCCCACAGCCTGCTGCTGTCAGTCTGGTATTTCCCAGGTCTCCAAACCTTCTTGGCAGACAGGCTAAGCAGGTCATAGTCCAGGATTCACGAATGGTAACTGCTGACCTCCATGGTAGGTGACCTGTTCGTAAGATGGGGTCATTCAGTGTTGGACTTCAATGCAAAACTGCCACCTTTCTGCTCGCTCGCTCCAGGGACTGGAGTTTTTGTGGTGAGATGCGTTGTCCCTCTTTTGGAAGGTGAAATTACTATATGCATTTCCCCCAGTTCTCTAATACAGGGGGTGATTAATCAAACTGGGGTTGGAGGGTGCCACCCTTATCCTCATTGCTCTGTGCACTGCTACCAGTTTTCACTACCCTTCAGGCATCTGAATGGTTACCTTGGTATGCTGCTGCTACTACTACTCAAGTTACTCTCACGTGGGATATGTTTAGGTCCATGTCCCACTAGAGGCACTGCTCACACAGTATAGTGCTCTTTCCCAAAGTGCAGATGACCCACCCCTTTTGTCATAGCTAAGAACACTTTGCTTTAGATATAGTAACTTTATAGCCTATCTCTTAAGAAACGGATCACAGATTTGCCATTTTGCCAGTGGTTGTCTATACCTGAAATAGTTCTGTCACAGAAAGCATTAAGTATATAAAAATAACAGTTAGTACTCTGATAGTTATGTGTGTTACAGGATAATACACACTAAAGACTACAGTGAATACATTATTTCTACAGAGATAAAAATAAACACATTTGGAAAGACAGAGGTCACAACTCAACGCTAAGTCAATTCCTAAGTAGAGTAGAAGAAGCTTATCCCAACTGGAAACTTGTGACTTATGGCACTTGATGTTACAAGTTCAAAATCCCAGGCGTAACTGACTTGCCATTGCAACCATATGACAGCAATACAGTACCTTTGGCTAGCAGGCCCACTGTCCCCGCATCACTGAACTGGCATCTCTGACATTGCAACCTGTCTCTGCTTTCGATCTCTGGGAACACGTTTTTACCCACACTGGTCCAAACTGGATTTGTCATCTAGAGCTTGGTGCTTTTGTTATCGCCATTTGCCCAGCTGGAAACATATGACCTTACTTGGGCCACTGATTTGCATTCAGAATGTCTTTTTTAATGAAAGGGACTTGGCACTTTAAAGTTTAACCAAAACAAAATCCTTTTAAATTAAAAGACTTATGCTGCCCACACCCACTTGTTCTCCCAGGAACAGCAGATTTGAAAGAAAGTGTAATCTTATTTCTCACATGACATAAAACATTTTTACAAAGAAAACAGTAAAACAAAACAAAAACAGAAAAATCCTGGGTGATGCATCTGTTACAGAAGTGTTTGTACTGATTTGATTCGGAGGGCGAAGATCAGGCCCCAGCTACCATTGTAGGTAAACTGAGAGCCGTGATCATCAGAGTGGAGAGAACAGAAGACCACAATTGTTATTTGTTTTAAATCACTGGAGAAAAATACATTTGGATAGTAAAAAGTCACCTTGAATTAAAATAAAGGTAAGCTGGTTTATAATTGTGTATGTAACGCACTTCATCTTGTAATGCCCTTACTGTCTGTTAAGTGCCATCGCCTATGACTGACACCCAGCTGGCAATGTGGGCATTATTTGGCGAGGAAGCCATTGGTGTTAACTTTACTGCTTAACTATCTTTATGAACATATGGTGGTAGGTTTAAGATTGATATCATACCCAGTATGGCCATCTGTTGATTCCCCCCGCCCATTCAGCCTATTGGTCTCCTGCTCACCGACTGTTGCCTACATCAGGCAAGTCCAGGTCTTAATTGGGGGGGCTCGTACAGCAAGCAACACTGGTAGGTCTGAAGCCACCAGGCGCCAGGACTACATGGAAAACTTCTAACTAGCAGTCTATCACGGGGAACCGCTAACGTCAGCATGCTGACATCCACCTATCCTATAAACAGGGTGGTCCCCCAGACATACCCCAGTTATTTTCCTGCTGTCGACCCACACACGTCGGACCTCCACAGACACCTGCTTCAGTCTACGGCCATTTTGTTCGCATTTTACCTGTTGTTTATTTCTTTAATTACCCTTAGTAACATCCAAGTTTTCGGTGTTTTCCTTGAAAGGTTTATGTTGTCTTCTCCAACCAGCCTCATCTTCTGACCGGCCAATGAAGTGTGCCTGCAACAAGATGGTCACTCTTCCTGCCTGTTCTTCTTAGGCCCCAGCTACAACACCGAGGCCTACTAGCACTGCCAGGACTTCAACCAGGCCACACGGAGACGCTGCTTGAAGACTCTAGAAAGCTACCTGGTAAAGAAGGAATTGGCCATGATGTAGAAAGAGCTTCAGGACAAGGGTTCTTTTTTCCTCCCCGGCTCAGTCTTCCGGGGCATCATCTTCCCTGAAGAAGAAGAAAGCGAGTGGGACGCACAAGCACCAGGATCGTCCTTAGTCAGCCTCTCACTCATGGTCGCCACAGAAGCAGGCTTCTGCCTCAGGATCTTCCTCACATGGGAGGTCACTCCCTCCGTCCTCAGCAGCCCTTACTCCCTCCGGGCTGCTGGTGGTGCAGCTGCCCGCCCTCCTCTCCATTTCGGACAGTGGCTCTTCAGGGCAGCGGACTTCGTCCCCTGTCTCCCAGCCCCTGACACTCAGGCCCTTAGCATCCACAGGTCTTTGCACGTCACCCCTTGGCTGTGGCATTGCGGTCATCAGTCCCCAACTCCAGGGCCAGCATTAGCTCTTCCAGGCATCGCCCAGATCATGTGTTCACCTCTTCCTCCATGCAGGTGACACCTCTGCCCCGCCTCATGGGAATTCTTCCCCACAGGTATCTGCCTCACTTTTGGGGCCAGTGTCTGCTGCTGCGCCAGACAGACACCAGCTACGCAAGTGCCTTCACCGATGATTCCTCAGCTCTCGTCGCCTCAACCTTCATCACAACCAGTGCCTGCTGGCCCTCCTCAGTATCCTTAGCCAACACCAGGTTGGCCTACGCCAGGGTACCTTACGCCGGTCCCCCAGCCAACGTACACATACCCTCCTCTCAGTATCCATATCCATCCTATAATCCTCCTCCACCAGTGGATTGTAATGCCCTGTTCTAGGGACATGGATATGTTGTTCATCCACACTCATTGGCAGTATCCTTGCCGCTTTAAATCTTGCCGGAAGGTCTTCAAGCATGCTCCTCCCACCCACCCGGGTGGTATAACTCAGCTCCGCCCCATGGCAGATCTTCCTTACCGCTTGGAGCTCAGGTTCCCTCCTAACGCCTGCGCCAGGACTGGTTCCTATTTCTCCGCTTATGATTTAAAAATAATATTTTGCAAAAAGACTTCTGTCTTCGACTCCTCGCGGCGCGCGATGGATAAATCGACCTCGGATTTCGAGATGCCCATGCGGGCAGAAGATGTCTCGGACGGATCCACACCACGGTGTTCACTGCTTAGGCCTTGAGCACGACCCACAGGCACTCCTGTTCATCTCTTTTTTCGCCTACGCCCCTCAAGACCGTTGCCCGATTGCAACTGGGCCGCCCCGAGAAGCTTCTTCTCCGTGAAGTCCAAGGAGGCCCGTTGGCGGTGTCTGGGCGTGCGCGGGTCGGGCGGACTGGGGCCGAGCGGATGGTCGCCTTTAAGAGGAGGGCGCGCTGGCCGTATCTTCCTCGCCGCCGCGCATTTATCCCGCTCTCTCGGGTTCTTCCTACACGGCTTCCTTTTATGAGCTTTGTCTGTCCTCTCCACTAAAGGAGAAGGGCCCGCGCCTGCTGGACCTTTTTCGGCCCAAAAGAAGGACAGGGTAAGTCCCTCCGCCGCACGCCTCTTGGGAGCCGGAAAGGTCCCTCTCCCGGCCGTCGACCGTCGGCTTCTGGCCACTGCTCGGCTTCGCCACTGGCCTCACGGTGTCCCCGCCAGGTCAGTTGACCGAGACTCCACTGATGAAGTCGGATTTTCTCACCCATTGGACGGCTGTCGCCTTTAGCAGCCGAGATTCCCTCTCCCCGTTCCCCGGGAGGAGTTGAGGATCCGTGCTCGCTCTGTGCCCGGTCCGAGCCCTCGGATGGACCTTCCGAGGTCGAAGGGAGGTCGGTTCCCGCCGACACCTCCTGCAACCACCCCGAAATTGGACTCTCGGTCTCGGTCTCGACCTCTTCGGGTCCAGCCGTCCCAACGCTACAGGCGGTCCGGTCTCGCATCGCGGTAGGCGGGTCGGGCTGCTGGCTTTCCTCGCCCTCCCTCGGATGAGGGAGGCTTCGGGCGTAAATTACGCCGACGGTACGAGGATCTTATGTTGCAACAGCTCCTCCTGGCCGAATAAGCCTACCGCGCTTTCCCCGCCATTAAGTGGCTGTCACCGAACGGCCGACACAACCCCTCGACTCTGCCCGAGGAGCCTATACCCAGGCCGGTTGTCCGCCAAAACCAGTTGCTCCACTGGACATGTGTGAACCTCCGCCCACAGCCACCACATTGGGGCCCGGACCGCGATTCCTCGGTCGGGCTATGGGTTGCCACCGGATCGGTTGCTGCCACCCCCACTCCCCGACCGACCCCGGCAGGTGAAGGTGGTTCAGGCCAGAGGCAGCTCTTCGAGGACCCCTTCCGGTCAAGATGATTCCTCCTTCTTTCTCCAAGCGACTGGACTTGAGTCTCTAGGAGGTCAGCCAGGACGAGCAGCCCTCCTGCCCTTCCTAGGACTGCTCGCTCATCTCGAGTCTACCGATGGAGCTCAACCCGCTTTCTCAATCGGGCTAGGTATCCCCACGGAGATTCTGGACCGAGGGATTCCTTCCATGGAGGCTCTTCCGTGGCCGAGGCCATAGTGGGTCCAGCACTGGAACTTTGCAGTCGCCTGCTTCCTGCCCCTGCGCTCGCCAGGATGGCTAGGAAGTAGCGGGTCCCCACCTCTCCTTTTGTCTGTTGAACACCCCTCTGCTGAGGGGTTGTTACCGACAGCTGCCACTGCACGCCAGGGATGTGGACAAACCTCCACAATGAGTCCAAGAAATTGACTATGTCGGGCTAAAAGTCTACGCTATGCCCTTCTCGCCTCTCTGCTGCTGGGCGGCCCTCATGGCACATTTTTTTCATGCCCTGTTGGCTCCTGATGAGGTCATCCTCATCTTCCTACCGATCTGCAGACTACGGTTGGGCAGGTGGGACCAGGGCAGGGCAGTGGCCAAACAGCAGCTCCAGACTCGCTTTGGATGGGGGACTCATGTGCCAGATCGGGTGGCGGCAGCAGTGGTATGGTCGGGCGGAGTTTATTGAGGATATCCACCTTACTTGGATACCCAGCACAAGTTGGCGGATGTTCCCTTTTTGGGACTGGACCTCTTCGGCCCTGGGTGGAAGGTCACCCAGAGATCGCAGAAGTCCAATGCCACCTTGGACCTCGGTCTCTTCCGCCTGAAGGACAAAGGTCGCGAAACCACAGCCTAAGCTCTTTTCGTCCTTCTGTGCCCCCGGCGCGCCGCCCAGTCACTAGGGCCAGCAGGGCTCGGCCTTGGCATCCCAAACCCAAGCCGGCTTCCTCTAACAGGAGGCAGGAGGAGGCCCAGGAGGTCCTCTCTGGCCATGTCCCTCCTCCAAGCCTGCCCAGTGACGTGGCTGGAGGGTGTTGCCCCATCCCCGTCACCTCTCCCCTGGGTCCCTGGGGGGGCCTGCCCTGCACTCCGTCTGGTCCCGCTGTTACCACTAGACAGGTGGGTCTTGGAGGTGGGGAAGAGGCCTGACTCTGGAATTCGAGCAGGCACCACCCTTCAGAGCTGCCGCCTCGGGGCTTCGTGATCCCCAGCCTCTCACTGGCGGGCTCGTCGAGCCGACATCGCCTCCTCCTCCAGAAGGAGGTGGTAAGAGGTGGTGGACCCTCTTCAGACCCAGGGTTTGTGTCCAGGTACTTCCTGGTTCTAACGACGGGGTTGGCGCCTCATTCTCAATTCCTACACGATTTCAAACAAGTTCCTAAGGTCTCGAACCTCTGCGGGATGGCTCACTCTGGCTCAGATAATACCATCCTGGACATCATGGTTCCCAGCCTCTCTGGGACTGTGAGGACGCAAGCCACGCCCCTATCCCGCCTCTGCCTCACCAGAGATTCCTTCGCTCCGGCGGAAGGATCTCTCGAAGTTCCAAGCCATGCCCTTCGCTTGTCTCCAGCTTCCAGGGTCTTCACCAAATGCATGGCAGTGGTGACAGTATTTCTGCGGCTCTTCGGGTCCGGGGTACCTCATACCTGACGACTGGCTGATAGCAGCTCCCTCCAGGAAGGAGGCGAGTGTCCAGAGATCTGGCCTCCAGGTCTGTTTCAACTGGGCCTCCTTATCAACGAGCCAAGTCGGAACTCGAGCCAGCAGGTGATTTTATTCATCTGTAGCTCACTCTCTCGAGCCAGAGCGGCCCCGGAGGACAGGGCCGAGGTTCTTCCTCCTTGTCCATCATTTCTGGTTGGGCACTTCGCTCTGTCTGACCTCCTCCCTCCTGGGTCTCAGCATGGCCTGTACCAGCGTGGTCCGGCGGCCCGCTGGAACATGCGCCCCTTCAGTGGGACTGGCCAGCCAGTGGTCACAACGCTAGCATCCCTTGACTAGCTTTGTCGGTGACATAGGGATGTGGAACGCCTCCAGTGGTGGACCGCTCCAGATCATTTGCAGGAGGGCATCCTGCTCGTCCGCCCGAGCCGACGGTCTCTCTGTCGATCGATGCCTCTGATGGGTTGGGGTGCCATCTGGGGAACATCGGGCTCATGGCTCTGGTCCTCGCTGGAGTCCCGATGCCACATCAACCTGTTGAGCTCCGAGCGTCCGCCTAGCTCTCACCGCCTTTGCTCCGCTCCTCTGGGGTCAAGTGGTCCGAGTCCAGACGGACAATACCACGCACTATGTACTATCCAAACCGCCAGGGCGGGACGCCCATGCTTCTATGCAAGGAAGCTCTCCGCATTTGGTCACTGCATGCAGCCTGGAGGCGGATCTCCTAGCCATTCACGGCAGGAGCCTCAGCCCCCTGGCATGCGCCCTGAGCCGGATAGGGCTGCATCCCACTAGTGGGTCTCTCCTGCCGAGGTAGTACAGCATCTGTTCTCCCTTTGGGGCACACCTCAGGTGGGACCTGTTTGCCTCCATGGAGAACGCCGGTTGAGTCTGCTTTCATGCCCGCCCCTGCAGGGCTCGCTGCAGGGGATGCCTTCTAGTCAATGGACCCCGGCCTCTTTACGCCTTTCCCATTTCCCTTGATCCACAAGGTGCTTCTCAAGGCGAGGAGGACAAGGCGAGGTGATTCTGATAGCCCCAGACTGGCCTCGCCAGTTCTGGTACCCAGATCTCCTCAGTCTCAGCTCCAGGACTCATGCAGCTCCAGCTCGCCTGACCTGCTCCTCAGTCAATCAGGGAAGGTGTTCCATCCGGACCTTCAATCCCTGCACCTGACGGCCTGGTTCCTGGAGCTTAGAGTTCCAGGCTTTGGGTCTTTCCGGACGGGTCCTCAAGTAGTTGAGGGTCCCGTAAGAGTCGACCAGAAAATGCTATGCCTTCAAATGGAAAAGGTTTTCCATTTGGTGTCAGGGCAAGGCTGGACCCTTCCTCCTGTTCCTTGGCAAGCATCTTGGACTATTTATGGTCCCTTTCTAGTCAGGGCTTAGGTCGACGACCCTAAGGGTGCACCTGGTAGCCATCTCTGCTACGGGGCGGGCCGGGAAGCAGTCGAGGTGGCGCGGAGAAGGTGGTCTGCGCTTTTTCAAAGCCTTGATCATATTTCCTCCAGTAAAGGGAACCCCACCTCCTGGGATCTACTGCTGGTACTTGGCAAAGCTCATGGGCAAGCCATTCGAACCTATGCACAGGTGTGCTCTCTCTCACCTGTCGTGGAAGACCCCTTCTTGGTGGCTATCCACGTCAGCCAGAAGGATGGGAGAGCTCCAGGCGCTTTCCATCGAGTCTCTTACCTGGTCTTCCACAGGGACAAGGTTGTCCCCTCCACCGAAATTCCTTCCGAAGGTGGTGTCGAGTTTCACCTTAACCAGGTGTTGACTCTGCCGTGTTCTACCCCAATCACACCTCGGAGGCCGAATATAGGCTCCATACTCTGGACCCTAGAAGGGCGCCGCTTATTATAAGGAGCACGGCTGAAATCGGGAGAGGTTCGCCAGCTGTTTGTCACCCACGCTGAAGTCGATCTGGCAGACCTGCAGCCAAGCGGACTGATAAGCAGGTGGGTAACCTCCTGCATAGATCTCTGCTATAAGTTGGCGGTATGGAGCCTCCCAGAGGATAAGAGCTCATTCTACCGCCATACTGCTGCAACGGTGGCTGCTTCAGGGACGTCCCTATCCAGGAAATCTGCAGGGCTGCTACCTGAAGTCAGCAAACACCTTGATTACCCACTACCACATCAGACCTTGAGTCACGCCGGGATGCTGGTTTTGGGGCCCTGTTCTCCAGCTCTCTTCCCAAGTAAGTATATGGGGTGTCGTCTTGCCCCTCCTCCGGAGAACTGCTAGGAGTCTGCCAATGAGTGTGGATGAACAACATATCCATGTCCTTAGAATACAGGTTACTCACCTGTAACAGGGAGTTCTAGAATGGTATATGTTGTTCATCCACGCACCCAACCACTCCTCCCGCTCTGGGACGCTATAACCTGAGCTTCCAGCGGGCCAGATCTGGCGTCATGGGGCGGAGCCGAGAGTTATACCACCCGGGTGGGTGGGAGGAGCAAGCTTGAAGACCTTCCGGCAAGATTTAAAGCGGCAAGGATACTGCCAATGAGTGTGGATGAACAACATATACCATTCCTAGAACTCCTGTTACAGGTGAGTAACCTGTATTTTTCCACCTGGTGGTCCTTCATGCAGAATAAGGAAGCACCCAGGCAACCTTCCCCTCCTCGTCCTCCTTGGGACCCCCTCCTCAGGACTCGGGGAAGGACCTAGCAACCCGTGTACCACGGGTCCTCTGAGTGGCATTGGGCACTTTGGGCCAGCATACGGGTGACGTTGCCCTCAAATGCTGGTCCCTGACAGTGATCAGTCAGGGGATGACTCTTCTTCTTCCTCCTCAGAGTCGTCAGAGGACTCTAGGGATTTCTCCAAAGGTCAGGAGCTTCCCAAGGAGACCCCTAAGTCTGCCCAGATGATCCTTCTTTTCTTGATGTTATGCATCATATCCAGTCCTTCATGGTATGTGAAACTGAGGAGCTTGACTTGGAGCGCCATCGCCTGGCGATATACCTCTGGAAAACGGAAATCCTGCCGTTGGTGATACCTCCGTTAATCGACTATTAAGAGGATGTTACTAAGGTGGCTTGGAACCACCCCTCTTCCACCCCGGCTTTGGCAAAGAAAGTGTATCACCTTTATCATGCACTGGTGGTCAAGCCCTTCCTCAGTGAGCACCCTACGGCAGACTCCATGGTCATGAATGCGGCCCATGACCATACAAAGAAACCCAAGCATCTCAGTACTTACCACCCTGACAAGGGGTCTCGCTAACTGGACCAGTTGGGCAAGCATATGTTTGCCTCCTCCACACTGGCCATTCAGGCTCTTAACTGCCTAGCCCACATGGTACAATACCAGAATGCTCTCTTGGATCAGTCGAGGGATCTGGTCCAAACCCTCCCTGAGGACTCTACCAAAATACAGTTGGCCCAACTCCTTAAGTTTGGATTGGATGTGGACAACCATATACTGAGGGCGGCATATGATACTGTTGATGCCTCTGGGTGTGGGACGGTGGCAGAAATCTGCCTTTGCCGCAATTCATGGCTCAGGGTGTCTGGATTTGCACCTGACGATCAGGCCAAAATAATGGATGCCCCCTTTCAGGGCTCTGTCTTGTTTGGGGGAGATGCCCAGGATATTATTTCCCACCTCCAAGAATTGGGCAAGGCCTTTAGGTCGGTGCATTCTGTCTACCAGTCCCAGCCTAGGTCTTCCCAACGTCAGTCCTTTCGTTGGACCTCTCGGCAGCCTCCAAAGGCCAGCAGCTGAAAGGGATGTTCAGACACAAGGCTAACACCCCACCAGCCAGATCGGCTTCCCCTAGGGCACCTGCAGCAGCTCTGTCCACCCCTGGAAACACTGTCTGATTCCTTGCCTGACCCCCCCCCCCCTCCAAGCAGAGACTTTGGGGAAGTGGTTGGGGGTCGATTCTCCCTCTACCTTGATGTGTGGGGAACACTAACCTCAGATCAGTGGGTGCTGCAGATTATCAAATTGGGTCACACTCTCGAATTTCTGGAGCCCCTTCCGGAAAACCCTCCTTTACCTTCCCACTACCCTCAGGCCCATATCTCCTTTATTCAGGAAGAGATTCAGGCACTCCTGCGAAAAAGAGCCTTGGAACCCGTCTCTCTGGCTCAAAGGGGAAAGGGGTTCTACTCCCACTTCTTCCTTGTCCCGAAGAAAACAGGAGACCTGAGGCCGATACTGGGCTTCAGCCACCTGACCATTTACATAGAGTACAAACGCTTCAGGATGGTTACTCTCCAAGGGCTGTTGCCCCTTCTTCAACAGGGGGACTGGCTTTGTTCTCTGGATATGCAGGATGCCTATTTTCATATACAGATTTTCCCAGCCCACCACCGCTTTCTCCATTTCTGTTTCAAGGTGAACCACTTTCAGTTCAGGGCCCTCTCTTTTGGCCTTTCCTTGGCACCCTGAATCTTCACCAAGTGCCCGGCGGTGGTGGCTGCAGCCCTGAGGAAACGGGGCTTCTGTGTGCTCCCTTATCTAGATGACTGGCTGCTGACAGCCTTCTCCAGGGACCTCTTACTACAGATGCTGGAGGCTACCTTTCCGCTTTTCAATGCCTTATGGATCACAGTCCGCTTGCAAAAGTCTTGTCTGTCTCTGGACCAACACCTCCAGTATATTGGAGCAGTCCTGGACTCATTCCAGGGCAGAGCCTTCCTGCCGATGGACAGAGCAGAGCACTTAATAGCACAGGCCCGGCTAGTATCCTCCAGCCATCAGATACCAGCCAGAGCTTTCCTCCACCTGATAGGGCACGTGGCAGCAGCTATAGGCACAGTTTACCTGGCTCATCTGCATATGTGGGTCCCTCAATGGACTTTTCGGGTCCAATGGGACCAACGCACCAACGACTTTGATCAGCTGGTGATGGTCTCCAACCCAGTGATGAGGACTCTGGAATGGTGGCAGAACCCTGCCGATCTCCTGTGAGCGGTTCCCTTCTGAGCTGTGTCCCCTCAGTAGATTCTCACTACGAATACCTCGGGTCTGGCTAGGGTACTCACTTAGCCGACCATTAGACCCAGGAACCCGGTTCGAGTCTTAGCAGCATCTCCATATAAATATACTGGAAATGCGAGCAGTTCTTTATTCTGTGCAAGCCTTCCATACCCACATTCTTCCCGGCCTGCTGCTGGTTCAGACTGACAACATGTCTGTAGTATACTACATCAGCAAGCAGGGGGACACCCACTCATATCCCCTTTGTCTGGGAAACAATGAGAGTCTGGTATTGGGCCATCGATCTTGGCCTGGAACTCTCTGACGCCCATGTTCCAGGTGACCAAAACGCCCTGGCCGACGGTCTTAAATCGGTCTAGATCGAGGACTCACGAGTGGGAACTCCAGTCCTCAGTGGCTGGAGATCTCTTCGACAGGTGGGTCGCCCAGAGTTGGACCTCTTTGCATCCCCACTCAACGCAAAACTGATGCTTTTCTGCTCGCTTGATCCAGGGCCTGGAGTTTTCTGGCGCAATGCATTGTCCCTTTCCTGGAAAAGGTGTTTCCTGTATGCCTTCCCTCCCTTCCTGCTCCTGCAGAGGGTTCTTCTCAAGCTCCAATCGGGGGAGCAGAGATGATTCTCACAGCTCCCTACTGGCCGCTTCAGATTTGGTTCCCCCTTCTGCAGCAGCTGGGAGTGGAACCTCCAGTACCCTTGCCTCTGTGCACTGGCTTGCTCTCCCAGGAATGGGGCACTCTGGTCCATCCCGACCGGAAGTCTCTGCATTTCCATGCATGGCTCCTGCAGACTTGGCTATAGCTCACTTTTGGGTTTCTTCCAGAGTCGCTGATGTCCTGGTGGCTGCAAGAAAGCCTTCTGCCAGAGCCACTTATGCCATGAAGTGGAAGCGCTTCTCCCTATGGGCCGCTGCTTTCTACCTGGATCCCTTCACCTGCTCGGTGAATCTGATCTTGGAGTACCTGCTCTCCTTTTCAGACTCAGACCTGGGGTACTCCTCTCTTAAGGTGCACGTTTCTGCCATCTCTGCGTACCATACACCTATTGAGGGCACAGCTGTTGCTCAGTTGGAGTTATCCTGCACATTCTTGCAGGGTATCCTACAACTGAAGCCCCCCATTCGGGATCCAGACCCCCTTGGGACCTTCTGTTTACGTTAGAATAGTTCACTCTGCCTCCCTTTGAGCCGGCCGTGAGTTGCGAGCTGCGCTTTCTGTCATGGAAAGCATTATTTTTAGTTGCTGTTACTTTGGCTTGAAGGATTTCCCAGCTTCAGGTTCTGCTGTGTAAAGAGCCTTAATTAGTTTTTCACAAAGACGATGTGTCTTGGGGTACTAATCCTAAATTTCTGCATAAGGTGGTGTCTGAGTTAACACTAAATCAATCCATCCACCTACCCGTTTATTTCCCTGAGTATTCTAATCAGGGGAAAGCCTTACTGCATACTTTGGACGTTCATAGAGTGCTGCATTACTATACATCTCGCACCCAACCAGTTAGAAAGACTGATCAGTTGTTTGTTTTGTTTGCCCCAAGAGAGAAGGGGCACCTGTTTTGAAACAATGTTTATCGAAATGCTTGGCAAATTGGATTGTTTACTGTTACCATTAAGTACAAGCCCTTGCTGAGGCAGTTAAAGAACACTCCACCAGAGGAATGGCCGCCTCTACCACCTGTTTCAGGAATGTATCTGCTGCGGACATCTGTGCAGCAGCCACTTGGAGTTCTGTTCACACTTTAGTCTACCACTATAGTCTGGACATTGCTTTCAGACACATGGCCAGTTTCAGACTTGCAGTCCTTCACGGCCTTCTTTCCTGAATTTTTGGCTGACTCTTTCTGCCTCCTCCCAGCTGCCCTTTGGGGTAGGTTCTGCTACTGCTTGGGACTCTGTCCTACCGGTGTTGCCTGCTGCAGTAGCCCCCTTGAAGTAAGACAGTACATTTACGTAAAAACTTATCGTAACAATAGATCTTCGAGAGTAGCTCTTGCAGCAGGTGCTGCTTTCCCACCCTCCTTCCCTGATGGCTGTTTCTCCTTTGCATTTACTCTACTTTTCCTCGGCTTTGAAGACCCACCTCGGTTCTCCCTTTTACACCTTATGCGCTGGGGTCTCCAGCAGGAGAACTGAGGTAGGTCTGGGGAACCGCCCCCTTTACAGGAGAGGTGGGATGTCAGCTTGCTGAGCTCGGTGGGGGCAGTCCCCCGTTACAGACTGCTCGGTAGAAGTTTTCCGTGTGGTCCTGGCACCTGGCGGCTTCAGTCCTGCCGGTGTTGCTTACTGCAAGAGTTCCTGTCTACCCCTTCTTAGGAAGGGCCCAAATGTAATGGCTAGCCATCATTAATGGCAACTGGAGCATACAGATTTTTATCATCGTTTCTTCTCCTATCCACTTCCACGATGCAATACCTTGTCTCAACAGACCTCACACTCATCTAGTGTGCCCCTACAGATGAGACGGGCTTTCTAGCCCACTGCAGGGGTTGCTAGCGTAGCGGAACTTGGCTTCAGTCCTTCCCTGTCTGGCAGTGGTGCCACACAACAGTGCTTTTTCAGGCCCCTTCCCCCATCCCCTGTCTACCTGACTGGCTTCCTGAGTCTGGTCCTGAACCCAGGTCACCAGAATGGCATAGCATCACGCTACCCAGTGGGCTAACAGGCGGCTGCTCCATCTGTTGTTTTTATATGCAAAGACACTTCTGCCAACAGTAATTCAGTATAGTATTCACACTCCAACAGTTGCTAGGCATAGCTTAGTTCTCTGTGTGTCTTTAATCTGTACCCACCACCACCGCCCATGGTGGCATCCTCCGATTCATCCCTATCAATGTCAGATCTTTTCCACTGGAAGGGGCAGGGCTTCTCTTTCTCAGCTCTCTCATGCATTAGAGGATTCTAGTTTTCAGCTGCTAAATTCTTGTCGAACTTTCACTTTTTCTAAAAAGTGTTTGGCTCATTAAACATATCTTGTTTTCTGGTTCATGGTACATTGACAGCTTGTGGATTGGACAAACCAAAACCCTGTTTTAAGCAGTGCTTGCTTTGCGGACAGAAGATGTTGACCATGGATCTGCATGACACACGCCTGTATTGCCTGCGAGAACACATGACATGCAGAAGTGTCCTTTGTGCCAGATCATGCTTCCAACGTCAAAAGAATGGAAGGCTCGTTTCTCCTTTGGCAGGCCACAGACCGCCCTCAGTGGCCCAGTTTGTGGTCTTGGAAGAGGAGCAAAGGTGGTGGCAGCTGGGACAGGCTCGTCTTCAGTCTTGGCAGTGGTCCCATCTGGACCCACAATCCGAGGGCCTTTCACAAATGAGTTTTGTGAAATGCAACTGGCCATCCATACTTTGGGGGTGAGCCTGCCCTACAAATGGAAGCACATGAAGCGTTGTCGATTGTGGGACCGGGAACGATATCGCTCTTTTGCTCCCTTCATTCCCCTGACTGATCATCCTTGGTCAAGGTTCCAGCGGTTGAAGGGCAGGTCAGGGCTTCCACGGTGGCCTTGTCTGAGCTTACGTTCTCAACTACATTTGAAATGTTTCTGTAGCTGATTCCATGCTTGTCAGAGGAGAGCAAGGATTGCTCATTGTCTCAGATCCCATTTCTTCACTGAGGGGTGCTGACTAAGTCGGCGGCACCAGCAAAATTGAACCTGGTTGTGTCAGCCCCGGCAGTCACCCCTTTGGGAAACACGTCAAAGCCCACTGGACTCTGTGCCGAAGAAGGTAGTCTGCTGTGCTGGTGGACATCCACCATCAGCCCATGGGTTGGTAGTCGAGGTCGAGGCACCGATCATGGTCTTGATCCCACTTGACCAATTGACTTTGATACCAACTTCAGTTAGACTCGTTGTCCTCAGATGAATATGGCCACTGTCATCAGCATTATGAAGACCTTATTTGGCAATAGTGGTCTATTGCTGGTCGGGGCAGAGCTTTACTTCTGGGTCCCTCAATATTGTGGGCTTCCCCCCATGGCTACTCGCCAGCTGGTGACTCTGCGCAGTGCTGCTTCTGCCTCTTTTCCACTGATAGTGGCGCACCCTCCTCTGCAGCTACAAGTCAGAGCCCCCTAAGGAGTGCCGCCCTGTCACTGATCTGCCAGGGCACCTGTTTGTCAGTCAGCCAAGACTCTGGGGTGATCCACACCTGTAAAAATAAATAAATAAATAAATAAAAAGACCATGGCAGTCTTTGAAGACCAGTCAGACTTAGAAGGCGAGTTCTTCATAGCCTCGATTTAAACTACCAAGCTTGACCTAAACATTTTATTTTATTTTTTTTTTATTTAGCTTTTTGGTCCCTGCTGTCTCCTGCCAGCTGGCGACTGAGAGACCCATTCATTTTTACGGATTTTCTTTCCAATCCCTCCTCCCTCCCAGCCCCCAAGGCCCCGGCACATGACTGTGCAAACGCGTAGAGGCATACTACGCACCCCATGGAACCAGCTCAGCCCCTGCCGCCCCCTCTCCGCTTATGCTACCCACTGAACCTTCATCCAGTGGGAGCGGAACTATAGAGCTGCCCGCCTGCATGCTCAGTTCTGCCCTGCACGCTGGCACCCCGACAACCCGAGGTCGTTCCCAAATGCGAGTTGCCAGCGTAGCGCAAGGTAAGGCACCCAGTGCCTCAACCCTCTGCGCTACTGAGCTGGTGACCTAAACGCTTCTGATGGTCATCTTAATTGAGCTCGACCTTTCTTCAGGCCTTGCTCCACCTGATGTCACAATCCATGGCGATCCCTTTGGCAGCAGCTCAGAAGCGTGCTAAATACCTATTCACCGACATCCTGGACAGGGACGATTCACTGGAGTCTACCTTTCCCATAACTGAGGCCATTATAGGGTGGGCCACGAACCTGTAGTAGCACCCGGCATCCTGCCTGGCACCCCCTACCTGTATGGTCTGCAAGTATTCAGCCCCCATTGGGTGTCTCTCAGGGTTCTTGTACTACCCCTCTGAGAAGGGAATGGTGACTAGCATGGCCTTTCAGAAGTCAAAGCCACAGGGAAATGTGGATAAGATGCCCCAAAAGGAGTCTCTAGAAATTGGACCATACAGCCAATAAGGTCTGTGCAGCCTCCTTTCTGGATCTCTGGCATGCCAGCTGTGCCATGTTAATAGCTCGCTTTGACCATTCCTTGTTTGGTTTCATTGAGGAGCTCTTTCCCCTTGCTTCTGACCAACAAGCAAGGTGCTGCTAAAGCTCTTAAAAGACCAGTGCTGCATGTTGGCTTAACACCAGTTCCAGATGGCCTTAGACCTGAGCAACTCCTTTGCATGCACGATGGCTGCGGCCATGTCCATGTGCTATATGGCATGGCTACGGTTATCCTCCTTCGTGGCACACACCCAGTGCCAGTTGGTCCATGTGCCTTCTTGGACACCGACCTTTTTGGCCTGGGGTGGAGAGCTATCTCACCCTCATTGAGAAGTTAGTTGGCACTGTTGAATCTGATGCCTCATCCCAGAAGGACTGTAAGCCAGCCAACGCCAAGGAAAAAGTGCTTTCAACCACAAGGGTTTCAGCCATAGCGAGCTCAGCAGCAGCCCTAGCAGGGCAATTTCAGCACTAGCAACTGAAACAGAAGTTTAACAATCAGGGCAAGAAAAAAGGAGGACAGTAGTGCATCCATTGCCCAGCAGGCCAGAGCCTCCTTCAGGGCTGCAAAGTGATGGGTTGTGGGGTGCTGTTCCACCTCCTGTCCAGTCCCTGTCGTAGCTCCAGGTCGGGTGTCATCTGCTTTACTTCTTATCACAATGGTCCACCATTAATATAAACAGGTGGGTTATAGAAGTGGTCGCAGATGGTTGCCTCTGGACTAAAAGACTGTCCTGCCATATCGACCTTGGGTGTCCAGGGTGCCCACTCAGGAATGAGATTGCTCAGCTCCTGGCAGTCGAGGAAGTAGACCAGGTCTGGGACACCCTGGCTTCGCAGGGATGCATCTCCCAGTACTTCGTGGTGATGAAGAGGACAGTGGACTAGCACCCCATTCCTGATTTGCATAACCTGAACAAACTGTTGCGAAAATAGAAGATCTTACTTCGAGAGGAAGCAGGTATCTCTAGTTCAGCGCGAAAGGGGTATTCTACCAGTTCAGGGTCATGCCTTCTGACCTGACATTTGAGCCAAGGGTGTTCACCAAGTGCCTTGCAGTGGTTGCAGCCTTTATCAGTGCAAGGGAGTCAGTGTATACCTGTATCTGGATAACTGGCTTAAAGCAGGCGTCTGTAGGGATCTGGTCCTCCAGACCTTTCAAGACTTGGGCCTCATGGATAACCTGACTAAATCAGAACTAGTCCCTAAGCCAGTGATCAAGTTAATTGGTGCGGAACTAGACTCGCATTGGGCCAGGGCCCACCTTTCTGCAGACAGTGCATCTGTTCTTACCTCCTTTGCTCCTTCATTTCAGGTTGGGCAGTTGCATCCAGCCTGGGAACTCCTCTGGCTGCTCGGGTACATGGCAGCATTGACCTGCATAATCTGTTAGGCCTGCTGGTGAATGTGCCCCCTCAGTGGAAGCTGGGTCACCAGTGATCTCAGTGCCCAGTCACCTAGACCAGCCAGTCTGGGTGGCTCAGCCAGTGTGGGATGCCATCCGAATAGTGGCTGTGTCCCCAAAACCTGGAGGAAGGAATTTCCTTTGTTCTCCCAGATCCGTCCATCACCCTGACAAGTCATGTTTCTCTGATGGGGAGCTCACCTGGGAGACCACAGGACCCATGGGTTTTGGTCACCCTGGAAGTCCCAAGGCCACATAAAAGTGCTGGAGCTGTGTACAGTGCATCTGGCTCTGATGGAATTCACTCTATGGATTTGGGGTTGGGTCTTGCAGGTCCTGACAGACAATATAACCACCATGTTCTACTTGAACAAGAAGGACAGAACGTTCTCCTTTCCCTTGTGTCAGGAGGTTTTCCACACAAGTGCCGACCCAGTGGTGCTGAGGTTTGAGGCGCTGGATGCCACACCTTGCGCCACGCCGGCGACCCGTGTTCGGGAACGAGCACGGGTCAGCAGGGGAGGAGAAGGACCGAGCATCCTGAGAGCTGCTCTCCTTCTCCGGGTGGGGAGGCTCCAGGGTGTCAGCGTTGACTGCCCTCTAGCGGAGTTTGGGGAACAAGCACGTCGCACCAAGACGTGGGCTGGAGCTAGACAGATGCACGCATTCCGCGCATTGCATGTTCTAGCTCCAAGGGACTCTAGCCACAAAACAAATTGCCGCCTCACAGATGAGCCAGGCATGGTGCCCAAACCTTCAGCCACTTACAGTTCCGTCATGTGTCTCTACCCGGGTGGCATCCTGGGTAAGGGTCGGAACCGGCAATGAAATGCATTCGCTGGGCTAGGGGCCCAGCGTGTATAAAGAGAAAATTAATTTAAAAAAAGGAGGTTTTCCACGCTTGGTCGCTGGTGCACAGCTTGTAGGCTAATCTCCTTATGATTCTGTAGTGGGAGAGGACAACCAGCTGGCAGACTCTCTCAAGCGGGGTCAGAGAAATGTTGCCCGAGTGGTCCCTGCACCAGCACATGGTCGGCCAGCTGATCGTCATCAAGGATATCTCTCCCATTGGGCCACACCTTTATTACTGTATGCCGCCTGCGTCAGGACCTTCTGGAAACTTTTGCCTAGTTGGGGGCCGTCCACGATGACGTGCTACACTGGCACCTGTAAAACGTGGGCAACCCCCTCTTTCCTCAGTTCTTTCTTTCCCAGTCTGCATGCTTATTAGTCCTGCAGAAAAAATGCCATCGCATTAGTACCTTGCTGTATTTGTTTCTGACTTAACTTTAATTTCTGTCTGTTGTCTGTGTATGCTGCCATCGAAAGAACCTTTGTTTAGGCTTTGTACCTACGATTACAAGATGCACAAAGACGATTCTCACACCATGTGTGTTTGTTGTTTGGGCCAGTCCCACAGTGTGAGGGCATGCAAGATCTGCCAGGGATTTAACCAGGCCACAAGGAGACGCCAGAAGAAGCCTTTGGAGACTTTCATCACCATTAAGGCCGTGGAAGGTCATGTGAAGGCCGCAGGATACAAACTGGATTCTCCCTCTCAACTGCCTTCTTCCAGTAAGGAAGCACCCTGGAGGTCATTGACCCCATCGCCACTGAGGACAACGGAAAAATCAAAAGAAAAGTAAAAATGGTCATTGAGACGCTCCTCCTCCTCTTCCAGTCACTGTAAGCATAAGGAGAAGAATGCTTCACAGGTGAGGTTACGGTCTCTGTTGAAAGAAGGTAAATGGTTGTCGGTGTCCACTCTGGTGGCATCGACAGTAGCCCCTTCCCCCCAATCATTGAGACACCAGGGTTGGGGCCTGGCTCTGGCACTGTTGTATCTACTACGGACAATTTGCAGCAGTTGTCGAAAGGCTCTATCCCATCAACATCTGTAGTCACAAACTCTCAGTCAGGTGTTGTCGACTCCCAGGGTTATGCTTGGTGTCATTCTTAAGATATTTTAACATGCCTTTTCCCACCGCAGCAAGCTGCAGCGTCTGTTCTGTCAACATGCCCACTTCCATTGGCACAGTCATTGTTCAGATGCCGCCTCTGTCAATTACCCCTTTCATCATAAGAGATTGTGATAGGGTGGAATAGGACCCTGTCCCATTTGTTATGGAGAAAGTGTTTAAATGCAAGGATCTTTCCTTTTCTGCCTCTTCTCTTTCTGGTTGCGCAGTCAAATTTTCCTGTAAGAACTTGGACTTGATCAACCCAACAGGCTCACAGTTCTTTGCCTCTCGCTGTCTCAGTTTTCTCTTGCTGTTTTTTTCTCCTTTGTAAATAGTTGTACTGAACAAGTATTTTTTTATGTTACTGCTACTGTAAATAAATATTTTGATGAATTCTACAACTGCTCCTGGCTTTCCTATGCTTCTTGACCTGTGCCTCAGTGACAGATGGTGTTAGGAGTGGGATTTACGCAGTGCATCCCCTAAGACAGGAGTTTTGTGCGTGTGTACTGGACCAAGTACCAGGAAATCATAGAGAAAGATATGGATTCTGCAGCAGCAAGTCCAGGAGTGGTTACCAGGAGAATGGCAGCCAAACTAGCAGAGACAGAAGTTCAGTCTGAGATTGTACAACCAGCACAAGTTATGAAAAATGAACAGGCCATGACAGAACCTAAAAGCCTGATGGACTTTTACAAATGGTGGGCTATATAACAAAAAGAGACTGAGAAGCAGAGAGAAAAAGATTCAACGTTTAGAAGCGCAGAGGAGAGAAGAGATGCAGTGATGGCTATCAAAGGCAGAGGATCTGGCACAGATCCAGATGAGCAACAAAATGCAAGCAACTTAAAAGCCATTAAACTTACAAAGTTGTGTCCCTAGGATGATATTGAGGCATACCTGACAACTTTTGAAAGAGTTGCCACAGCCTGCCAATGGCCAGAGCAACAATGGACAGTCAGACTGGTACCCTTCCTGACAGGGAAAGCCCAACTTGACAACAGCAGTATGGACACTGCACAGCCAGAAAACTATAAGCTGGTGAAAAGCAAAATACTGACAAGGTATGACATCTCTGGAGAGACCTACAGGCAGAGATTTTAGTCTCTGAAGTACAACTCGGTCGACAATCCTCGAGAAGCCTTCACCCGACTCGGAGAACTTCTGATAAAATGGATCCAACCAGAGAGCAAAACAGCCCCACAGATCATCGATACTATCCCACCACTCAAGTGACTCTGACCATTAAGGGTGTGTCACACCAAATGAAAGTGGGAGTAGTTCCTAAGTTACCTGTACCTGTGATTATTGGAAATGACTGTCCAGGATATTTACCAAATTAATCAAGGAGGGAGTGAATCCTGATGTTTCGGCAGCAGTGGTGACAAGAGTTCAGGTAAAGAAAATTTCAGACGGTGGGGACATGTTTCCTTTCAAAGATTTTGATTCGGACTTGTTTGAGCACAGCTCCAAGATCTGGAAATCCAGGAAAGAAAGATGAAACCTGAAGCAACTATGGCAACAAATGACTGATGGACATGAAGGGTTAAAATATGAAAATGCTGAAACTAAATTGATAACTAATTGTGATTTTCTTTCAGAACAAGCTAACAATGTTTTTCTCCAGGATTATTTTAAGCAGCTGGGGGTGAAACCAAAACAGGGTGGATCAATGTTTTAAAAAAATGTAATGGGTTACTGTACAGAGTTTGGGTTAAACCTCAGACACAGGAACAGACAGAACAATTGGTTATACCACAGCAGTATAGAACAAAATTGTTACAGATAGTACATGATAGTCCTATGGCTGGTCACTCAGGGAGGGATCGCACCCTTGCCAGATTGCTGTATAGATTTTACTGGCCTGGAATTCATATGAAAATGTTGCTACCTGTTGTAATTCCTGTGCTGAGTGTCAGAAAGCAGCCCCAGTCACTGGAAAAGACAGTGTGCCCCTACCCTTGATAGATGGGGCAGAACATCCTATTCTGTACATAAGTAGGAAGTTGCATGACAGAGAGAAAAGGTACTCTTCTGTCGAAAAGGAATGTTTAGCAGCAAAGTAGGCCATGGAGTCCCTTAAGTTTTATTTACTAGAAACTGAATTTGTGCTTGTAACAGACCACAGTCCTCTCTGGTGGCTTAATCAGATGAAAGATAAAAATTCCGGAATCGCAAGGTGGTACCTTGGCACTGCAGCCATTTAAATTCACTGTGATGCACAAATCTGGAAAAGAGAATAGCAATGCTGATTTTTTGTCACGATATGGATCAGGAATTGAGGGTTCTGAAAGTTGAACAACAAATGTATGGTTTTGAACTGTACTGTTTAAAAAAAAAAAAAAAAAAAAAGGGATGCACATCTGCTTAATTTCTAGAAGTTAGATGCAAATGTTAGGAGAGAATTAATGAAAGTTTTGGAAACCTGTCTAATAAAACAGGTTCCCTCTTAAGGAGGGGGGTGTATGTGACAGGGTAGAATATGAGCCTGTCCCATTTGTTATGGAGAAAAGTGTTTAAATGCAAGGATATTTCCTTTTCTGTCTCTTCTCTGGCTGGCTGGTTGAGGAACCAAATTTTCCTGTGAGACCTCAGACTTTATCAACCAGACAGGCTCGCAGTTCTTTGCCTCTTGCTGTCTCTCAGTTTTCTCTTGCTGTCTGTTTTTTCTCCTTTGTAAATAGTTATAATGAACAAGTTTATCTTTTTTTTTTTTAATGTTACTGCTACTGTAAATAAATATTTTGATGAATTCTACAACTGCTCCTGGTTTTCCTATGTTTCCTGACCTGTGCCTCAACGAAAGAGATGAGGAGGAGGAGGAAGAGGAATATAATTCTGACCTCCTGGAAATGGAGAAGGATTTAGAAGATGAAGGAAGGGATGAAGAACCCTATGAAGGAGGTTTCCCTTCCAGTTCAACCATGTCATCAAGCAGTGAGGATTCTGTGGTTTATAATCCCAGGTCCCCTCCTGAGGACCCTTCCTTCCAGGCTTTAATACAGGATGTGATGGAATTTGAACGTGAAGAGTGCAGTCGAGGCACAGGTCAGGAAGCATAGGAAAACCAGGAGCAGTTGTAAAATTCACAACAAGTGATTTATTATTAACAGTAAAATAAAAAAATAAAATTGTTCAGTGTAACTATTTACAAAGGCAGCATAAACAGAGAAGGTCCATCTGGGTTTCTTCTCAATTTCCAGTCTCATTCTCTTTGTTTCTCTCTTGCAAGAAATTGCAGCTCTGTTTTTATAAGTCTTTGCAACCCCCACTCGTTAAGAAAACAGCGTGCTTCTCGCATAGTGTTCTTGTAAGTTTCAACAAGTGCAGCAAAAAGTACATTGTGACCCAGAACTGACCTCTTGCTTACAGCCTCTCAGAGAGTTTGCAAACAGGTTAACCCCTTGAGTTTCAAACAAGTTTTTGCAATCATTTCAACAGTAAAACTATATACATTTCTAAACAAAGGGATCCCAGTATCAGTTACATTTCCACATAATGATTCACATATATTTTTTATACCAGCAGATATGCAAGGGGGAGAAAAGACAGAACAGCAAGTGAGGGTAGAGATATAGCGAGAGGCAGAGAATTGCAAGACCGTCGGGGTGATCAAATCCTAGATCTCACGAGAAAATTTGGTTGCGCAACCAGACAGAAAAGGAGAGAATAGAACAGATCCTTGCATTTAAATTCTTTCTCCAGAACAGCTGGGACAGGGCCCTATTCAACACTATCACAAAGAGGTAGACTCCAGTAGTAAACTGAACTTAATGGAGTTCTTAGTTATCACCTGCTCCCACTGTTGTGGTGCCACCTGTTTACCCTGCACTGGAATATGCTACATTTGCTGCCTGACGTACACCTGTGTAGAATAATAAAGGATTATAAGTATGGTGTAAAAGCAGTTGAAGGGTTAATAGGAGAATACTGCAGGAGTATACAAGTAAGAAGGAAATCAAATGAAAGACTTGTATAACTGAAACAGGAATTTACCCCAACACCTGGTACTCTGCCAGCAGTCTCAAGAAAGATGACAGGCAGTATCCTGCTCTGTCCTTCAAGACGAATTATGCTTTCCAGTCTGAAACCAGCTCTGTAGTTATCATGGCTGCCCATAATTGCTCTTGGGCTCCTAGAGTGATGAGCATCCTGCCTCCTGACAAGGAGTCTAGAAAAGTGGATGTAATGGTGAAGAGGACTTGTGCCCCTTCCACTTTGGGTCTTCATATTGTAGACTACCAGGCTTATATGATTTAGGACCAGAATAGCCTCTGGAAGTCCACTATGGCTGCGGCATAGACATTGCCTGATATCCCTGCAAAGGCAAACTTGATTAAAGCTGATTCTGCTAGCCTGAATACTGGTAAAACATTTACTAAGGTTGGCATATGATGTCTCAGATGCTGTGGCTAGATCGGTCGCCTCTGGTATATGGCTCAGAAGGTACTCCTGGCACAGAGTAGCATGATTTGCTTCAGATGTGCAATAGTCTGCTGCGATGCCCTTTAGAGGCTCTAAGCTGTTTGGCCATGATGTGAATAATGCATTAAACAATAAACAGTCTTCCAAGATGACTCTAGTGTCTGTAAGGTCCCCGACTCCCCAGAATACAGACAGAGGTCATTAGGGTTGCTTTTTGGAAGCCTGCTGCCTAAGGAGGCTGTGCCTACCATCAGCCTTACTGTGGGTGCTTTCCCAGCAGGACCTGCTGGCCAGAGTGGCCACTCCAATGTCCCCAAAGATTCTGGGTCAGGCAGCCCTGCTGACCCCAGTACCTTCTGATTCCCTACCTCCTCTCCTTCCGCGGCTGCCGCCAGGTGTGCAAGCAAGCAAGTAAAATATTTTATTCATAAATTTTTTATGAATCAGGATTAACTCAATTGAGTTGACAACTAATTTTCAACTAGGTCCCTTAAACACACAAAATACACTGTTGCAAAGTCATATTTACAAAATCAGTACAAAGAATATATATAATATAAATACCAAATGTGTAACAGAGAGCAATAATGGTTATAAGGAAATCTCAGTGCATATCATCAAAGAAAAACAAATTATCATGATTCCAGGGCTAAGCTTCCACTATAGGTAACACATCATTGTCTTGTTTTGCTAGCTGTGTTGCTTGACCAAAATTGTGTTCCTTTCCAATTATTTTTCCCCGCTGAGGCTCTCAGATAAGGTGGAATACTGTTCTACCCTGGTGCCCCTTTATAGTGTACAGAATGTCGACCCACTTCCAGGTTACACATATGAATAACTAGATAAGTGGCTATTGCAGATCTTGGGGATCCTACTTTTTTCCTACTGTCTAAATGGGAAGTGAATGTACAGTGGACACTTACCATCCAAACCCTTGTGTATTAAGGCAAGTAAGTGTTCCTGCCTTCTTTCGTCAAGTTTTTGCCAGTCCAGATGATCATAAAGCTGGCATTTGTATGTTAAGCGAGGTGCATCTAGGATGAATCTAGCACACCTGCCATAGCAGATATCTAATCTTACAAGATCTCCCCTGGAGTCATTGGAGTCTAGGATATCTCCATAGTCAAAAATTGGGATGATCATGGAGTTTACCAATTTCCTTCTTACATCCATACTCGTACAAGATCTAAATCTGTATCGGGCCCCATAATCTTGTCCCTATGTTCTTTATTAAGCTATCTGTGTGGACATCCCACCTCAGGGAATTGCCCAACCAGAGCCCTAAGTATTTATGAGATGTACCTGTTGGATCGGGGATCCCCCAGGTTCCACACTTAAAGACAAGTTCTTAGGCATCCCAAGAATTCTGGAGAACAGTATTGATTGTGTTTTTTTTTTTTTTTTTTTTTTTTTGTATTTAGAACCAACTTACTGTGGTCAAAAAAGATCTGTAATTCATCAAATCCCTTCTGGAGTTTGTCCTGTATTCTATTAACAGTAGAGTCTGGTGTATAAATAATCGTGTCATCTGTGTATAAATGATACATAACATGAATCTAAAAAAGATAGACTATTTACATAAATGTTGAATAAAAGAGGGCCCAGTATGGAACCCTGGGGGACCCCCGAAGTAACAGTCACCAATCCGGAAGTTAGGTTCCCAACAGAGACCAACTGTGATCTACCTACAAGATACGAAGTTAGCCATTTTAGTCCCTCACCCATTATACCTAGTGAGGCTACCCTGGACAGGAGGATGCTGTGGTCCAAGGAATCAAACGCCTTTGATAAATCCACAAATATTGCACCCACTGGGGTCCTCCTGTACATCTCCTACCACCTTACTCAAGGCTGAGGTGGTACTATGGTACTGTCTGAACCCTGATTGCATACTATTAATTTTACCCTGGGAATCCAAATATTTTATCTGTGAAGATATTAATTTTTCAGATATCTTTGATATCTGTGAGAGCAATGAAATCAGGCGGTAATTCCCTATTTCAGTCTTCTTACCCCCTTGTTTCAATTTCAGTTTCAGTTTACAAATAATATTGAATCCCAACTTTTTGTGTCCTTTGCCCACTCCAGAGGGAGCCTCCCTGTTACTAAACAGACCCTCTCTAACTGGCTATCTCACTGTATAACATTCTGCTATAACAAATACAATAAACCTTTACCTGAAGCTGTCCACGCTCACTCCATCGGGGCTACGGCCGCCACAGCAGCTTGCTTTAAAGGGGTGTCTATCACCGACATCTGCAGTGTCACTACATGGTCCACGATACATACCTTCACGAAACACTATAACCTGGACATTGCCTGTAGACGCTGGACCACTTTCGGATGTGCTGTCTTGCAGGGTCTCCTGTCCTAAGTTTGCCACCCATCACTTTCTTACTGCTTGGGAATCATCCTAAGAGTATTACCTGCTGCAAGAGATACCTTCAAAGAAGATACTACAGTTGCGTACTTACAGTAACGAACAGAGTTGCATCCCTCCAGCTGTACCTCTCCACAATTCATTCGCTCTTCTGGTGGATAGTGGTTCCTCTGTGGAGGCACCTGCAGTAGAGACCAAGGAGGATGCTGAGAACCTTCACAAAGGAGACCCACAGGAGGGTGGCATGGGGACCCCACAGGGGAAGGAAACAACTCCTGGTGGGGGACTCAATCATTAGCGGGGTAGAAATGGGGGAGGAAGGGAAGAGGGAGGTAAGGTGCCTTCCTGGCACCATGGCTTGGAGGGACAGGAAGCGAATCCTCAGGATCGTGGGAGGAGCTGGACGAGGGAGGGAGCTGGATGTCATTGTCCACCTAGGGACAAATGACCTGGCTAGGAATGGGATCAGAGCAGTGCAAGAGGAGTTTATAGAGTTGGGAAGGGCCTTAGACAAATGATGCGGTAACCTTCTCGGAGGTGCTACCTGTCTATGGCAAGGGATGCTAGGGCACTTCTCACCAGGGAATTCAATGAGTGGTTGAAAAACTGGTGTGGAGCTCAGGGTTTTGGCTTCATTGGGGACTGGGGAGCCACCTGGAGGGATGCAGACCTATACTGGTGCGATGGTCTGCATCTGTCCAGGGGGGAACCAGGATCCTAGGTGAGAGGTTTAAATGCTTCATTGGCAAGCATTTAAACTAGCCAAGGGGGGAGGCACTGAAAAGGAGCAGGGAAATCCGAGCCTCCCCCCACAAAACATGGTGATTAGTGAGGTAAACACCAAGGTACAGAAGTTATTAGGGAGCAGAACAGATTTAAATGTAAAAAAAAAAAGGCAAAGGCAGTAAGGACAGAAATGGGGCTAAAAGGGGTAAGGCTATCAAAAAGTGGAGGGTGATGAGTACCAATGCCCATAGTGTGTGTAACAAGCTCCCTGAACTAGTGGCCTTGATGGAAGAGGGTTGCCTGGATATTGTGGCAGTCACAGAAACATGGTACACAGAGAACCATGACTGGGATGTCAACATACCAGGATATACAATCTACAGGAGGGACAGGGAGGGTAAAAGAGGAGGAGGAATAGCTCTCTGTGTAAAGGAAGGGATCAAAGCAACAGAACTAAAGAGTAAACGGAGCAGATGAGGCACTTGGGTCACCCTGGAGGCAGGAATGGCACCACAGTCCCGCATGGGGGTTGTATACAGACCCCCATCTCGGGGAGGGAATGGACAAGGAAATGATAGAAGGCTTTCTTAGAATGGCAGAAAAAGGGGAGATATTGTTGATGGGGGACCTGAATATGCCAGATGTTAACTGGAGCACCTTTGCTGCTGGAACATCCAAGAGCAGGGTCATTCTTGATGCCCTACAGGGGGCATGCTTCAGACAGCTAGTATTGGAACCCACTCAGGAGAGAGCAATCTTAGATCTGGTACTCTCAAATGGAGATGCAGAAAGAATCTCAGATTTAGAAGTGGGTAGCCATCTGGGAACAAGCGACCACCAAACGGCGTGGTTCGCGATAAACACAGCCATACAGTCAAGCCATACAAAAGCAAGAGTACTGGACTTTAGGAGGGCTGACTTTGGGAAAATGAGAGAGTGCCTCAGAAAAGCACTAGCAAACGGGCAAGAAGGAGGGGTGGAGGAACAATGGGGAGTGATCAAACAGCCATCACAGAGGCAACAAGCCTTTGTGTAAAGCAAATCAATAAAACACAACAAAGGAAAAACGCTATGGTTCTCAAAAGAGGTGGCAGGAAGGCTAAGGAGAAAGGACAGCATTCAGGAAATATAAGGAAACACAGAAGGAGCAGGACAGAGAACTTTATCAGTTAAAGCAGAAAGAGGCTGGAAGGCAGTCAGAATAGCAAAGGCCCAAACCGAGGAAAGGATAGCCAGTTCTGTTAAGAAGGGGATAAGACCTTTTATAGGTACATTAGGGAGCGAAGAAAGACCAAAGGAAGGATACTGAAGCTTAATAAAGGTTAGGGAATGTGGGTAGAGTGTGACAGTGAAAAGGCAGGGATACTGAACGAATATTTCTGCTCAGTATTCACAAACGAAGAGGAGGGGGTTACCTAAATTAAACAAGAGAAACACTCTGAAGACGGGGGTCGGTAGCAGTCCATTTACAGAAGAAAGGGTTCTGAAAGAACTAATAAAATTGAAGGTGGACAAAGCAATGGGGCCTGATGGGATTCACCAAGAATTCTAAAAGAACTAAGGGTAGAACTAGTGACACGCTGCTACTCTCTCTAACAAATCATGGGAGGATGGGGTGGTACCCGAGGACTGGAGGAGGGCAGATGTGATTCCTCTTCACAAAGTGGGAGCAGGACAGAGGCAGGAAACTACAGACCAGTTAGTTTGACCTCAGTGGTAGGGAAAATGATGGAATCACTTCTGAAGGAAAGAATTGTTGAGTATCTGAGGCCAGTGGGGCACAGGACCCAAGGCAGCATGGATTCACGATGGGAAGGTCATGTCAGAGCCAGTCTAATAGATTTCTTTGACTGGGTGACCAAGTAGTAGACCAGGGAGGGGCTGTGGACATGGCCTACCTAGATTTTTAGCAAGGCATTTGATACAGTCCCACACAAAGATTAATACACAAGATAGCCAGCCTTGGAGTGGGTCCCAAGGTGGTAGCCTGGATAAAAATTGGCTAGACAACGGGACGCAAAGGGTAGTAGTAAATGGAGTACACAGTGAAGAAAGGAGGGTTACTAGCGGGGCCATGTAGGGTTCAGTACTGGGACCGGGTCCTTTTAATGTCTTTATAAGTGACATTGCAGAGGAGCTGGAAGGAGAAGTATGTCTCTTTGCAGATGACACAAAGATCTGCAACAGGGGTTGATACACAAGATGGAGTGGAAAGGATGAGAAGGACTTGGCAAGGTTGGAGGAATGGTCAAATGTATGGCAGCACAGATTCAATGCAAAGAAGTACAAGGTAATGCACATGGGAAACAAAACCCAGGGGAAGCGTACACAATGTGGGTGAGATACTGACAACAGTAAAAATAGAAAGGGACCTGGGGGTAATTATATCAGATGACCTAAAGGTGGGCAAGCAATGTGAGAAGGCAGTAAGGAAGGCTGGGGGATACTGGGATGCATAGGAAGAGGCATCAATAGTAGAAAACAGGAAGTTGTTTTCCCTCTGTACAGACAGTTGGTGAGGCCCCATCTGGAGTACTGTGTGCAGTTCTGGAGACCCCATCTCAAGAAAGACGAGACAGAGCGGAGGCTGTCCAGAGGAGGGCAGCAAAATGGCAGGGTCTGCACCAGAAGACATACTAAGAAAGACTAAAGGAGCTAATATGTATACTCTTGAGGAAAGAAGGGAGAGAGGGGACATGATAGAAACTTTCAAGTACCTCAAGGGAATTAAAGTCCAAGAGGGTAGCATCTTCCAGAAAAAGAGATGTGCAAGCACAAGGGGGCACAATTTGAAGATAGAGGGGGGACGGCTCAGAGGTAATGTGAGGAAGTATTTTTTCATTGAGAGGGTTGTGGATGCATGGAACAGCCTCCCTGAGGAGGTCGTGGAGTCAAGAACAGTGGGGGACTTCAAGAATGCATGGGACAGGAATAAGGCAGTCCTAGTGGGGGGTAGGAGGAAGTAAGCTGTTGGTTAACTAGGATCTGCAGCTTATCTGTTAGGTAGGAAAATGGGCAGACTACTTGGGCCAAGCGGTCCTTATCTGCTGTCAAATTCTATGTTTCTATGTTAGGGTCTGTTGCAGCAGGTACACTCCCTCCATCCCCTTCCTTCTTTAGAAGTACGACCTTATTTAATTAAAAAAAAAAAAAAAACAAACACAGGGGTACCTAGTTGCACCTAGGTTCCCCTCAGCCCTCGCTCCACGAGCTGAAGCCGACGGGGAGCTGAGGATGCCTGGGTCCGCCGACACCTTTATAGTTGATGAGGTCACTTGTGTGAGCGGCCTCTAGGCAAACACTGCTGATGAGAGACCAACGTGCACAGGAGCACCCTCTGGCGAGGACCCAAGAGTATTACCTGCTGCAAGAGATCCTCTCAACGATCTACTGTTATGATAAGTATGCAACTGTACTTTCTCCCTGTGGGGCATACCCTCAGTGAACCTGTTTGCCTCCTGGGAGCATGCCAGACTAAGGCTGTTTTGTAACCAACTAACAAAAACCACTCCCACCCCACCCCCGCAGTCTGGGACACTGATGGAGGATGCTTTTGTGAGGCCCTGGACCCCAGGTCTCGCTTGGGCCTTAACCACCCTTCCCCAGAACCTCAAGTGGTGGTTCTCGTACTCTGATCTCCTCAGCCTCAGCAGATCTCCACGGCATCTGCCTCTCTTCCCAGACCTATTTATCAGACTTCATGCATGACTTGGGGTCCGTTAATCCTCTTACACTGCATATGTATTTAACTCCTCGGTTTAGAAATGCCACCCTTTGTTTTTTCGTTACCGACTGAAACAATTATGTGAACTGCAGTCCATTGTGGCACTAAGTTAAACATGGAAACAGACTTTGTCGGCAGATAAGGACCGCTTGGCCCACCCAATCTGCCCATTTCCCTACCTGTTGGATAAGCTGCAGATCCTAGTTAACCAACAGTCTACTTCTTCCCACCCCAACCCCCTAGAATTGCCTTATGTCTGTCCCATGCATTCTTGAATTGCCTCACTGTTTTTGACCCCATGACCTCCTCGCTAAGGGCATTCCATGCATCCACCACCCTCTTTGTGAAAAATACTTCCTTAAATTACCTCTGAGCCACCCCCTTCTATCTTCAAATTGTGTCCCCTTGTTCTTGCACATCTCTTTTTCTGAAAGATGCTACCCTCTTGGAGTTTGTTGATTCCTTTGAGGTACTTGAAAGTTTCTATCATGCCCCCCCCCTTTTTCTCGAGGGTATACAAATTAATAGAGACCTATGTTTTTCTTAAATAAATACTGTAACAAGAAATTAAGATATAAAAAGAAATAACAAGAAATTCAGTATATAAAAGGAATAAAACGAAAAAAGACATGAATAAAGTGGGAAAAAAACTGCTTTTGGAGGGGGGCAGAATCTAAATGTATGCTTACAGCAGTTGTTGTTTAGGCTTCGTTGTTACCACAGAGACGGTCCACAAGGAAGCAACAGTGGAATTGTTTCAGTCACAAAACTTTGCAAGACCGTAGCATAATGCTGCTTAATACAATGTAGTATACTAGGAATGTGATTTCTAGTGTGTGTAAGGTCATTTTGAGGTAGTTTATGAATGTATATGTGATGACAAGAAATAAAACTAAATTTTCAATGAATAAAAAAAAAGACATTCCAGAAAAAGAAAAAAAGTATAAAAAATAAAAAGAATTTCACAGGTCTGTGCATATTAAACTCCTTTAGTCTCACTTCGTATAGCTTCTGGTGCAGACCCTGCACCATTTTAGTTGCTCTCCTCTGGACTACCTCATCCTGTCCTATGTCCTTGCGGAGATGGGGTCTTCAGAACTGCAAGCAGTACTCCAGATGGGGTCTCACTGTCAGTACAGAGGGATAACAACTTGCTGTTTTCTACTGGTGATGCCTCTCCCTATACATCCCAGAATCTCCCAGTCATCCGTACTGCCCTCTCACATTGCTTGCTTACCTTTAGGTCATCTGATTACTACACCCCAGGCCCCTTTCCATTTTTTGTTGTTGTTAGTAACTCTCGGTGTACTCTTTCCTGGGTTTTTGTTTCCCAGGTGCATTGCTTTGCAGTTCTTTACATTGAATCTAAACTGCTATACTTTCGACCATTCCTCCAACCTTGCCAAGTCCCTTCTCATCCTTTCTACTCCTTTCTTAAATATAAGCCAAATCATTCAAAAAAGTGTTGTTTTCTCACACGTAGCTAAGTGCTTTTTCTCTTGGTCAAACCTCGCATGCCGTATGGTTTCACAAACATGCATGTAGGCTCCTTCTCTGCTACTTATCAGTAGCCCCTGTACTTGTACACATAAAAGATCGGTTTCCATATTTATTTTTTTTGTACATTCTCACAGGGAAGCTGTGTTGTGGAAAACAAGGTACAAGCGAGAAGCCAGCACTTCGTGTCTACCCCTCGATCAACTACAGCGCCCACTGAATTACGGCAAACAGACGGTCATTCCGTCCTACAGGCAAGCTAGTATTAAAAAAAAAATTCTTGTTTTCTCCACCAACCTACAGATTTAGCTGCCACACTCCTCTCATAACATTAAACAAGAAATAAAAAGGCTGTTTGTCTCTGTGTCAGCTCGAGCCGCATTCCTTCAGATCCTCTCCTGACAGCAGCGGCACAAGCAGCATTACTGAGCTGCTGTATTTCTGTGCACCAACTACTTTGAGTACCTGAGGGCAGGCTTTGAAAATTAAAATAACTAAATAGCGATTTTTAACACATGGGGAGATGGTAGCGCTATCAGGATTGGAGAGGGAGGGAGGAGACATGCTGCAAGAGGCGGCAGCGTGATTGGCATCTAAACCCTAATTGAGGAAACAGTTTATAATTGTGTTGTCCTGCTTCTGTTGGAGGTGGTTCAATTAAAAAAAAAAAAAGATTACAGTCTCTCTTTCTCTCCTGTAATCAGTACGCCTCTCTCTCCTCTATAATAAGTAGTGCTGCATCACACTGGCAACAAAATAAATCTACTACAGAACTACCGATGCCAGTAAAAGACAACCTTTGTGAAGCTCATACCCAGTGACATCATTTTTTACCAGGCAGAGGGACTGTTTTATTATAGACTCTCACAATCAGATCTGTTTTTTGCCATATAAGCACGGTGTTTCTAACTGTAATAAGTAAGTTTTATTATCAGCTCTCACAATCAGATCTGGTTTTGCCATATAAACATGGTGTTTCCTAACTGTAATAAGTAAAAAAAAAAAAAGAAAGAAAAAAATGCCCATTTATAAGCACAGTAAGACACTGGGAAGTGTTCATGGAACAGATTGTACTGGACTTTCAGGGGCTAAAGTCACTCGGCCTGTGGCCTCATGCCTCATTACGCTCCTGGGCGTGTGGTACAATCTGATCTCACTTCAAGATAGAGCTCTTGCAGTAGGTCATTACAAATAGGACTATGCCGCCATGCACTAGGATCCCACGGAAAATTTCTAGCTAGCAGTCCAAGGCCGGGGACCGCCGTGACGTCTGCTGTGCCCACAACGTCAGCCACTGTATAAAGGGGGGGGTTCCCCAGCACTACCAGAGTTCTTTTCTCGCCATCGACCCAGCATATCGGCTCCATGGACGCCTCCTGCTTCCCGTCTACTGCCATTTTTCTTCGCTCTGCGCGGCTCAGTATTCAAGTTCTCGATCACCTTTTTATGTCTTCCAAGCATTCCACATCCACTCCACGGCGGAAGGCTGTGTGTGCATGCGGCAAACAAATTCCAGCTAAAGATGGCCATTCAGCCTGGGTCCTGGACACAGGATCGATGATTGCCCGCACTGCCAGAGCTTCAACCAGCACACTCGCATCCGCCATCTGAAGACACTAAAGGTCTACCTCTTAGAGTAACCAGTGGCTGCGATGCAGAAGTCTCCCTTGGGATGCAGCTGCTCCTCATCCTCTGCTCACGACGCTTCCCCCGAGGAGGAAAAGGCACTCGGAAGCATCACAAAAAGGACAGGGAGAAGACCAGGTCTGACTTGCAATCCCACTCTCCACTCAAAGTTAAGGCCTCCTCCAACGACAGCTCGTCGGACTCTGCCCACAGGTCATTAGCCCTCTCATGGGCTGCGGCCTTAACACTTCCCGCCTCTTCTTAGGCATGAAGCGGGAACTGTGGGCATGGGCCTTCTCAGGCCACATCTTTTTCTCATTGGCCATCAAACCCCACAAACAGTCGTTGGGGTCTAAGGCCCAGGACCAGGTCATTGCTGCTTCTTCGGTGGGAGTCTGCTCCAGCTTCTCCATTGTTAAGGCCTCTTCTTTCCGTTCGTCAGCTAAGCCTGACGACAGGGGCAAGTGCATGGGAGGTGATACAGCGAATACAACCCCTGTGACACTTGTCCGGTCGTCCCCAGTCAAACTGTACAGATGACAGATCCCTGTAGCATGCGTCTCCTCAGCTGTGGTGCCAAATAAAGCTCTGGTTCCACGGATGCCGCCAGCCCCCCAAGGGCCTCTGCCAGAGGGCCTGATAGCGCCTGACCTTACGTTGGACCACTTGATGCCAGGTCCTAACAAATGGCACCCAGCCACTCCCCTGATGCCTAAGGCTAAGGCACACAACCAAGGAATGGGACAGAGCGTCAGGCGGCTGGACACTCCACCGCTGCCGGACCAGACGCCAGCACCCTCGGGTCCATCAGGGGCGGCGCCAGAGCCACTGTCAGGCTCTGTGGTTCCTTTAACAGAGATTGAAGCCTTGTTCATCAGCTTGTGGAACACAATAAAGGGAGACCTCATTCATAAACCTGTTCAGAAGGAGACACCTGGGGCCATCCTTCCACTGCAGCTGGCGCCTTCTCCCAGATCTCCGTCACCACCTCCGATGCCTAGACTGACTCCCAGTGGCTTGGATAATGACTCCGTCAGACATAAGGACCGGGATCATCATTCCCCCTCACGCTCTCCTTCCCGGAGGAACAGCAGATCCAGAGATGGTAGCTCTAGGGGTCGGAGCAGGTCGAGGGGGCACCACTCCCGACATCACAGCAGGTCCACGGACCATCTGTTGAGCTGCTCTAGAAGCTGTAATGACTCCTCCTCCACCACCTACTTCTCTTCAGAGAATGAGCTCCCTCTACCCTCCCTGGATACCAGGAGGGACTCTCCGATGTCACCACCTGACAGTCCTAACCTTTTAGAAGTCATGAAGCATATACAATTCCTTAGTCAGTGGGAGACTGAGGATTTGGACTCAGAGAGACACCGTCTCGCCAGATTCTTAGGGGCCTCCGATCCTAAGCCTCTGGTCATCCCACCTCTGGTAGAACTGTTTCGGAACGTCACAAAGCTGGCATGGAAGCATCCAGCTTCTATGCTGACAGTGCTTAAGAAGGCGGACCACCTTTATCGAACCCCAAGAAACAAGCCCCACCTCAGGAAGCACCCTAAGGTGGACTCCATTGTGCTCACGGCGGCACAGGGCAGGACACAACAGCCTACACACCAGTTCCCAGTCCCCTGACAACGAGTCTAAGAAAATAGACCAGCTGGGGAAGAGGGTATATGTCTCGTCCACCTGTACTATATGGTCCCTAAATTTTCTGGCTCTCATGGTTCTGTACCAGAAGTGCCTGTGGCAAAAAAACCTATGGACCTTGCCAAGACTCAGCCAGACTTATCAACAAAGTCTGAGCTGTTAGCAGTTTTACAATACTGAGGAGATGTGGGCAAGCTTGTGCTCCGCAGCTCCTATGACGCGGCTGATACTGCAACCTCAGGCATCTGCCTCCAGTGTCACTCCTGGCTGAGGGTGTCCAGTTTTAGGCAAGACCTCCAGGATACAATCTTGGACCTGCCTTTTCAGGGCCCAGTTCTTTTCAGGCAGGAAGCACAAAAGATTATTCAGGGCCTACAGGATTTAGGCACGGTGGTTTCGGACATGCATAGGATGTACAAACCAGAACCGTACCTTCCTCGGTGCAGACCCTTTTGTAGGCAGCAGGGCAACAGACAAAGAAGCAACTGCAAAGAGATGGTTTTAAAAGAAAAGCACCCCTTCAAGCAGCAGGCCCCCATGGCCAACATACCGCTAAGCAGTCCAGAGCCCCCCCTCCCTACTCCTTCTGCCTCAGCCTGACTTCTTACCTGCCCCTTCCCCCACAGCAGCGCTAGTAGGGGAGGCAGTGGGGGGCATTTCTCCCTTTACCTCGCAGGATGGTCCAAAATCACCACAGATCAATAGTTACTGCAACTCATAGAGAAAGGCTGTGCCCTAGAGTTTTCCACATTTCCACCAGACATCCCACCAGTCTTGTCAACCTGCTACCCCTCCCACGCAGGTTTGATCCAGACAGAGATTCAGGCCCTCCTATTCAAGCGAGCCATACAGGTGGTGCCAATAGCTCAAAGGGGCAAAAAGTACTACTCTCACTTCTTCCTTGTTCCAGAGAAGACGGGAGACCTTCATCCCATCTTGGACCTCAGTCAGCTGAATCTATTCATAGAATACAAACAGTTCAGGATGGTGACGTTACAAGGACTTCTTTCCTTGCTGCATCACAGGTACTGGCTCTGCTCACTAGACATGCAGGATGCTTATATGCGCATAAAGATCCTGCCATCCCACAGGAGATATCTTAGGTTCACATTCGAAGACCAGCACTACCAATTACGGGCTGCCCTTCAGCCTCTCCTCGGCACCTTGTGTGTTCACCAAGTGCCTGGCAGTGGTAGCAGCAGCCCTCAGGAGGCTGGGGCATTATATCTACCCCTACCTAGATGATTGCCTACTATCTGCTCCCTCCAGGGAGCAGCTTCATCACACTCTGGAGTGCACCTTCATTATGTTCCAGAACCTAGGGATCACACTGAATCTCCCAAAGTCCATGCCATGGCCATCTTAGAGGCTTCAGTTTATAGGAGCCATCCTAGACACTGTTCAGGGGAGGACTGTTCTCCCCACGGACAGGGCAGAGTGTCTTCAAGCCCTAGCTCGGACGTTGGCCTCTGCACAACAAACTGTAGCCAGATTAGTGCTGCGGCTTCTGGAACACATGGCTGCTGCCATTGTGACAGTTTCCCTGGCTCTTCTGCACATGAGAACACTCCAGTGGATCCTTGCAGTGCAGTGGGATCAGCGCAGCAACGACCTCAACCAGAAAATCTCGAAGACTGTTCACCAAACTCTCTTCATGGTGGCTGAACCCTTCCTACTTATTGGTAGGGGCTCCCTTCAGCAACCCTCTGCATCAGCAGGTAGTCACCACAGACGCATCAGGCATTGGATGGGGTGCCCACCTTGGGAACCACCAGACCAGGGGGTCCTGGATGCAGGCAGAGAGCTCTCTACACATAAATGTACTGGAGAAGAGAACTGTGCTTTACACTTTGCAGGCGTTCCAGACCGAACTTCTCTGGAGTCCCACACTGATACAGACAACATGTCAGTGGTGTTTTATATCAAGAAGCAAGGGGGTATGCACTCTTACCCCCTTTGCAGAAAAGCCATGAGGGTCTGGTATTGGGTGATGGACCACGGACTGCAACTTTTAGCAGTCCATGTTCCCGGTCTTCAAAACACGCTCGCAGATGGCCTCAGTTGCTCGCAGTCTCAAACCCACGAATGGGAGTTGCTGCAGGACGTGGCAGAAGATCTTTTTGATAGATGGGGCATGCTAGAGTAGAACCTTTTTGTGTCCCCACTCAATGACAAACTGCCAAATTTTGGCACGTTACAGCCAGGGCATGTTGTTTTCTGGCGAGGTGAGTTGTCCCTCTCCTGGACAGGGACGTTTCTTTACGCCTTCCCACCCTTTCCCCTTCTGCAGAGGGTTCTGCTCAAGTTCCATCAGAGCCAGCAACCCTGATTCTGATGGCACCCTTCTGGCACCGACAAATCTGGTTCCCACTTCTGCAGCATCTGGTGGTGGAACCAACTGTTCCCCTCCTGGTATCCTCTCGCTTGCTCTTCTAGGAGCAAGACACTCTACTACATCCAACCTGAAGTCTCTGCATCTTCACGCATGGCTCCTGCAGACATAGTTAGGAGCAGGTTCGGGTATCAGAGGGGGTACCAGAAGTGTTGGTGGCCACAAGAAAACTGCCCACCAGGGCCACTAATGCCATGAAGTGGAAAGGATTTAGCCTCTGGGTGGCCGCCCGTGATGTGAACCCATTTCAGTGCAAAGAAAACTGGGTCCTGGAGTGCCTTTTATCCCTGTCAGATTCTGGTCTTAGCTATTCCTCCATTAAGGTACATCTTTCGTCCACCTCTGTCTATCACGTACCGGTGAATGGCAAGAATCTGGCCTAGCTTGACCTATCCCAGACCTTCTTACGAGGTGTCCTACATATTAAGCCCCCGATACGGGACCCTGTCCCTCCTTGAGATTTGTTATTTAAATTGGAAAAGCTGACACTGCCCCCTTAGAACCAGCCACAAGTTGCAAGCTTCGCTTCCTCTTTTGGAAAGCATGGATTTTACTTTGAGAAACAGCTCTTGCAGCAAAATACACCATTAGGACTGAAGCCAGCAGGCAGCAGGACTCCATGGAAAACTTCTAGCTAGCTACATTCAGCAGGGGACCGCACCCGACATCAGCCCTGCCCCCGATGTCACGTGCATCGTAAAACAGGCAGTCCCTCAGCATCCTTCAGTTCTTTTCCCTCCGTCGACTTGCAAGCATTGGCTCCAAGGACGCTTTCAGCTATCGAATGATGCCATCACTTGAATATTTTGTCTTTTATTTTCTCTCTTTCTTGAATTTCTTTTCTTCTTTCACATGTCGTCTTCCCCCAACGTCTTCTGTTGAAAGGTGCGTGTATGGCAAGCAAATTCCCTTTAAGGATACACACAAGGTCTATGTTAGGTGCCTAGACCCAAATCATGACACCAAGGCCTCTATCATTTACCAAAACTTTAACAGCCGTACAAGGATCCGCAGACAGAAAGTTTTGGAGACCTTCCTCTTAGAGAAAAGATTAGCAGCCATGCAGAAAAGTTCCTCCTCACGGGAAGAGTTATCCCATAGATCGGGGAAACGCAAGGAAAAAACGAGGGAGAAAGAGTGCTCCCCATCCACGCGGATGTCAGACTCCAGGGCGAGCTCTGACTCTGCCCGCTCCAACAGATCTCCATCCTGGACAGATTCAGCCTCCACCAGCCAAGGTCCAGATGTTGAGTAGTGCAGGCATGCATCCAGCCTCCAGCCCCTAAAGGTCTGGCCAAAAGAAACCTCAC
Organism: Neoceratodus forsteri; assembly: GCA_016271365.2. Classification (NCBI taxonomy): domain Eukaryota; kingdom Metazoa; phylum Chordata; order Ceratodontiformes; family Ceratodontidae; genus Neoceratodus; species Neoceratodus forsteri. Next base: position 1,721,516,171 of record CM028129.1, on the reverse strand, counting down.
GCAGCCGGCCGTTGGGCTTTTCAGGCAGATCTACATGCACAGATCACCTGACTAAGGCGCATTCCAAGTCTGCCCCTACTACAGGCCCAGACTCCCTGGATGGCGCCGGGACACAGACCACTGGAGGTTGGCCTCCAACCCCCCACCCCCCGGGGAAATTCAGGGACAGCCGTAAAACGGACCTCAGACCTGATGGACCGCAGATCTGAAGCAGACGTTGAGCAGACTCTGCAAAACGTCCCAAGGACCAAAGTATGCCAGAGGTCCATTCTCGTAAAAAGGACATAACCTCGTCCGTACTGGACGTCGGCCTACCTGGCCGTTCGGATGACGATGGGACCGACGCCGGGGTCAAACAACTCTGAGACAAAGGATTTCCAAGCTTTAGGCTCTCATGTGTAAAGAGCTGTACTTGGTTTTTCACAGGGACGGTGTCCCTCCATACCAATCCTAAGTTTCTTCCAAAGGTGGTGTCTGAGATGACGCTTAAGACATCAACCTTCCGGTTTACTATCTGGAGTATTCTACCAAAGGAAAGCACTATTACATACCTTAGATGTATTTGGTACTACATTGATTATACAGGTCGATTAAGAAATCTGACCAACTGTTTCTTTCTTTCGCCTAATGGATGTTGGGCGAGCAGTCACTAAGCAGGCCTTGTCAAAGTGATTGGTCAGTTGCATTGTTTTCTGCCATGAAAACAAGGAAAGCCACTACGGGTTCTTTTTAGGCCACTCCACCAGAGGGGTCTCTGCTTCCTTTGCCTCATTCAGAAATGTGTCTGCAGTGGATCTTTGTGCCACAGCCACATGGAGTTTGGTCCACACCTTTATTAGACAAATACAGTCTGGACATTGCTTCCAAGTGGAGAGCAGGCTTTGGCCTGGCAGTCCTCTTAAGGGCTTTTCTTCTGATAGCACAGGGATCTTACTGTCTGTTCAACCACCCGTGCATTTTTATATACTTTTAAGTGCCGGTTTTGAAAAAGGTTACCGCTTAGCTGAGCGGTGGCATTCCTTTTTTCAAACCGCACTAAAAATATAGAAAACTATGCCAAAACCGGACCCATTATAGCCTATGGAGCAAGCCCCCACGCAGTTCTAGTACTGATGTCAGAAAACGTGCCGGTGTGGGGGTATGCCTGAAACTTAGGAAATACTAGCGTTTTGGCAGCGGCTCCCAGGAGCGCAGTTGTTAAGTATTTCTACTGAAAATGTGGTAAACCAAAAAATGCAGCATTGCGAGGATCGCTAAACCAGAGGGTAAAGTACCAAAACTGGTAAGGAGAGAGACATTTTTCAGTAAACACCTGCTCTTTAACATTAAATTGCCTACTCAACCTTAACTATAGTGGTGCAATGGGCCACTGTAGCATGTACATATACATATATACATACATACTTGCACACACAAATGTGTACAGTAAGTATACATGCCTACACTCTTGACCACTGCCTCCATGGGACCGGCTGCTGGTTCTGACTGTGCTCAGGGGCACGCCATTTGAGCTTATGCACAAGTGTGAGCTCTCACATTTGTTGTGGAAGACTGCCTTCTTGGTGGCCGTTACGTCAGCCAGTAGGGTGAGTGAGCTTCATGCCTTCTCGGTGGAGTCTCCCTGTCTGATCTTCCACAAGGACATGGTCGTCCTTCGCTCCCCATACAAAATTCCTCCGGAAGTTTGTGTCTGACTTGCACCGTAACAGGTGATAGTCCTTCATGTTTATTTTATATCTTGACCTCTGACACCGATTGAAAGTTTCACAACCTGGACCTGCAGAGGCAGGTATCCTATTATAATTTTGTATTGGTATTTATTTCGCCAGGAAAAGGCTCATTTACAAGGAGGTCCTTGGCAGGACAGCATACAATGTTAAAAAAGTATAATACAGAGCATTCAGTGATATACACGACATGGGAATACACATAGTTGAAGTAAGATTACAGGAATTATAACTCTGACTATATATAATATATATATTTGTATGTATAAAGGATACAAGGTATAGCTAGGTATAAATAATAAAAATAGGTTCAAACATTAGTCTGAGTCACAATAAGTAACTATCCTTAGTAGCTGTATGACCAGTATGTAACAACATCAAGGTAAGGAAAATGCATCTTAACCACAGAACAAGCCTCAGTGTATAATTTTTCAGTGAGGGTTTTGAAGATGTCTGGTATAACGAGCACAAGGCGTGAATTCATAGAAGCTCTCCAGCTGTTTGTGGCATATGCTGAAGATGCGTCTGGCAGACTGTCATGAAATCTAGTAGTCAGGTGGATCACATCTTGCATCGACCTCTGCTCTAGGTTAGCTAGTAAGGTGTCTCCTAAGAGGCTGAGGGCTCACTCAACCAGACATACCGCAGCCTCTGTGGCTGCTTCCGGGGATATCTCCATTAAGGGCAAAATTGGAAGTGCTACCAGTGCCCGGCACCAGTTTGGTTAGGAAGCGGAGTGTCTCTGATTTAAATAAATGGCTCAGTGAATGGTGTACAGAGGAGGGCTTCGGGCACATAGGGGACTGGGGAAAAGTATGGAAGGAGAGATCTCTATACTCACTGAACAGGATAGACTACGTAGGGCATAGCCCCTGAGTTTTCCCAAAGAGGGGGCTGCTCTATATTAGAGAGGAGCAATTCGGGGAGGGGCCAAAGGTGAGAATGGTGAGGTCATTTATGAAAGGAGGATGGTACGGGTTGAGGACAAGAGAATGAGCTAGGAGAATGGGCAAGGGACGCTCAACTAGTCGGCAGAAGAGACAGGATAATAAGAGGACGGAGTGGATACTAATCCACCCCCACCCCGGTTCCTTTGACGCTGCCTTGTCTCTTTCTGATGTTGGGTCCTAGGCAAAGGAATTAGTCGTTTCAGATGATGTGAGAGGTTTACTGTTAATAATACTTTACAATTAGTCTTAGTGACTCTCTTCCCTCGCTGAGCTGGGCCATAGGACAAGGTGAATGTTATTTTAAATTATAATATACACGACACTTCAATGATTCAGACCAAACAGTCTGACATTATTATGGATTGTACTAACTACATTTTATAACCCAGTCCCAGTTATGTACTAAAATACTGTATGCTTTTACCATGCAGTTTCAATAAAAATTTATTCAGAAAACAAGGAAGGGAGTGAGTGAGGGAAAATACAAGCAACTTGGATGGTAGTGTGTCAACACCAGGAGCCTGGGATAAGATGGCTGGACCTCCAGGCCAGTCACTGAGATGTGGGTGTCTTGACCATGACTGGGTGCCTCTATTCCGGGTTCATCCTCTAGCAAAGGATAGGGTGAGGGTGGCTCTTGAAAGATAGTTTTTGGGGTGGGGGATGAAGTCAGTTTGGATACAGATTGACAGTAGCTGGGAGAAGAATAGGGGTAGGGTGGTGTAGGTTACCAAATCAAAGTGAAGCCAAAGACCAGGAGTTGACTGACAAGATGAAAAAGACTTCGGACAGTGAGAGGTGATGATCGGGTGACTTCAGCATAACCAGGTGTAGATTGGAGCATCCCTCAAGAAAGTTGCAGCAGATGACAAATGCTGTTGGATGCAGTCCAAGATGGCTTCTTAACCAGGGAGGTGACTGAGCTGACTACAGATGGGGTCATATTGGCCTTAGTATGGAAAAACATGCACCATAATAAAATAATAAAAAACATTATTTAATGAGCACCTTTCAAATGCCAAGGTGCTTTGCAGTATTTAAGAACAAATTCCATAAAATATAACTATTGAAATTAGACCATGTCAGGGCACTAGTGTGGCTGAGCCCTGGGGTAGTAGTGATCACCAGTCAATATGCCTTCAACTTGATATGGAGAAAGAAACCCTGAACACAAGGACACATGTTCTGGACTTTAAAAGAGATGACTTCTCCAGAATGGGGATGCAACTGAGAGAAAACCTGGCCAGGCTCAGGGTGACCATGGGGTAGAAGAGAATGTCTGTAACTTGTTACAAGGTCCAGAAAGTCAACAAATACCTGCCCGAAGCAGATGGGCAAAAAGAGCAAGCACAAGAAACCACTCTGGTACATGGGAGTGTGTCCATGCCATGACGGAAAAAAGATCTTTCTTCAAGAAATACAGGAAGATCAGTGGGAGGAAGCTAAAAACAACTAGCAGAGAGGTAGGAAAGACTGAGGTGGGGATGGAGTTGAGGATAGCAGAGGAAGTTGAGGAAGGTGACATCTTTATTTTTTTGGGGGTATCTGAGAAAAGGTATGATGGAAGAAGGTATTAACAAACTGAGAAGAGGCCAGAGTAGGTGGACAGTGGAGGAAAGGAAAGGCAGAAGTATTGAATGAATATTTTTGCTCCATATACACTAAGGAAAAGGATTGGGGGGGTGGAGTGAAGCTGTGCAGGGAGGTGATCACGGAGGACAAGGTCCTCAAGATGGGTAAATCTGGGCCAGATGGCATTCACCCTGGGGTGCTGAGAGCTGGTAGCAATACTGGCAGCCCCTCTGGCAGACTTGTTCAATAGCCCCCTTCACGGTGCCACAAGAGTGGATGATTGGTGATGTGGCACCCCTGCACAAGAGCAGGGCAATAGGGAGTGGCGGCTATCTTTAATGACGCAAGTCATTAATTACAAAATAAGCTAAGAAAGCTGTTTTAAAAATGTCTAAGAAAACTAAAAATATGTGAAACTAAGGATGTCAGAAATACATTTTTGCAAAAAGAAAAAAAAAACTAGACAGATTGTTTTGCTTACTATCAAATACTGCTGCTTTAAGGTAAAAACAGAACAGTTGTGAACCTTACTTCATGATGAAACACTGCTAAATGTACTACTGTACTACCTAAGTAGGACACTTTTCAGTTTGGTGTTTAAGGGAGAGAGAATGGATCATAACTGGGCTCATGGAGCTGGCAGCCCTACCCCTTCCACACCCCTGTTAGTTGGCATGCCCCCACATGCTAAACGTTTCATGATGTGTGAGTACGGAGAGCAAGGGAGTGCGCTCTATAGCAGTCAGTGCGGGTCCCTGTTTTTCTGTTTTAGAGGACCGTTTGTTGAAAGTCTGATCCGCCGCTGCATTAACAAAAGCAGCTGTGTGCTCTCACCTCACGCAACATCTGGTCTGCGGGGGCATGCAACCTAGTAGGGAAGTTGAGAAGATCGGACTGTCTGCTTCATGGAGCTCATTTATGATGTCTTCTTCCTCTAAATATTGAACTGAAAAATATAGTTAGGTTACCTAGTGCCTCATCAGGAGGTAGTTATCCTTCTTATTGTTAGTTCCATTTAAAGGTGCTCTTTTTAAGCTTGAGAAACTCGTAGAGCAATTCAAGTAAAGAGAACAGGTTACAATTTGTTATTCGTAGTAATATATTCTGTTTTGGGCTTAAGCCCATTTCATCGGTTTGCTGTATCAACATTGTTAGGTTTTTCTAGTCTCAGCATATTGGAAGATGTATAAAATAGTATTGTGATTTCAAGTGTTTTAAGTTACAACGTCAGTTCTAGTTGACACTCAGAACATTAAGAAATGTTAAACCCCATTTTAGACAGTCAAGAAAGAGTACGTATACATTCCATTTTATTGCTTAATAAATTTTTTTTAAAGGAATCTCGCCGGATCCGCAAGTGCCAACGTGGCAGGGAGCAACAGGAGAAGGAGGGGAACAGTAAGAAACCATAGAGAACGTGGAGAATTTGGATAAGATGGAGTGTAAATTCAAACTGAACTCTTACAAGATGGTCTATGTGTTTAAATCTGAGGATTATATGTATAGAAGGACTGCACTGCTACGGGCTCATCAGGTGAGTTTACAGAGATTTAAAACCATCTGAGGCTAGGGCCGGCCCGCCGGTGCAGCTGAAGTGCTTCTGTCTGTGGCACAGACGACCAGGGTTCGGGAGTGGATCACTGACATCAGAGGGAGAGGAAGCTGAGCATCCCAGAGACTGCTCGCCTCGGGGAGGGAGGAAGGGAATTTGGTACCCGACGCCTGCCGACCCCTAGCGTTGGCAGGAAGGGTGCAGCATTCCAGGACCATGCTTGGGAGCCTGTCAGAACAGGGACTGGTGGACCTCTGCATGTCGGGTGCGGAAGCACGCCCAATCATGCACCAAGGTTATTGCAGACTGGCCTTGCCACGGACAGGTGGGGGGGTACACATGGGAAAAAAACCTTGGCGCAAGCCCCATGATGCCTGGATCCCAGCGTAAGCTGGGACCTAGCTGATATGGGTCGAGTGGATCTCCTCACCCCAGCAGCGTTTGAGGGCCGGAAAACACGGGCATTAAAAAAAAAAACAGCCTGGGTGCGGTGCATTAAAGTAAATGGTCAAAAATGCAGTTTATTTGTAGACCTCCCTCTTTTACTTTGGGTACTATGCGATTAATGTATTTTTAGTTTGAGTGAAGTCACTTTAGTGTGAAAATGTCATTCTTGGGGGACAGCCTCTCCTACTGGATGAGCAGTTGGCCATTATGTGCAGAGTCTTCCACAGAACTATTGGAAAAAAATGTTTCAATTCTGATGCAGTAAATGAGTTACACCCATTTCTTGCAATTATAGTAAAACTAAATTGAATAGATACATTCTCTATTGCTGTCTTAACAGCAAATGATGCACTTTCTAAAATATAAAAAAATGTGAAAGCACTTCGTGCAGTATGGGTCAGTGGCCCTTTTACTGCAGACTGTTATACTATTGGAATACAATTCTTGTGTATCAGTTGATGAGTGTACAGAATCACTGAAAATGAATGTTCTAACTATCTGAATTCAGTTCAGATCTGCTGGGCATAGTTCAATAACTGGGCGGCGTCAAGCTTGACTCCTCCCAACACCTGTGATGTCATTCTTCAGCACCACCCGGCTTGGTGTCCAAACTTTTTTTCTGCTAGAAGGGACAGGTTCTCTACACATCTCTTAAGGTTTGCTCTTTTTTTTGCTTTAAAAATGTTCAGTTTTCCAAAATACAAAGAAGAATCCAACAGAACATATCTTTTACATTTAAGAAAACTTGTTAATTACATAGCTAATTGTTAGGTCTTGGGCAAGAAGGTTTATGTATATAGACATTAACCAAACCATTCAGTAAGCAGATAAGAGTTAGCACTTGGGTATTATTCTAATTTAGGAGACATTCATTCTAGACGACAGGGTATACTTAGATATTGGTTCTTAGAACTTTCTTACATCATTTTTTTATAAGTTACTAAGATAGTTCAGAAAGGGGGCCCATATTTTATTAAACAGTTCAGCTCTGCCCAAGGCTAGAAAAGCCATTCTCTTTCTGCTGATGACTTCGCTCATTTTATTACCTCATTCTCTAATTCCTGGTGTGTCTGAGGATTTCCAGTGAGACAGTAAAATTCTTTCAAGGGCCAGAGCTGCAGACCATACTATAACTCTTTGATGATTGTTCAAGGATTCGGCTTCTTCACTATTCTCTTATATGAGGAATTTAGGGGTAAAGGGAATATTTATCCCCAGAGCAGATTCACAGACTTCATGAATCCTAGACCAAATCTCTTTAATACAAGAACAAGACCAAAACATGTAGAAGACCTGCCTGGTCTTTTTGACATTTCCAGCAAGTCCCATGTAGTTGGAAGCCCATTGTAGCCAGTCTTTTAGGGGAATAATAGTAAAAATATAGAATTTTATACTGCATTGTTCTAGCTAGGACCTCTCTACTACTGGAATATGTGTTATTCCAGAGTAAGGCCCATTCTGAATCTGAAATGGTTTTCCCCATCTCTCCCTCCCATTTCAGTTTTGCTGACAGTGTCAGACTAAAATGATCTTGTATATACATCAGTAGTTGATGTAAGCGCCGCCTTTTCTTAGCTTACATACGCATCTCATGTGTGTCCCAGTCAGTACTTTCCTTCAGAAGGAGCTGCGGTCCCAATACAGAGTCTTGTAAGGTCTTTCATAACTGAAGGTATCGAACAAAATTAAAACGTGGTAGATTATATTTAGCTCTGAGGAGCTCAAAGGAGAGTAGTTCTCCCTGGGCCCCTAATAAGTCGGACAGGTTCATAATACCTAATTTGGCCCACCCAAAGTCAGAGATGATAAAACTGTTACATGTTAGATTAGTGTTATTCCAAATTGTCATCAGTTGTGGGGGAAAACGCTCTAAAATGAATGTGCTGTGTTCTTTTTATTACCCAGACGGATGTGGAAATGCAGATATTGTCCTGGTAAGGTGATGGAAGTTTAATAAAGAGATAGTCTGATAATGTAAAAGGTAGGATTAGTTGCTGTTCGACTTTTGACCCACAATGGAAGATGTTCTACTAGACTTGAATCTAGATACCAGTTTCTTTGCTTAAAACGGAAGGCAAAGTAGTATTTCTCCCAGTTTGGTAGGCCAAGACCTCCATTTGATCTGTGTGCCCTAAGCTTAGACAGTGAAAGTCTGGGGGATGCGGTGTTCAATAGAAAAAGCCTAGTAATTTTATTAAGTTGATCGAAGACAGCCTTACCAATTTTGAGAGGCAGGGTCTGGAAAAAATAAGATTTTGGGAGCTGCGATCATTTTGATTGAATTAACTTTACCCCAAATAGATAAATTGAGCCCTTGCCATTTTTGTAAATCTGCTTCAGTTTCTTTTAATACCGGGGTATGTAAGTTAAGCTTTCCCAGAGAGCGAGAATCCTTTGAAATTTTTATGACCAGGTATGTTATGTATTCAGAACATCTCAAAGCAGACTGCATTACCGCCAAACAATCTCCTGGGTTCCTACAAGAATCCAGAGGTAGAACTTGTGTTTTTCCCAGTTCAATTTAAGACCAGAAAAAGAAGCAAAATATTTTACCTAGATGCACAGCTGAGTCCCTGGGATTCTAAATAGTTACCAGCAGATCATCTGCATATGCAAAAAATGTTGTTGATTTTCCCTGTTCGAATTCCCTTAATCTCTTCACATTCTGAAATTCTTCTTATCAGAGGTTCAATAGCCAGAATAAAATAAGGTGATTGGGCAACTTTGCCTAGAGCCTTTACTAAGGGAGAAAGAGTTTGAAATAAAACCATTGGAAATCACTCTGGCAGAGGGCTTTTTATAGAGCATTTGCAACCGTTTTGTAAGTGTATCTCCCAGCTTGACTTTAAGGGCTTGGAAGAGGTATTTCCATTCCAGGGAATCGAAAGCTTTCTGAAAGTCAAAAGCCAATATGGCAGTAGGGACCTTTATTTTCTTTGTTTTCCGTATTTCATTTAAAGTCTATGTACATTTTAGCTCCACTTCTACCAGGTACAAATCCAACTTGCTCTTCCCCCAGTGATCTCTTTAAATAAATCTTATGCCTAGATGCTAAAAGTTAGGCAAGAATCTTGTAATCTGCATTAAGTAGGGAAATAGGCCTGTAGCTTTCACAAAGAAAGGGGTCTTTGCCTTCTTTTAGTATCAAGGTTATGTATGCTTGGTACATGGACTGAGGCTGCAATTCTGAAGAACACCTATTAGAGAGGGCCTTAAAAAGATAATCTTTGATTTTAACACTTAGAACTTTATATAGTTCTCCTGGGAGTCCATCAGGGCCAGGTGTTTTATTTGAAAGCAGTGCTTTTGAATAGTGTTGTCAAACTCTGCCCTAGATGGGGGAGTTAAAGATTGTCCTATCTGCTTCATTAAGTTCTGGGAGGGTAACTGTATCTAGGAAGGCCTGTGAGTCTATATTCGATTTTGTATTTGTGCCTGCATACAGATTCTTAAAGTTCTCCAAAGTTAAACTTATTTTTTTATTAGACACTTCCGTGGTACCTAGAGTGTTTTGACACCCAGAATTATGTTCTGTCCTGACTTCTTTTTGAGCCTGTAAGCCAAGAGTTTCCCGGCCTTCTTCCCCACTTCCCAAAAAGTTTGATCTTCCCTTGTCAATATTCACCATTCATTACTTCCTGGGTGTAAGCCGGACGGCGCACCCGTCTTTTTTTTTTTTAAAAGCTTTATTAACGGCCCTGCCTCGAGAGTGACGCTTGGCGCGAGGGCGGCTCAGCCGTTAGTAGCGACCTTCCACTCCTCCTCCAACTCAGTTCTGTTTCTCCCGGGCCGAGGCAGCACCTGTTTCGCTGAAGCGCCAATTTGGCGCGAGTGTACCGACTCCTGTTTTTCGCCACACTCGACGCCGATCCGGTAAGACTGTTCTTTTTCCTATCTTACGGCACCGGGTGTGTTTCCTACTGTGTTTAGCCTTGTTATTTTCGCGTTATGTCCGGTTCGGGAGCTAAGCGCTTTTCAAAGACGGGCCGCGCCCTATCCATCGGTGCCCTGTGGCGGCATTTCTCCGTCTCGGACCGGCGCAGCGTTTGCCTTACGTTGCCTGGGACCCAACCATGATATGGATTCGTGCGGCGCCTGTTTCTCGATGGACCGCGGCGTCCTCGAATCCACAGTAAGCTCGTGCAAAGCCTCGGCCGACCTTCGGGGACGACGCTGCCTCGGGATTCTCGGGCAAGGTCGTTAGGCTCCTTCCCTGGTCCCTCCGGGCCTATACAGTCCGGGAGGAGGAGGGGGCCTCGCCTTTTTCTTGCCGAGGAGGAGGCCCTTCTCCGGTGTTGGGGAGCGCTAGTCCCTCCCAGGGCCGCTGGCGCCGACACCGCTGCAGTCACCTCCTTGAGGTGCAGGCTCCCCGTGTCGAGGCCCCGACTTTCGGGCCTGGCTCGGTGGACCCTCGACGGCCTCGTGCCGTTGGATCCCGGCACCGCTCATGTGCCGGTGATCGACGCGCGCCTGCTCCCTGCCTGCTTTGGATCCCCTCGTCAAGGCGCTACGGATCCCGGCACTGTTCGCGGTGCCGGTGATCATGGCGGGCGCCGCTGGCGGTGCCGCTTTGGGCCTCTGCGCCATTCACGCGCCGATGGACATGGCGGCGTCGCCGGAGGTGCCGCCTCCTCCCGATGCCACCAGCGGCGCCGTGGCCTAGTCCATCCTCCAGGCGGTGCTGGCTCTGCCGGCACCATGGGTGAGTTGGCCTGGCTGCTGCCGGCGTGGGGACGAAGGGCGTCGCTCTTGGTACGGGGCGGTTCGTGCACCGCGGGCCTCAGGGACCCCTGGGGTGGCTAGCATTGAGGTCCAGCTGGTCTCGTTCTCCGGAGGCGATGCACTGGACGTGGACCCATCCTGGCACCCCACTCTTCGGGGTCTGGGTCCCTGTGGCTAGAGGTACCAGGCGGGCGCAGCGGGCCCTCCTCTGTCCCCCCTTCCGCTGCGTCTCCTGAGGTTCCCGGCTGGGGTGGCTGGGGAGCCCTGGGGGGCAGGCGTGGGGGGTGGCGGAGAGGCTCCCTCTCTGAGGGCCGGTGACAGCTACCCCCCAGGGTGCTGTTGCCCCCTCTAGGGACAGGGGGACGCTGTGGTCGAGGAGGAGGGCCCTCTCGGAGTCCGAGGGGTTGAGGGGCAGGGGGTCTGCCACTTGGTCTTCTTTGGCCACCTCAGGGGGGGTGGCCAGGAGCCGTGGTAGAGCCCGGCCTCCCTCCAGGGTTCTAGAGTGCCCTCCGGTGGTGCTTTGTGCGGACTGCCCTTCTGGATCCATGCAGTCCTGGCGCTGCCACAGGGAGGTTCTCCTGGGCTCTTCCAGGCTCCGCTTCCCAGAGTTCCGTCCCCGCGGCCTGGTCTGTTGTCCGGGATCCTTCCTACTAGGGCGCTGCCTCCGGATTCCAGAGCCCACGAGAGGGCAGTTGCTCTCGGAGGTGCCTCTCCCATCTCTCTCCTTCACTCCCACCGCTCTCCCAGGCCATGTCGGTCCCACGGGTCCGTTATCCTGGGAGCAGTTCAGGGGTTCTGCGGTGGCCTTCCCCTCATATGTTAGATACATGCATGAGCGGGTCTTTCGACTCTCCCCACCGCCGCAGGAATCCTCTGGACATTCCAGCTCCCCATCATCCTCGTCTCCCTCCTGTGAGGGAGAGGAACCCCCTGCTCATCTTTCCTCCAATGCTGATTTCATGGAATATCAGCGTTTCCTCTCGAGGATGGTGAGGCATCTTCGGATTTCCTATGTTCGGAGAGACAATACCGAACGGGAGACGCCAGAATTCCTTGGTGAATTCAGTGCCCAGCATTTGGTGGTACCTTCCTGGCCTATCCCCTTCCAGGAGGCATCTATCCGGTCCTGGCAGTCCCCAGCCACTTCTTCTCCAGCCCCGGCTGACTGTCAGCGTAGGTATTGTGCCCCTCAGAGTCTCTAGGTTCCCTTCCCAACCCGGCCTCTGGTTTGGTCTACCTAGATACTCCTTCTGGCGCCCGCTGCCTGGCGCCACGACCACACGGATCCGGACTCTCTCCAGTTCGACCGTTGGGGGAGAGTGTTCTCTTCTTCTCGCGCGCAGTGCCTGTATTGCATCTCATCAGGCTCACCATGCTGCCTACAACGGCATTTGTGGTCGATGATGTCCCAGCTGTTGGCATCAATGCCTGACACGGAGCAAACCAGACAAGCCGTTGCCCTCTCGCAGCGAGGCCTGGAGCTGGCAAGACACCAAGCAAGGGCATCTTACGCGCGCCAATGAGGGTGGCTTCCAGGCTTGTGGGGACAGCGATCTGCATCAGGCGGGCCCGGCATGGCTTGCTCTCTAGGTTGTCACCCTGGCCCGGCGTGGGGTGATTCGCTCCGCCTCCGGGGACCTGTCTTTTCTCCTCTAGAGCTAGGAGACTTTACAGGGTCCCTCCGTCTCCTCTCGTCCTCGGGAGGCACCTCCTAGCTCTTCTCCCACTTAGGGCTTTCTGAATAAGCCAGGGTCTTCTCCTTCTGTTTCTCACCAGCAGAAGGCTGGGGTCTTGTTCCCCTCAGGTATGGCCTCTTCTCCCCCTGGGAAGAGGAGCTTGGTATCACTCAGGAGAATGAATGGTGAAGATTGACAAGGGAAGAGTGAAAATTACGCACCTACTGTAATTCTGATCTTCTCTTGTATCTTCACCATTCATTACTTACACCCTGCCCACCATCCCCTCAGTGGCCTCTTCCTGTGGCTTCTCCACCTCCGTCCTTCCTCTCTCTGCAAAAATATAAAATTAAAAAAAAAATAATAAAAAGTAGGAAGAATTGTCTCAATTTTTCAAAAAAAAAAAAAGTCTATATCTTTGGGGGCCTTATTTCTTACAGAAAAATTATTTACTCTAAGATTCTTAGGCCATCTCATGGAATTGCATTGGCGATCAAACTGCACAACTATCTTGCCATCCCTTGGCGAGATACTTGGGGTTTTAGCCTGGCTCTGGCTATTCAGTTTTGATCCTGCAATCCCGTGCTTCCAGCTATTACGCCTAGAATCGCACCCTTCTCTAATTCTTGCCCTGCAGAGTAGAGAGCAGGCACGACTATTTTTTTTTTTCTAAAAAAGGAAAAGCTGAGGGAACTCTCTTCGACTGCCATAGGCATTCTTTACATTTGAGGTCATGCTCCTAAGCCTGCAAGTGATTATCTGTAAAAAAAAAAAAAAAAAAGGAAGATGCAAGGGCAGACAAAGCCCTTCTCGTGAGTTTTTGATGATTGGTTTTTCCTTTCAGGTGTCCTCCTGGACAGTTTTACAGACAAGCAGTGCTGACCATGACCAATCCTAGCCAGTCTAAGCCTCTGGCCTGCCTTGGCGAGTCCGACTGAGTCCCACTCTATACCTATAAACGCCTGAAAGGCTTAGATTTTCCATTTCTAAACCCCTGAGCAGCGCTCTCATGCTGCCTGGGTTTTATCCTCCCCTCCTCGGGTGTCCTCCAGTTAAAGCCTTCCATGCCAGGAGCTCAAAGTGGGATCAAGAACAATGGCATGTTGAAGATGAGGACTATGCCCTCCTGAGTCTGTCACGGTTCGTGAACCTCTCTTCAGCTCTATCTCGGAGATTCTTGCTTCCCTGTTAGCCGAGCCTTGAGCTATAAGCTAACTATGCTCGTTGGGCATTCTGGTCCCTTCAACATCCCATCTCTCTCTCTCTTCTTCTTTCTCATTACCTTCCTTCTCTCTCTCCTAGAGTCGCCCAGGTAAGGAGGCCCTGCAGTCCCTAGGTTAGGGATACTCTTATCTCCTCTGTCCTTCCTCCATTGGCTTATTCCTTTTTCAGTTCATTCTTCCTTACTTTGCTATCCCTTGGCTATCTTGCCTCGCTATCTCTATTTCTCTGCTTTCACTTTTACCCTACCGGCTCACAGAACTGAGTTGGAGGAGGAGTCGGTCGCTACTAACTGGCCCTGGATGACGTCACTCTCGAGGGCGGGGCCGTTAGCCAAAGCTTTTTTAAAAAAAAAAAAGCTCCCGTGACGGGCACGCGCCTCCGGCTTACACCCAGGAAGTAATGAATGGTGAAGATACAAGAGAAGATCAAGAATTACGGTAGGTACGTAATTTTCATTTTTGTTCTGTATAAGGAATATTCAGCCTTGTCAGAGTACATTTTATTTATTTCATATTTAAGGTTTGTAACAGTTTAATAACGTTCCTTTCTTATTACTATTCTTTTTAAAATTACACTCTAATTGAAGTTCTGCTTTTTGAGTTAAGACTTTGCCCCTTTCCTTTTTCTTAAAGGCCGAAAAGCTAATTATCCTACCTCTCAAGAAAGCTTTGAAAGTATCCCATAAGCAGTTCAACAAAACTTCCCCATTGTCATTTATTTTAAAAAAAATCATCCTGGTCGCTCTCCTGTGGACCCTTTCCGGCAGCGCTATGTCCTTCTTCAGATGAGGTCTCCAGAACTGTACACAGTACTCGAGCTGTGGTATGACCAAGGCATTATATAGAGGGAGGATCACCTCCCTGCTTCTGGACGTAATTCCCCTGGCTATGCAACCCAGTATCCTGTTTGCTTTGGCTGCAGTTTTTCTACAATTTTCGGAGTTATTCATTTTGACGTCTACCACCATCTCTAAATCCCTTTCTCGCAATAATCAAGTAATCATTTTTATTTGTGACATCCAGATACATTTAAGTCTTGCATTTCGGGTTCACCCTTCATCAGATAATTTCTGCTTACATTTGTAATCTTTTATGTTACATTTTCTTTACTTATGCTCTTTCACTCTTAATCATCTCACAACAAGATCAATTTTACAGTTTCTTTCATCTGTTTTCATTAAATTTCAGTATCACTCATGTCTTATAAGTTGGGCCTTCTATTTTAACTTGGCTGTCTCAACCTCCCAGTTTCGTTTAAGCTTTTTTTATTTTTATTTTTCCATTTCATTTTGCCTTAAGTAATGTTTCTGGATGTGAATATGTGATTCTATCCACACTGTTTGATATTGTCCTTTCCCTTAAATCTTGCCAGAAGGTCTTCAAAGCTGGCTTCTCCCACCACCAGGTGGTATAACCCTCTGCTCCACCCCATGGCCTTAGATCTTCCTTTCCGCTGGAAGATGCAGGTTCCCTCCTTACCGCTCACACATTTAATAGGCCCTGACTTCTAAATTTTCGGACTTGCTAAAACTAAAACTCATCAGAGTTGGTGAAAATCGATTTGCGCTCTCGACACGACATGGAAGACAAGTCTTCCCCAGGTTTCCGCCGCTGCTCGTGCGGGCAAAAGATGCCTCTCACAGACCTGCATGCCACATGCATGTATTGCCTGGGTGTCAACCATGACATCCAGGCATGCGAAATGTGTCACGCTTTCCATCCAAACATCTTAGACAATCGTCTCGCATGGCTGAAATTGGGCAGACCGGAGAAATGGAATCTGACAGTGAAATCTAAGACGGCCCAATGGACGGTCTCCGCGGCTATGGGGTCTGCCGAGCAGCTCGATCAGATGAAGGCCTTTGAGGAAGAGGCAGCTCGGGCCGTGAATCGCTCTTCCAAGGCTTTTTTCATGCCGCTCAATCTGGGCTCTGCCTTCTCCGGTTCCTTTCAGGAGATGTGCCTGTCCATTCCTACCAAGAGCAAGGGCCTTGCGCTGCGCATGACTCTTGGTCACGTAAAAAGACAAGCAATCCGAGAGAATCTTCATCTCACTGACGATGGTCCTGGGATCGTGAGAGATCTAGGTCCCAGGAATCTGCTGTCTTGACTTCAGTCGAGGTTGCAGCCTCGGCCGCTGGGTTCACGGTCCCACCATCAGGCCAGCCGGCTCAGACACTGGACAACGATCCAGTCAAAATCGTTCTTGACCCAGTCAGCCCTTTGTCGCCCGATGAGGCCGACAACTCCTTAGCCAGGACCCCGGTCCTGCTTCTCCCCAATGTGGAGACCCAGCTCGCTGGGAAACCCATGGAGGTCCTGGGGCCTTCCAGTCGGTCCCCCGACGATCGAGGTCCAGGACTTCTTCGACCAATTGGCCGAAGAAGGCGCACAAGCACTCTAAAAAGAGGCATAGCCAACCTTCTTCTTCCTCAGATGAGGGGAGGCTTCAACATAAACTCCATCAACACTATGAAGACCTAATGTGGCAACAGCTAATTCTGTCTGGCCAAAAGCCAGCTCAGCTTCCACCCTGGCCATTACTTGGCTTTTGCCTTCAAGCTGAAGCGGCTCCCTCAGAGCCAGTGCATACCGCCTTCTTCCTCTCTGAGCCAGTAAAATTGTTCGGCTGGGGCGCTTAGAGAGCCAAGCACCAGTCTGGTCGTGACTTTGGCCTTATTATCTTAATTAAATTAGCCTTTCTCACAACTTTAACTACAATATTCGGGTTCAGCTATTTAGGACAAACGGATCGGTACCAAACTTTAACATGGGGTGCCAGAAAGGAACGGCAAGTGGGCAAACTTCAGAAACTATGCAGCAGTCCCAAACCTTGATGCAGCAATCAGGCCTAGTTCCCGCCAGCGCCTTGGGAACATGTGTTGAAGGCAGTAGGTGACATAGATAAGAAAGTTGAAAATATTCTGGAATGACTGGGAATGCAGGATAAGAAAATCGAAACGGCAGTTACCACAGCAAAGGATGCGGTTGCTCAGCTTACCACTGAGAACTTGCATCTCCGAACCCTTATGAGACATTAGAAAATGTAGCTCAGGCCATGAATACCCACATGATAGGCCTCCCGGAGCACAACAGAAGGTGAAAACTGGTCATATTTTTTGAGGGCATGGCTTGTGGACTCTACCCAAGATATGGGACTTGAGGGCTCAGACATTCAGAAAGCTTATCAAGTCAATTTTAGAACTAGCCAGTTAAATCAAGATACCCCATGCACCATCAAAATTGTTATAACCGGAATGGAGATGCGGGATCATCTACTGAATTGGGCTAGACTGAATCATCCAATTCAGTATAATGGCTATGATGTCTGATTTTTTTTTTTTTTTTTCCTGGAGTGGTCATTTGCTACCCACAACCACCAGAAGATGTTTGACCCACTAAGGCAGCAGTTGAAAGCTTTGGGAGTTGTGCATTCGCTCCTTGCCCCTGTGAGGCTTTGCATAACCTACGGTGGAAAAACATTTAAATTTTCAGACCCTAATGAAACAAAAAAGAGAGTGGTTAAGATTGCGCCCGAATTCCTGTTGGCGGTACCAGATCCTAGAGAGGAGGAACTTGATTCAGAATCAGACACCTAGAGCTTCAATCTGAACTCTTGTTTTCTGGTTTTGTTTGGTTTTTTTTTTACATTCTTTTTTCGCTCCGGTCGCAGCCTGTGGAGCCTCTCTGAGGCATCCTGCCTGATCCTGCCTCGTTTGAGATCCCCTCGGCCCTAAGCCTCCTCCTCCCCCCCTTACAGCCAATACCCCCAGCTTAATCCATCTGGGGTGGGGACGGCCCTGCTGTTTGGGCAGTCTTCAAAGTCATACCCTGGCTGTGGGTGAGGGCCCGGGTGGAGGACATGAGAGGCTGTGCAAGATGGATCCAGCAGTGGGCATGGGAGTCAGGTGCCATCACCTACTCCGCAGAGCCGGGTTTTTTTCAGTTTTCTGGTTCCCTGACATTTCTCTCCCTTCCCTTGTGTGGGCACCCTGATGCCTTATGCATGGCAACCCTGCTGGCACTTGTGCTGCTCGTGCTGCAACGCCCGATCTCCACCAGAGCCGCTGGTATGCCAGACAATCCCCGACCTTCCACGGGAGAGAAGAGCTGTCCATCGGACGTTCAGTCCTCTCCCTCCTGCTGACCCCATCGGCCCGAGCTCGCCCCGAACTCAGGTCATTGGCATGGCGCGAGATGTGGCGCCCAGCGCTCAACCTCAGCGCCACCGGACTGTTTTGTTTTCTGTTTTAATATGGCTGACTTTCTTGAATTAGAAGTTGGACTTACTCAGGTTTAATCCTTTACGACCTTTTCATACTAACATACTAAAATGCCAGCAGAATAGGCCTAATGGTCTTTCGTGTCTGTTTGTTTGGTCAGCCCCACCCTGGGTGCTGACCTTGTTGCCCCCTCGCCTTCTCTGGCTTCTCCTTCCCAGTTCCGGATATTCTTGCTGCATTGGATTTTGCTCCAGAACCCTTCCCTGTACCTGTCCCACCCTCTTGAACCCTCCACCAGCCCCTAGGCAGTGCATTCCATGGCTCCACCACCCTCTCAGTGAAGTAGCACCTCCTTTCACCCCTGAATCTTCCCTCCAGCTTCCACCCATGCCCTCTAGTGGCCCCTCCTCCCTTCCTTGAGCACCCTGACTGTTCCTCCCCTATTTACCCTCTTCATGTGAAGACCTCTATCATGTCCTTCTCTCTTCCAATGTGTACATATTTAGCTCTTGAGCCTCTCCTCATAGGTCCTGTCCCCAAGCCCCAAATCATTTTGGTTGCCCTCCTCTGGACCCTTTCCCGAGTTTAATGTCCCTCTTTAAATGTGGCCTCCAAACTGCACGCAGTACTCAAGGTGCGGCCCTCACCAAGCAGTTATACAAGGGAGTATCACTTCCCCTTCTGGGTGATCCCTCAGCGATGCATCCCAGCATCCTGTTGGCCTTGGCTGCTGCCTCCTGCAAGTCTCAGAGTTGTTAAAATTGACATCCACCACCACCCCAGGTCCTTTCAGCCATTGAGACTTGTAGCATTCCCCAGGGTGTACACTTGGCCCGGTTTCTGGCCCCAGGTGGAGTACCTTGCATTTCCCTGCATTGAACCTCAGCTTCCACTTTCTAGACCATCTTTCCAGAGCTCCAGGTACCCCTGTAGGGCCACCCCTCCTCCCCATCCACCACCGCCCCAGTTTTGAGTCATCCAAAGAGACTCATCTCACTCCTGATTCCTGTCCTTATGTCAGAGACGTGGCGTTGAACAGGAGGGACCCAGACTGATCCTGTGGGACCCCACTATGACCCTCCATGGGGATGAGACTATCCCGCCAACTACGACCCTCTGGGTCCGGTCCTGGAAGCCAACTGCTCATCCATCTGATCATCTGGTTCCCCACCCCTATTTCTCCCAGCTTATCCAACAGGCCCATGTGAGGAACAGAGTCAAATGCCTTGCTGAAGTCTAGAAAGAGGACGTCCACTGGTCTACCCAGGTCCAAGGCACTCATCACCCAGTCATAGAACTCCACAAGGTTTGTCTGACACGATTTCCCTGGGACGAATCCATGCTGTCTATCATCCAGGCACCCTGACTTTTCCAGGTCCCCCCTAGCCTCTCCTTGACAATGCCCTCCATCACCTTGCCCACCACCGATGTCAAGCTGACAGGCCTGTAGTTCCCTGCCACCTCCCTTGATCCCCCCTTGTGGATAGGCACTATATGCGCCACCTTCCAGTCCTGGGGCACCCACCCTGTCCTCAGAGAGATGGTGAAAAGCTCCGCCAGGGGGTTCGCCAGGACATCCGCAAGTTCCTTCAGTACTCTGGGATGTAATTTATCCGGCCCTGGTGCTTTCTCCGTCTTAAGAGAACTGAGGGCATCCCTCACTCTCTCTGCTGTGATTTCCACTCCGGTACCTCTTCTCCCTGCTTAGCCCTCCCCCCTCCTGCCAGTGATGCCTCCCCCTCTCCCCAGACCTGCCGATCGGTAAGAGTCCCTCCTCCTCAGTAACTCTGTCTCCTCCGTGTATGATGCAGCACCCCATTTTCCTTGGTGAAACTGAGGTGAAGTACTCATTTAGTACCTCAGCCTGCTCCCTCGGGTCTTGTGCCCATCTCTCCCCTGATTTAATCCTGCTAATCTGCCCCTTCACCCTTCGTTTTTCCCCAGTGTATCTAAAGAACCCCTTGTTCCCTCTCCTAATTTCCCTGGCCAGGTTCTGCTCCTTCCTTGCCTTAGCCGCCCTCACCACCCTAGTGGCCCTTCTAGCCATCAGCTCATACTCCCCTAGATCCCTTTCACTCCTTTTCCACTCACTAAAATAGTGGGACTGATATGTAGAAACAATTTAAGAGCCAGAAGTGTATAAGGGTATCTCTGTTATGATTTGATAACCTTTCTGTGTGTAAACTTAAGGGAAGTCTTCTCCAACCCTTTTTGGGAACTGAATTGAAATCCTAACCAGTGGAGTGGGAGGAATAATGCTGAGATTGAGGGCTAACAGTCACATGTTGTTCTTGTTTCTGGTTGAGACTTGAAAATGAAACACATTTTATATGGGTTGTGCACTTGGTTAAGTGGAAATAGTGACAATTATTAGGTCACATTTGTCTTCTATTTTGTATACTTGCCTTAACTTTCCACATGACATGGCTTGGTTGGCATATCTGTTAACAAATAGTATTAATACTAAATGATGGTTTTCCTGAATGTGGTATCAAATGTAATCGATTGCTGCATCTTTGTACTAACGTGACTGTAAATGTTATGATCCATCCTGAATCTATTGATGTGCATATTACTGGCTTGTTCAGTATTTTAAAGCTCAAAAAAGAAAGTACAAAAAAAAAGGTTCGGCCAAAATCTACCTCTCCACCGATTCTGGTGGAGCCGCCACCTAAACAGCTCCCAGTGGGGGTGCCTACCAAAGAGTCTCGGCCTGTCCCGGGCCTGCCACGTAGGCTCTGACACCCTCACTCAGATGGCTGGCCAATTTATCCGCACTCCTCAGAGTCCGTTGACTGTGACCTTCATTCACGTCCCTTGGATGACGAATCGGTCAGTAGTCTTTCGACGGGGGAAGGCCCCTCTTCTTTCATGGGCATTCTCTACCTTATCTCCGAATCCACGGAGATACCTCTTGAGCCTGTACAAAAACGGGCCGAATAGTCCCTCACAGATATCCTTAAATGAGGGGATTCTCTGTCTGAAGCCTTTCCAGTGGCCGAGGCCATTGTTGGTCCGACTTTGGCAACATCCTGCCTCCTGTCCTGTGCCTTCTGCCCGCATAGCCTGCAAATATGTGGTGCCCATTGGGTCCCTTTTGGGTTTCACAGAGCATCCCTCTGCCAAGGGTTTGGTGACCGAATCTGTGTTCAGACGCTCGGGCAGTTCAGCAGGCACTGATAGACCTCCGGACAAAGAGTCAAAAAAACTGGACCATTCTGCCCGCAAAGTCTGTGCAGTCTCTACACTATACCGCTGTCAGGCAAGCTTGGCCGTCATCATGGTATGATTTTTCTCATGCCCTGCTGGGCTCCTTGATGAGTGGCTCCACCACCTCCCCGCAGACCTCCAGACCACGGTCAAGCAGGGTCTGCTGTTGCCAACAGCAACTCCAGATGGCTCTGGACCTCAGGGATTCATGCGCCTGTTCAGTGGCAGCCACTGGTTGCTATGCACCGCAGGGCGTGGTTGAGAGTCTCCACCTTCACGGCGGATACCCACACAAACTAACAGACATTCCTTTCCTGGGTACTGACCTCTTCAGCCCAGGTGTGGATGGTCACCTTCAGCTCATTAAGAAGTCCAGTGCCACCTTGGACTCTGTAACCTCTGCGCAGAAGGAATCTCAGGGTTCCAGAAAGCAGAAGAAAAAGCCATTTTAGCACCCTGCCCCTGCGGCCAAGCAGCCCCACTTCCAAGCAGGGCAGCAACAGCAGGCACAACCTTGGTGCCCTCAGCCCAAGTCCGGGCCTCCGGCAGCCCGTAAGCCTAGAGGTCAAGGCTCCGGTGGTCCTCACTTTGGACCCTCTTCCTCTAAGCCTGCCCAGTGACAGAATGGGGGTGGCCACCCTCATACCTGTCACGCAAGCTCTGGGTCCTCCTGTGGGGGTCTGGCTCCGCCACTTCCTTTCCGTCTGGTCCACTATTACCACAGACAGGTGGGTTTTAGAAGTGGTGGGTCAGGGACTGCTTCTAGAATTCAAGCAATATCCTCCAAGCCGATCCCGCACCCCACAAGGGGATTTGGTGTCCGTACACACTCATTCAGCACTTCGAGACGACATTGCGCAACTCCTCTGCAAGGCAGTGGTGGCCAGAGTCACGTCCCCCCCCCATCAACCCAGGGTTCGTATCCAGGTACCTCCTGGTTCTGAAGCAGACGGGGGGCTGGCACCCCATTCTAGATCTGCATGACCTAAACCAGTTCCTCTGGTCCTGCATCTTCAGGATGGTAACCCATTCCCAGATCATACCATCTCTAGAGCAAAACATGTGGTTCTGCTCTCTGGATCTCCAGGATGCGTTCTTTCACGTCCCGATATGTTCGTCTCACCAGAGGTTCCTTCGCTTCTGAGCAGAAGGAGTCCTATTCGAGTTGCGAGCCACGCCGTTCGGCCTGTCATTGGCCACACGGGTCTTTACCAAATGCATTGCAGTGGTGGCGGCCCATCTTCAGCGTCGAGGGGTCAGGGTGTACCTGTATCTCTACTATTGGCTCCTGGCAGGCTCCTTCAAGCAGGAGGTGGAGTGGTCCAGGGATCTGGCCCTCTGGACCTGCAGCAGACTTGGTGGTCTCATCAACGAGGCCAAGTCGAAACTCATGCCTTCGCAGGTGATGTGCTTCATCGGGGCGGAGCTGGACTCCTGCCGAGCCAGAGCCCAGCTCCCGCCAGACAGGGTGGAGGTTCTCTCCTCCTTTGCCCAGTCGCTTCTGGTTGGGCACTTGTGCCCTGCCTGGGATTTTCTGCGCCTTCTGGGGTTCTATGGCAGCCCTGCACCACCGTGGTCCGATGGGCCCGGTGGCATATGCTCACCTTCAGTTGGAGCTGGCCAGCCAGTGGACTGCGTCCACTGTCATTTTGACCAGCTGGTCACTGTAACCCAGAAGATGTGGGATGCCTCCAGTGGTGGACCGTCCTGGATCACTTGCAGGAAGGGATCCCATTTGTCTGTCCCGAGCCGACGGTCATCCTCATGACCGATGCCTCTCTCATGGGCTGGGGAACCACAGAGCCCAAGGGTTCTGGACCCCCGAGGAATCCTGATATCATATCAACCTGCTGGAGCTCAGAGCAGTCAGACTGGCACTGTCAGCATTCGCTCAGCTCCTTCGGGGTCAACTGTTGCAAGTCCAGATGGACAATACCATGACCATGTACTACCTCAACAAGCAGGGTGGCACGCACTCCCGGCTGCTGTGCAGGGAAGCGCTCCACATCTGGACCCTCGTGAGCCGACTGGAGGGAGATCTCCTAGCCATCCATGTGTCAGAAGCCTCAAATCAACTGGCGGATGCGCTCAGCTGTGTAGGTGAGACATCCCACGAGTGGTCTCTCCATCCAGAGGTAATACACAGCCTGTTCTCCCTCTGGGTCAAACCTCAGGTGGATCTGTTCACCTCCAGGGAGAACACAAAGGTAAGGCTGTTCCATGCCCGCCCCCCTCAGCAGGGCTTGCTGCAGGGGGATGCCTTCTTGAGGCCGTGGATCCTGTGCCTCTTCTATGCCTTCCCTCGGTTCACAGGATGATCCTGAATGTCAGGAGGGACAAGGCACAAGTGATCCTGGTAGCCCCAGACTATCCACGCCAGTTCTGGTATCCAGATCTCCTCAACCTCAGCTCCAGGCCTCCGTGGCATCTTCCAGTATGCCCGGACCTGTTATCTGTCAGTCAGGGGAAGGTATTGCATCCGGACCTTCAAACTCTGCACCTGACAGCCTGGTTCCTGAGCAGCTAGAGTTCCTGGCTCTGGTTCCTTCAGAGAATGTACTCACAGTAGTGGAAGCATCCAGAACGGAGTCGACCAGGAGGTGCTATGCCTTCAAATG
This sequence comes from Neoceratodus forsteri, assembly GCA_016271365.2. Classification (NCBI taxonomy): domain Eukaryota; kingdom Metazoa; phylum Chordata; order Ceratodontiformes; family Ceratodontidae; genus Neoceratodus; species Neoceratodus forsteri. The sequence goes on along the minus strand of CM028129.1, from coordinate 1,721,492,251 downwards.
GAAGAGATTTTCCATTTGGTGTCGGAGTAAGGGCCTGGACCCTTTGTCCTGTCCGGTGGCTAGCATCCTTGACTACCTTTGGTCTCTTTTCAAAGGGTGTCTTTGGTCTAGGACCCTTAAGGTGCACTTGGCAAGTCATCTCGCTTATCGGGCGTAATGTCAGCAGATGGTATGAAGAAGGTGGTTCATGCTCTTTAAAGGCCTCTATCACATATGCCCTCCTGTGCGTGAACCTCCACCTCCATGGAATCTACTACTGACCTGACTTGGTGTTATTAGACAAAGTAGGCTAAATGCCCATTAAATTGTCTCCTACTCATAGTGGGTCTATTTCCCAGTAAGTACTCGTCCAACCTTTTTTTTTTTTTTGAAACTGTCTAGTGTAGGTGCCTCAATATATGATTTGGTAATGCATTCCACTTTCTAGCAGTACGTACATTGTAATAATTGAAATGCTTGGCTGTGAATACTCTTGGGATTTCAGTTTGTTTATTGTGTGACCTAAGATTTTTCCTTTTATGTATGCTGCATTGTTTCATCAGTGAGGACTGCTTTGTAATTTTATACATAAGTAATAGGTCTCCCCGAGTTCTTCTAGTTTCTAATGAGGATAGTTTGTTTCTCCAATCTTACATTATAATCCAGGTTCTTTAGTCCCTGAACTGATATGGTGCATCTCCTCTGTATTATTTCAATTAAATGAATGTCTTTTTTAAGATAGAGGCACCAAAGTGGTGTTCCGTGATCTAGTTGGGGTATTATGTGTGTGTGTTATAGAGTTTCAGAATACAGTTTTTGTCCCTGGAGATAAAAGCTTTCTTTTATCGAACCAATGAGTCGATTACAGTTCCAAGCAATTTTTTGAGAATGGGTGGATGAAGACAGGTTCAAGTCAACCCATACACCTAGATTTTTTTCACTTATACTGGATTTAAGTGACTTACCATTAAGGCAATACTAGTAACCTGGGTTATTTTTTCCAAAATGTATTACAGAGCATTTTACTTCATTAAATTTAATTTTATTATCAAAACCCCATTGTTCAATAGTCTGGAGATCTTTAGAAAGAAGTTGGTGTTTATGGAATGAAGATACATCCTCACCTTTTTTGTGTCTTCTGCAAATTTAGAGATGTCACTGCCAAGCCCCTTACACACATCACTTACGACAGCCCAAATAATACTGGGCCTAAAACTGATCCCTGCAGTATTCTGCTTTGAGATATTCCCATCTTCAGAGTAAACAAAATTAACTCTTCACAGATTGCTTTCGTCTGTTAACCAATTTGAATCCATCTAACTATATATCTGTTCAGTCCCAAATTGTTTAATTCATAATGAGTCGGTCATGAGGAACTGGATCAAATGCTTTTCCTATGTCCAAGAATATTACATCGATGGGAACTCTCTTATCCATTTTATTACTTGCATAATTATAAAAGGAAATAAGATTTGTAGCACAGGAGCGACCCTTCCTAAAGCCATGTTGCGTATGATCTTGTAGTCCTAAACTAGCAACTTCATTGTCGATTTTGTTTTTTAGTAGTCTTTCCAAAAGTTTACAACAAACAGATGGGAGGCTGATTGGCCTATAATTGGCAACACTGGATTTGTTGCCCTTTTTATGAATTGGAATAACTGTGGTCTTTCACCAGTCGAGTGGAACCTCTCCAGTCATAAGAGACTTATTAAACAGAATAGTTAGGGGCCGTACCACTGTATAAGCCATGTGTTTCCAGGTAAGCTGGTATTGGCAAAGCTCATGGGCAAGCCATTTGAACCAATGCACAAGTGTGAGATGTCACATTTGTCATGGAAGACTGCCTTCCTAGTGGCCATTACGTCAGCCAGGACTGGGGTGCTCCAGGTGCTCTCGGTGGAGTCTCCTTACCTAGTCTTCCACAGGGACAAGGTTGTCCTGCGCCCCCACCCAAAATTCCTTCCAAAGGTGGTGCCGGAGTTTCACCTTAACCAGGTGTTGACTCTGCTGGTAAACTACCCCAGTTGCACCTCGGAGGCTGAGTACAGGCTCCATATTTTGGACCAGAGACGAACGTTCTCTTATTACAAGGAGCAGGTGGTTGAAGTTCAGGGAGAGGTTCGCCAGCTGTTTGTCACCTACGCTGAAGCCGCACCTGGCAGACCTGCAGCAAAGTGGACGATTGGAAGATGGATTATGTCCTGCATTGATCTCTGCTATAGGTTGGCTGGCAAGGAGCCTCCCAGAGGGATAAAAGCTCATTCCACCTACCATACTGCTGCATTGGTGGCTGGTTCCAGGGACATCCCTATCCAGGAAATCTGCAGGGCTGCTACCTGGAAGTCAGCAGACATCTTCATCACCCACTAACACATCGACCCGTGTTGCTGGTTTTGGGGCCTCAATAATCCAATGTCTGTTCTCCAAGTAAGTATCATCTAGAGGAGGTGTGCGCCTTACCTCCCTCCTCCCGGAGAATTGCTAGGAGTCTGCCAAACAGTGTGGATAGAACAACATAGCCACATTCCTAGAAAAACAGGTTACTCACCTGTAACAATAGATCTTACTTCGAGAGGGCTCTTGCAGTAGGTAATTGCATATAGGGCTGACGTCGGTAGGCGGTAGGACCCCACGGAATAATTTCTAGCTAGCAGTCCCTGGCGAGGGACCGCCCCCACGTCAGGTGACCGGTGTCAGACGACGTCGGTATAAAGGGGCGGTCCCGGACGCCCGCCTTCCAGTTCTTTCCCGCCATCAGCTCGTGCAGCGCCTCACGGTGAAGTTCAGTGCTCAGCCCTGTTATTTCATCGATTTTTACCAAAGTTATCAGTATTTTAGTACGTTTGGTCAGGTGAGCGTCGGTTTATCGTCGCCCCTTCAAAAATAAGTGCGACTCGTGGTGGTGCCCAACTGCCTCACAAGGACGGCCACTTTGCCTTTTTTGCTTAGGGCCCCACCACGCAGTCAGGTGCGCCCAGATTGCCTGCATTTTCATACGGCCACCCGCAGACGATGCCAGCAGTCTTTGGAAGCCCATCTCCTCAAAAAGATGTCTGCAATGGAGAAGGAGTTGAAGAAGCTTAGGCAGGCGCCGACCTCCCCAGAAGGACACAAGAGGCGGGATAAGGAAAGGCACAGAGAAGGCCTCCTCTCTTCCAGCGACCCATCCCGGGCAGCGGTGCAGGTAACGCCCCTCCGGGATCGCCTGACGGCCCTTCAAGGCTTTGGAGGCGTGCCCACTCGCCGGGCTCAAGGCTGTCCTGCGGGCGCCCGCAAAGAAGGCTCTGCCTCCAGTACCGATAGGCTTGCGGCTCACTGGGTGCGGGCACCTCTGCAGCCGGATGTCGGCCTCTGACGTCCGCCAGGAGAAGGCAGCTAAGATGCCCACCCGGGCGCGCAGACGGCAGTGTCCCTCGGACCGGCCGCTTCCCACTCGGCCCGCCTGACGAGGGACCCTTGTTGGACATCGCTCCTCTGGCCCGACTGGATCTGCCTCTAAGTCACACGTCGACTCCTCCGAGCGTGCGCCTGGCGTTGGAGCCTACGGCAGACCCTTCGTCTGTCGTCCCAGGTTCCCAGCCTTCTTGCCATCCGGGAGCCCGTGACGCCCCTGCCTGACCCCGGGATTTTCTCCACCATCCCAATGATGCACAGACAGTCCTGGCCTCAGACCCCAGTGAACTGGATCTGACGCTGGCCCCGCGCGACGCCGTGGGGGATATTCCTCCTCCATCGGGCCCACACCCCCGGGCCTATCACTGTGGATCCACCCGAGGCTCCCTACTGGGCCGTCTGCTCTGGCAGCTCCTCCAGTACCTGGGTATCTGCCCGTCGTGTCCGACACCGGCACCCAGGTCCACAGTATCAGCGCCGCGGTACCCGGCGCGCCCAATTCCCGGCTGTTCCCGCGGCGGGTTACGGGATACTACGCCTTACGGACATAATCCGTTATAACTATCCCCCCTCCTCCTGCACGCCCCCAGGCCGCGGTGGATCTTCAGGAGACTCTCGCCCCTGGTGGGCTGAGGCCAAGGCTCAGCTCACCTAGGAGTCGAGAGCCACCTCACCGGCGGTGCCACCCCCGCCCCCATCGCCCGGGACGGCACTCCTCTCCACCTCCGGATTCCCAGCTCTCCTCGGGATCCAGAGAGGGGCAGGACACACATCCAGGGATTCTCCCTAAGGAACCCATTTCCCCCCCTAGATGAGTCAGGGAGTCTTACTCTGCTTCTGTTTCTTCTTTTCTCTCAGACTTTGCGGATTCCTCCGATGGATGATCCGAGAAAGACGACGAGCCTCACTCTCCATCCAAGCCCCGGCCGAGGACTCCTCCGAAGTCTCCTCTGGAGGATCCTTCTTTCACGGAGTTGCTCAGGAAGATCCAGGAAGTACATCAGTGGCGTTCTTTGGATCCAGATACTCAGCGGGTTAACTCGCCGAACATCTAGACCTGCCCTTTAGGGCCCCTACTCTTGTGCCACCCTGGATCGAGCCTCATGCCCACCACTATTTGGAAACAACTGTCGGCTCTAGCCCCACTTTCTCGGAAGTCCAACAGGCTATACCAGGCTCCAGAGGGTGTAGATTTTTTGGACTCTCACCCCCGTGCAGATTCGGTTGTGATTAGCGCCGCTCACTGCCAATCAGCACACCCTAAACATTTGAGCTCGTCTCCCCCGGATAAGGAATCTCGCCTTCTGGATCAGTATGGAAGGAAGATGTACGTTTCTTCCACACTGGGAATCAGGGCTCTGAATTATGTAGCTCACATGGGGGATTACCAGAAGGCTATCCTTACCCAGATCTAAGATTAACTCCTTGCCTGACTCCCAAGTCAAGCAGGAGTTAGCTGACCTAGTCCGTTCTGCTCGTTCGGCCAGTTGTCACATCTTGAGGACGACCTACGATGCAGTGGACACTGCAGGGCGGAGCTCCGCGTTCGCCGTAAGTCTTCAGCGTCACGCCTGGCTCCGCGTGTCAGGTTTGGTCCCGGAGGTGCAGTCAGCAATCCAGGAAGCACCTTTCAGGGGTTCAGTGCTTTTCGGTGGTGATGTCAAGGACATCATCACCGATTTCAGGAGAAGGGGACGGCTCTAAAATCTGTGAGTCCATGTCCGTCCCCATCCCCTTGGCGCCGTCCTTTTCAGGCGCAGCCGGCCTCAAGCGAAACCCCAGGAAGGCGGGCCACCGAGCGCCGGGCCCCCACCACCCAAAAAAGCAGCGGGTGCCCCAGCTGCGGCGCGCCTCACACCACCTGACTCCTTCCCTCTCCCTCCGACTCCCCGGAGGAACCGGTAGCAGGGAGATTCTCCCTCCACCTTCCGGGTTGGGAGAGGATAACATCGGATTCATGGGTGCTTCAGATTATTGCGGAAGGGCACTCCATAGAGTTTCTCCAGAAACCTCCACACCACCCCCTGAAGTCCTCTTGCTCAAGGCTCTTGCAGTAGGTAATACCTTCCCGCCCTCCATCCCCCTAGGCTTTTTCAGCTCCTTTTCCATTTAGGAAATGTCTGCTTCTCTCTCGTCTGGGCCTTCCGGGCCTGTGGTGGGAAAGAACTGGAAGGCGGGTGTCTGGGACCGCCCTTTTATACCGACATCGTCTGACGCCGGTCACCTGACGTGGGGGCGGTCCTTCAGCAGGGACTGCTAGTTAGAAATTTTTCCGTGGGGTCCTGCCACCTGCCGTCAGTCCTATATGTAATTACCTACTGCAAGAGCCTCTCTCGAAGATCTACTGTTACGGTAAGTTCTTACGTAACTGTACTTTCTAGGAGTGTGGTATATGTTGTTCATCCACACAAACCCACCCGACCTCCCTGGCTTCAACGCACAACCTTAGCTTCCAGCGGCAAAGATCTGGTATCATGGGCGGAGTCTAGGTTATACCACCTGGGTGGTGAGAGGAGCCAGCTTCAAGACCATCCTTCAAGATTTAAAGGAAATAACAATGCCTGACAGTGTGGATGAACAACATATACCATTCCTAGAACTACTGTTACAGGTAAGTAGCCTGATTTTCTGGTAGGTCCGCTGTCTCTTCAGTCAGTGAGGACTCAAACATACCCCAAGGTCTCCTCCTGAGGATGCTACCTTTTTTAATTTCATGAAGCCATTGTATGCCACTATGGGCTTCCAGACTGAGGAGGAGGATGTCACAAGGAAAGACCTGGTGGACTTCCTGGAAGCACCTGAATCTCCCCTAAGATTATCCTTCTTATGTTGCCAGCCCTAAAGTATGCTACCATGGCAGCCTGGCACAGACCGGACATGGTGCCAGCCAGCCACGCAGGGTGGACAAGCTTTACAATGTCCCTCAGGGCCTTCCTTATTTTGCTGCCCAGGCTGAAACCCAATTTGGTGGTCATCAAGGCAGCCCATGGCAGATCTAAGGCTCCTAAGCACCTTAGTTCCCATCTCCCAGATGAGGAGTCCAGTAGCACTGAACTTTGGGGTAAAAGAGTTTACACATCCTCTACCTTGGTCCTAAGGCCTGTAAACTATCTTATCATATATGGTTAAATTCCAGAATGCTAACTGGAGAAAGAGCAAAGCTGACGCTCAGGCCCTTCCAGATGGTTCCCAGAAGCAGAAATTGCTCCAATGTTTGCAAACTGCAGAAGATGTTAGTAATCCTTTCGTCAGGGCTCTGTATGACATGTCCGGCACAAAGGCCAGGGCAACTGCCATGGATATATGCTGCAGGCACTCAGGGTCTCTGGATTTGCAGCCATGTGCAAAACAAGGTGCTCAATACCCCTTTCAGTGGCACCAAACTGTATGGCCTTGGTGTCCAGGACCTCATCAATGATCTGCAGGCCTCTGGTACAGCCAGCAAGTCTGTGAATTCTCTCACCACACTTAGCCCCATGGTAAAGGTTGGCCTACTTTTCACAGACAGGCCAATAAGCCAGGCTCAGGTCCCCATACCAAGGGCAAGTGCAGAGCCAGGCCTGCGTGCTCGCTACTTCCAATACTGGAGCAGTGGCAAAGCATCCCAGAAATAACGTGCCAGCCTCCTCAGCTTGACTCTTTGCTATACCTCTAATCTGGCCGACATAGGAGGTGGTGGTCAGAGGTCAGTTCTCCTTAGTAGAGACCCATAACTTCAGATGCATGCATCCTGCAGATCATAGAGACAGGTCATACCCTGGAGCTCATCCAACAGCCTCCAGATACCCTCCCCCCCTCCCAACTATCTCCTGGCTCACTTGTCTGTTCTCCGGGAGGAAGTAGTCTCTTCTATGCAAGCGAGCAATCAAATTGGTGGCAAGGCAGCAGAGAAACCAGGGGTTTTATTCCAGGTTCTTCCTGATCCCCAGAAAGGCCAGAGATCTTAGACCCATTTTAGATTTGATGAACCTCAATCTCTTAGTCTAGTACAAAAAGTTCTGGATGGTAACTTTGACAGGCCTCATGCGCCTTCTCAGAACCGGGGACTGGCTCTGTTCACTGGACATGCAGGACACCTACCTGCACATTTCGATCTTTCCTTCTCACAGAAGGTTTCTCTGTTTCGCTGTTCAGGGCGAGCATTACCAGTTCAAAGTGCTGCCCTTCGGCTTATCCTCTGCACTGCGTGTCTTTACCAAATGCTTAATAGCGGTCACAGCAGCTTTCAGAAGAGAGGAACTGTATGTCTTCCCTTACTGGATGATTGTCTTTTCAAGGCCCCGTCCGCGAAGCAGCGCTTGCTGGCTCTGGGCATAATGGTCAACCTGCCCAAATCTGTACCAGATCCATCCCAAAGACTGCAGTACATCAGGGCAATTCTGTACTCCAAGCAGGGAATGCCTTCTTACCTCAAAACAGGGCAGAATGTCTTATGACCCAGATTCAGGAGGTTGCCCAGAGTCGGTACATTTCTGCCAAACTGTACATCAGGCTATTGGGGTTAATCACTGCGGCCATTCCCACCATTCCACAGGCGAGGCTTCACATGCGCACCCTTCAGTGGACCTTCAGAGTGCAATGGGACCAGCGTACGTACAAGTTAGACCATAAAGTCCTGGTCTCCTCCCCAGTTCGCCAGGTACTGCAGTGGTGGTGGACCTCTTGAACCTTCTTCAAGGGGTTCCCTTTCAGATTTCCTCCTCGGAATTAGATGCCAACCACTGATGCTTCTGGGCTAGGTTGGGGAGCATACCTGGGTCCTTTACAAACCCAGGGTTCCTGGTCCCAGAAAGCCTCTCTGCATATCAATGTCCCGGAGATGAGAGCAGTGCTCTATGCCTTGCAGGCTTTTCAGGAGCATCTGGTTTCAGTCCAGCTGCTGGTGCAGTCGGACAACCTGAGTTTCATCTACTACATCAACAAGCAGGGCAGGACTCTCGTACCCCCATAAGAGTGTGGTATTGGGCACTGGAGCACAGTCTGGCACTCTCAGCGGTCCGCATTCCAGGCATCCTAAACACTCTGGCAGACAGTCTCAGCAGGACTCAGTCCAGCATGTACAAATGGGAGCTTCTGTCATCCATAGCAGAAGATTTTTCAATAGATGGGGTTGTCCAGAGTTGGACCTTTTTGCTTCCCCACTCAACACAGAACTGCCCACCCCTGCCTCGCTAGATCCAGGACTTGGAGTTTTCTGGTGAGACGACGTCCCTCCCTCTCTTGGAGCAAGAGATTTCTGTATGCATTCCCTCCGTTTCCACTAATTCAGAGGGTGCTGATCAAGCAGCAAATGGAGGGGCCAGCGTGATTCTGGTAGCTCCATTCTGGCCACACCAGATATGGTTCCCTCTGTTTCAGCAGCTGGCGAAGGAATCTCCGGTCCCTCTGCCCCTTTGCAGGAATCTGCTGACCTAGGATCGGGGGATCCAGGTCCATCACAACCTCAGGTCCCTCCATCTGCATTCGTGGCTCCTGAGGACGTAGCCATCACCAGGTTCGGGGTCTCAAACAGGTTGGAGGACGTCCTGGAGGCCGCCCGCATGCCTTCTACCCATGCCACTTCTGCCATGAAGTGGAAGCAGTTTGCTCTCTGGGCTGTCAGGCATTCCCTAGACCCTTTCACCTGTCCTGTGAAGCATATCCTGGATTACCTGATTTCTTTGTCTTGACTCAGGCCTCCAGTATTGCTGCCTCAAGGTCCACCTTTCAGCTATTTCTGCCTTTCATGAGCCTGTGAGTGACCGCACAGTTGCTCAACTGGATGTTTCCCATACCTTCCTTTGGGGCATCCTGTATCCGAAACCCCCAATCCGCTCCTGTCTCAGCTTGGGACTTGAATTTTATTTTGGAAAAATTGACTCTGTCTCCTTTTGAGCCAATCGCAGCTTGCGATTTGTGCTTTCTCTCTTGGAAAGCGTTTTTAGTTGCAATTACTTCTGCTTGAAGAATTTCAGAGCTTCAGGCCTTCTGTCGAGGGAGTCTTATTTGATTTTTCACACAGACAGGGTATCTGCATACAAATCCTAAGTTTTGGCCTAAGGTGGTTTCAGAGTTTACACTCAACCAGTCTCTCCATCTTCCTGTTTATTTTCTTGAGCATACCAGTCCATGGGAAGCACTGATCCATACACTAGATGTGCGCAGAACTTTGAAATAGTATCTGCTCCGGACTGAGTCCAGAAAGTCTAAGCAGTTTTATTTCTTTTGCCCCAGGTAGAGGGCGCTTCAGTTTCTAAGCAATGTTTATCCAAATGGTTGGCTAATTGCATTGTGCTCTGCTACAACAAGTACAGCTATGAATTGCCTGGTGTTGTCAAAGCTGATTCCAGCAGAGGTATGGCTTATTTATTTGAGGAGAATTGGAATTACAACCCTTTGAGTCGGAGACATATTTACAAAGGCTCCACATCATGGTGTAACACAAAACCGGCAAAACAAACAGTATACAGTAAAGACAGATTATACACAGGTGATGATAAAAACATATAGGGACTAGGTTACAAAAAGCCCCATGTCCGTATGAAAAGATGCCTCTGTAGCTTGTTTCAAGGGGGTCTTGGCTGCTGCCACCTGGAGTACAGTCCACGCTTTAACCAAGCATTACTGTCTGGACACTGCTTCAAGAGCCCGTGCAGGATTTGGAAGGGCTGTGCTACAAGGATTCTTGTCTTAAGTTTATGAAGATCCTGCCTCCCAGACTGTCTGTTTACTCTTATGACTGCTTGGTACTCCTTCCTACGGTATAACCTGATGACTGAGATATCCCTGAAGAAGCCCGAACAGTTACTAAGAAATTTTTTTTTTTTTTTTTTTTTTACACTTTTTTCGCCCTTACCACATTGGACTCTCTCCAGCTGAGACATGGGGTTGATCCCGTCCACCTGAAGCTCCGATGCCCTCTCTGGTACCCGACCTCTCCATATCGTGTCTCTGAGTCCCCTGGGAGCAAGGACCGCCATCTCCTTACCGGCGCTCTAAGTGTCTGGAGATGGATGTGGGGAGCCCAGGAGAGCACCTCGGCCCGGCATTGGACATGGTGCCAGTACCACTAGACCCGCCTTTACCTACCTTTGGGAAGGGTTTTTTTTTTATGTTTCCCCAGGAACTTGGACGTGCAGTGACGTCTGGACAGAGGAGCCGTCGACGTCTGCCTTGTTCCTCCCCTTCTGTGACTCCAGTGCAGGCTGTACCTCCGGTTACCACCAGGGGTCTCTGCTCCTACGGAGTTCCCTGGAGAGGAGAGCTGTCCAATGGCTGCTCAGTCCTTTTCCTCCCCTGCTGGCGCCCCAGCTCGTTCCTGAACTCGGGTCGCTGGCGTGGCACGAGGTGTGGCGTCCAGCGCCTCAACCCTCAGTGCCACCGAGCCGCCATCAGTTACTAAGAATTTACTGTAACAGTAGATCTTAGAGGAGATGTCTGTCTTCAGGTCTGATTTCCCTCCCAGCATCCCCGTTCTTGGAGCTCCTGTTCAGGACCTGGCTAACTGCTTTATTCCATCATTTTTGTTTAGAGCCGGGTCCCTAGGTCTCTCCTTGGTTCCGCAGGGCATCAGCCTTGCTCCCTTCATCTCTGGAGGGAAAGAACTGGGGAGGGAGTGGGGCTGCCCTCGCCTATATAGGGTTGGTGACATCAACGGTGTGGGTTGCCCCAGTTGTACTGCTGAAAATCATCCATGTGGATTCCCTGTCTCTGATGGCAAAGGTTCCTACAGTGTAACTTGATGACTGAGATCCCCCTCAAAGCTCTACTGTTGTGGTGAGATCTTATCTGTGTCAATCTTCACCATTCATCACCTTTGGGTTATTGGCCGGAGGTCATGACCCTGTGGGAGCTCTCTTTTTTTGGGATGAGTGGGGTTGACACACCATCGGCGCCGCCCTCGTGGCCGACACACTGCATGGTGCTCGCGGGCTGGCCGTTAGGTGTTGTTGACTCCGCCCTCCCACCTGTACTTCGTCTCCCGCCATTGAGGTTACCTCGGGAAGCTCAGAAGTTTTTCTAGAGGCCTGCCTCTGCTGTTGAAGCCTTCAACCGCTACGCAGTTTCTAGACCCCATGTCGTTTTATAGTCTGTTGCCTCCATGTTATCCTGCCAGTTCTGTTTGCTTACACTCGACGTCCGCTTGGTAAGACTGTTCCTTATTTTATTTGGCGACGCCGGGTCTTGTTTTTGGTGTTCTTTTTCCTGTAGGTCATGTCTCGTTGGAGGGCAAGAAATCTTTTAAGACGGTATGCTCCCCATGCACCATAAGTACTCAGTCACCCGACCAGCACGACCATTGCCTTCGTGTCTTGGCTCGCTTCCTGACATGGATTAGGTACAGCGCCTCTTCTCCATGGACCGCGGTCATCGAGCAGCGTGCATTGAAGTGGGGTGGGCCTCGACTTTTGGGATGGGCGACACTCGCCCAGCCAAGCCGCTCTCTTGGCCTTTCCTCCAGGTCCTCCGGTTCTGTATGGATGGGCTCTGCCTCTTCTAGCCTAGCCGTGGCAGAAGGCCCTTCCCACGGCGCAGAAGGCCCAGTCTGTTCCCCCAGGGGACAGGCGGGAGGTGCCACTGGCAATTGCCCTTAGGTGGTGAAGGCTGCCGCAGTCTTGGCACCACTTGTGAAGCCGTCCTCGGCGCGAGTCCATGGCACTGTCTTGGCCTCGCGCGCCATAGGCCCTGATGGTGCCGGGTCCGTCGCCTGGCGCTGTGGGAGGCTCCCCGGTCGGAACCATCGTCGGCGCCATTGCTGACCTTGACGTCGCTTGCTGTGCTCTGGGTCAGGATGGCACCATGACAGGCTCCGGCTCGGAAGCTGCCGCCCTGGTTGGGGCCGTGTCCTCTTCTGGCACCGTTCGCAGTGCAGAGGGAGGCACAGGCGTCGACTCGGGTGCAGTCTCTGGTCCTGGTGCCCTATTTACTAGGGATGGCAGGGAGTGTCCATGCACTGCTTGGCACAGGACGTCGGACTCTGAGTCAGACGAGCCGTCTGACTCCCTGGAGTTGGCTGCTGGTGTGAACACCCTGGTAGTGTCCTCGAAAGACCAGAGTCAGCCCCTCTCTGAGGAGCGGACAGTGACTGCTGGGGCCAGGGTCAGGGATTCTGACCAGCAAGCAGTGGTGCAGGACACCATTGCCTTGCAGCCTGGCCTCTTGAGGGTTCTCTGACCCCTCTGCTGTGGTACCCACTCCTGTGGTGTGCCTGGATCGCCCAACTTTGGGGGCCAATCACAGCACCCACAGGAGGGGAGGGTGCTGCTCCCTGGATAGCCCCTTCGGGGGCTGACCAGGGCTGTCCATTGCCTAGGTTGGCTCTCTTGAGGAGGAGGGCGCTTTTGGATTCCAAGGGGCGTGGGGTTTGTGCGTCGGCCATTTTCTGGAACCATCCGGGTTCTGGGAGAAGCCGTAGTGCGGATCTCCGCTCTTGCCCCTCAGTTTCCTTGAGAGGGCCCCATTCTTTGGAGGTAGGGGACCGTCCTTCTGGACCTACACGGCCATGGTCACCTCACGGGAGATTCTTCATGGAGCAGCATAGGCAGTACCAGTTTGGTTGTTCAGCTGTCGGCTGTGGAGTGTTCCAGAGCACCTTCTTTCCTTAGGGCTCCCGGTGTGCTCCCTAGCACAAGCGGAGGTCTGCCCCTATTCCTCTGCCACCTTCTGCGCTCCCAGGCATTCGTGGTACTAGTGGGCCTCTCTCCTGGGAGCAGTTCAGAGCTGAGGCTGCTCAGTTTCCCTCTTACGTTAGGACAATGGACAGACAGGTATTTCAACCTCCCCCAGAGCAGACAGCTTCTGAACCTTTGAGGTCTTCTGACTCTTCATCTCCCTCTTTTGGGGGAGAGGAGCCATCTGTCCACATCTCTCCAGCTGCTGATATCGCTGAGCATCAGCGATTCCTCGTGAGGATGTTAGAGGACCTGCACATTACCCCTCCCACTCTACACAATCCAGAGCACCTGGTGCACGCCTTTCTAGGCTATTTCAGTGAGGACACCCTTGTGATGCCCCCCTGGCCTGCTCCCTTTCAGAAGGCATCATTGCGTTCCTGGCAGAGACCTTTTTCTGGAGTTCCTGCCCCATGGGATCTCTGCCATCGGTATTGTGCCCCCGAAGTCTCCAGGTTCCAAGCCTCATCCTCAGTCAGGATTGACGAACTGGACACTCCTGATGGGCTTTGCGCCCTGCAGCTACCGGCCCCAGGTCAAGATTCTTCTGATTATGACTTCTGGGGAGGAGGACCTTTCACTCGTGCAGTTGCTGCTCTATTGTAGCACATCAGGCCCACTGTGCAACCCATGACAAGTTCTTGTGGTCCAGGCTGGGTCAGCTCCTAGCTTCCATGCCTGACATGGAGCAACCCAGACAGGCCATTGCACTCTCTGCACGTAGCCTGGAGCTAGCAAGGCACCAAGCAAGGGCATGGATGACGCCAATGATGTAGCTACCAGGGTTGTAAGGACAGCGATCTGCACTAGGTGGACAGCGTGACTGCGTCTTTCCCGGTTGTCACCCTTGGCCCGGCGTAGGGTGATTAACTCCTCCCACCAGAGAACCTAGCTCTTCTCCCGTAGAGTGAGGCGGCGTCTGTCGGGGCAATTTCCTCACACTCTGGCCTCTCCAGGCCCTGAAGGTTCTCCCTCTTAGTGTGTCACCCACTGAGAACTAAGGGACTCAGTCCCTTAGGGTTTAAACCTCCCCTTCGGTGGGGCTCGGCCCTCACCCAAAGGTGATGAATGGTGAAGATTGACACAGATAAGATATGAAAATTACGTACCTACCGTAATTCTGATCTTTCTGTGTATCTTCACCATTCATCACCCACCTCCATCCCCTTGGGGCCTCAGTCTCTGTCCCTCTCTCTGTGCTCCTCTTCACTCCTTTCTGTGTGTCAGAGTGGGGTAGACTGGGGCACATAGGGGTAGTTTTTCCTCAAGGTGGAGTGGTCAGGAGTAAGGGCACTGCTTCCTCAGTGCTTCTGCCCACCCTTGTGGGTTGGGGCTTGCAGTTGCCCTTTTCCTCCTCCTTCCCTTCTCCCCATCAACCTTTGATTTCCTTTGTCCTGTAGACATAACTCCAATTAAAGAAACTAGGTTTCTTACACTAAAATCTCCTTTGGGGGGGAGATATCCTTGTTTTCCTGTCTTTCTGTTTTTCCTGTCTTTCTTCCAGAATAGCTGACTGTGCTTATAGGAGTTATGCCAGTAATTCTGTGCCTGCAGTTCTGGCAATTAGCCTTTTGGCTACTCCTTCACAGTTCCTATATAAACTGGAGACTAGTCAAGATTACAGGGTATGTTTTCTCTTGTCTCCCCCCCCCTCAAAAATTCTTCCTTGCCTCTAAAAACTCTTCCTTCCCTCCCTCCTTTCTGCTTCTAGAGATTGGGGGCCCCTACCCAATCCCTCTGAGTGTCTTCGAGCTTCTTCTGTCTGCTCAGTCGTTTATTTCTCTTTTCAGTTTTATATCTTTTTCTTTGTCTGTCCCTTGGACTTCTTGACCCACCCTCCCACCCTTTTCTAACCTCTACAGCGTCTCCTTAACTGGCGGAGCGGCAGAGTCGACAACACCTAACGGCCAGCCCACAGGCGCCACACAGTGCATCGGCCTCGAGGGCAGCGCCGATAAGCGGCCGACTCAGCCAATCAAAAAAAAAGAGCTCCCAGGGTCATGACCGCCAGCCAATAACCCAAAGGTGATGAATGGTGAAGATGCACAGAAAGATCAGAATTACTTTAAGCACGTAATTTCCATTTGTTACGTACTGTTCTTTGCCATTACTTCTCCTCAAGAATTTTAGAACTACAGACTGTCGTGGTGAGCAGCCTTATTTGATTTTCCACAAAGACAGGCTCCTTTGTGTACTAAACCTGAGTTTCTTCCTAAGATGGTGTCTGAGGTTACCCTAAATCAGTCCATCCACCTGGCTGTTTATTTTCCAGAGTATGCCAGTCCAGGGGAAGCGTTGCTCCATACTTTGGATGTAAATAGAGTTTTATGTTCCTATACACAACATACAAGGGACTGCAGGAAATTCTCTCAGATGTTTGTTTCTTTTGCCCCTGGCAGAAAGGACATTCCAGTTTCAAAACAGTGCTTGTCCAAATGATTGGCCAGCTGTATTATTTTTTGTTACAGGAAGTACAGTAAGGATCTTATTGGTGTTGTAAAAGGCCATTCCACCAGTGATATGGCCACTTCAGTTGCCTGTTTTAGGGGCATGTCTGTAGCTGAGGCTTGAGCTGCTGCCACTTGGAATACACTTTCACCAAGCACTACACTCTAGATATTGCCTCCAGAAGAAGGGCAGGCTTTGGCCCTGCTGTGCTTCAGGGCCTTCTTTCTTAGGCCTCTGGCCTCCTGCCACCCAGACTGTCCTTGCTATCAGCACTGCTTGGGACTTGTTCATTAGGTGTGACCTGATGACAGCGGTATCCCCAAAGAAGGTGAAACAGTTATGCAAGAACTTACCATAACAGCAGATCTTTGAGGGAATCCAGGTCATGCCATCCCTACCTTCTTCCCCCTTTCTCTCTCAGCTCAACTGTCCTGTTGCTCCAGCCTTTCTGGTAGCTGGGCACCTTCTTTCTCTCCTCGATTCCCTGGTGGGACTCCTGTCACTCATGACCTCCGGCTAGGGAAAGAACTGAGGAGGGAGTGAGGCCACCCATGCTTATATAGGGTGTGACACGTCTGAGCCCGATGTCGGCATGTGTGGCCTCTATTAGACTGCTGCAGAAAAAGTTTCCGAAGGATCCTGATGCCTGACAGCGAAGTTCCATAAGTGTAACCTGAGATTCCCTTGAAGATCTACTGTTACGGGAAGTTCTTACGTAACTCTTTTTTTTCCCAGTCACATCTGTTTTGTTGCCAGCATATATTATTTCATCATTTTCTCCTCCTGCTCTGTCCCAAGCAGCCTACCCTCCTGATTATGTCCCTCAGCCCTGTCACCTACCTTCTCTAGTTCTTTACCCGCCTCTTACCCAAGGTCACTGTGAGTAAATGCCGCATTTGGTAAAGCAGAGCCTGGGGGTTGCTGTTGTCATCCTGCCAGTTGAGGTGTTTCCTCCATGTTTCTCTTTGGTCCAGAGGTCTGCTTCATATAAATGATGCACGTACATGTGCTGATGCAGAGCATGCAACCAGCGTTCATGTCAGGCCCTTTGGATGTCGTGACCACTGTTGTATTACCTAGCGGCTTCTAAGTGGTGACCAGACACTAGTACATGCTGTCCCCTCACCCCGAAGAAGGAGAGCAGTCCCTGGGGCACCCAGTCCTCCTGCCCCTGAGTTATCAGAGTCCGTTTCTGAACCCATTTTGTTGGTGTTACAGGTGGCAGCGCTGCTGCTAGGCCAGTCCACCTGATTTTAAAGATTATGAGTAGCATTAGCTAACTGTTAACCAGTTCATAGGCTACCGCAGTCAGTGAAGGCTGCTTGCATCATTTAGGTACTTGGCAAGGGGCTACCACTATGTCAGATCAGAACTGTCCAGTACATCCTTCCTTCACAGCAATTTGGTTGTTGTATTACTTTACCAGAGAGGCCAGACTAATGTATTTCTGTCATTTTTTCCAGTCTCATGAGCGAGTAAGCAAAAGGCTACACCAGCGATTCCAGGCTTGGGTGGACAAATGGACTAAAGAGCACGTGACCCCTGAAATGGCGACGGAGACTAGCAATTGGCTGATGGGAGATGGACTAGATGGATTGGTGCCTTGCACCACCACTTGCAAGATGGAAATCTTGCATTTCATGAACATTAACAAATACAGAGTCAACTACGGCACTGTATTCAAAACACAATAACCACGACAGGAAAGCTTAAAGAATATCTCTTTTTTATTGTATCTGTAAGATGGCCTCTCAACTAGTGATAGACTGGTACAGTATTTTGCCATTATGGTGCTGGAACACGGAATCACTAACTAGACTCGGCCCATGACTGCATATTATCTCTAAGTTTACCAACATCCATTTGAGGATCTCTAGACTAGAAATGAGCAATTTATGAATGTTAAAAATCTGTCTCGTGAGACCTTGTAAACCACCCCCACACCCAATAAAATAAAATCACTGTAAAGATTGGGGTATGGGCTTATGGACTAGTGCTGGAATTAGTCCAGTGAAGAAAACATGTTAATCTTGGTTTGTGGCAGCTTCTTCAGTACACGTGTGTGCATGTGTTTGTGCACCTACACGTATTAAGGGCCCCTGGTGTGGAGAAGGAGTGTATCATCTTATCAAACTATGGTTTGCAAATCAGAATGGTTTTTAGTCACCAGAAATAATTTGGAAACCAATGAGTTCAAGTGTGGATCATGTAAGCAATAAGACACGACAGGGTGTGCATTGAACAGATCTGACCGCACGCCCAGGGGCATAGTAAGGGCCGAGTGCCTTCAGCCCCTGGAAGTGCGATCAGATCTGTTCAGTGCACACCCCTGGAGTGTCTCATTGCGTTTTTAAAATGGGCTTTATTTTTTTAATATGTTTCTTGAAGTAAATGTTTAAACACGTAAAAACAGCTAGAATTAGCTGAAATTGTAAAATAGTCCTTCCACCTACTGGAAAATCCAGAGTCAGCCCTCCCCCCCGGGACATGTGTCCTCTTGTGGTATCCATAGTTTTCAAGACCGTGACCGAGCAGCTCCCCCCCCCCAGACACACACACACACACACACACACAGAGTGTGGAACTACTGTGAAAACGGGGTGGGGGATATTTGGTACACGGTTTCAGCACAGTTTGAATTGTCTGGAACTGCCACAGGTATGTGCCGCCATATTGCAAAAAGGAGTTGCGTGCATGTGGGGGATGGAGGATGGCATTTGAAGACAGATTGGTGAATGTAAAAGATGTATCTGGTTGAACTGAGCACAAAAATAAATTCTTTTTGTAGTGTTTGGTGCCCCCGTGGAAACAGACAGTGGGGCTACAGGAAGCAAGTGAACGAATGGTGTGGAGCGACATGGGAGAACGGTGAACACAGTTAATATAACAGGCTACAGTATTACAAAATAAAGAAAAACAGTAAAAAAAAGTATCGGAACTAGATGTACTGGGGAGGGGCGCATTTCAGAACAGGAGGAGGCGTGCTGTGGACTTGGCAGCTCAACGTTGACTTCAGAGAACGGGAGAGCTTATGTAACACAGCGGGACCAGTTAGTAGTAGTGGTACATCTGTTTAAACATTTTACTCTGAAATGTCTGTGTAGTTCTCTTATGTATAAAAAAATGGTTCCTGCAGTCTCCTTTTGAATGAGGTTTTAGTCACTGTCCTAGGAAAAACAATGGCAGCATTTAACAAATTAAGTGTTCTGATGGCAGATTGATTTCATTTTAGTAATGTGATCCTGTTTTTCACAACTTGTTTTTACCTGTGCGTTGAACGGATTCAGTGCATAGGTAAGAACCAGTCTGAATTAGGGAATTTCCAAGCCCATTTTATAAGCAGACATTGGTTTATGGTTTGTACTGTTTAATGAAGACTGGAAGCATGGAGTTTCTGCTTGAGAAGGTAAAGATGACACCTGAGATTCTTAACTTGAGGGTTATTGACTGGGTCTTGTCATTAACAGACTCAAAGTGGTTCTTGTACCCTGTGATTCCAGGCCTATCAGATATGGTTTGGTGCTGTTTCCAGTCCTTTTCATGTACTGGTACCTGTTGAGTTACTAGTTTTCTCCAGTGCCATGCACCAGCTCTTACACAACAAAAACAAAAAGCAGAACTGCTTACTCTTTTTGTAAATATGTACATATTGTTAATTTTTATTAAAGAAATCTGATTTGATGTTCTAGCATAATTTTACTATTTCATTGTGTACCATAGTAACAGGTGTCTTGGAATTAGAACATGTATTAAAGAGACAAGGCATTGTTTATTCTGCAGTACTTTTTACCAAAGGGAGTTCATTACAAGTGTAGATTTGTGTGTATAGCTTGGAAAATTCTTCTGTTAGCAATAAGGTTTGTGTATAACTGTGAAGAATACATGCATCCCAGAAATTTCACTGTGCAGTATGCTTTTCTCTTGAGAATTCTCACCCCCACTCACCGTGATTCATGTTTGTTTAAAAAAAAATTCAGAATTAGGCTTGTGGCAGACTAGGCATCAAAGCCTCCCTGGAGTAGTCCAATGGTCTTGCTCACATTTCTTCTCTCCCAGTTGTGCTAGGGGTGGTATCAAATCTAGCTGCCTTGTTTTACTGCCGTGCTTGCCTTCCAGTCATGAGGCCACTCCTTACAGGAAATGCCCAGCTCCAGGTACCAGTGTTGTCTTAGAATTGAAAGCTGTCTTTTTTGGGGTGATTCTTGTTTGTGGGCTTCTTTTTACTATGGAGTACTAAAATATTGCTGTTGAGACAGAAGTTAGAAATGATACTTTGTAGACCATTTACATGTTTTTAAGTAACTGTCATTTTAATTTTTGTCACGTAGTTTCTGAAAACAGTTTACAGCAACAGATCTTGTTTTCCCAGTTTCAATAAAACTCTCTTCTTGTGACTCGGGCATTACACGTTTGAGCCAACCTGTAAAAGTTAATGTGCCAAGCTCCCATGTCTGGATTTTAGTACTTTACTCTCCCTTAAAGCAACAGTATTTGTTAGTCGACAGACAATTTAATCATAATGTTTTAGCAAAAAAAAATAAATAAATAATTCTGACATCCTTAGATTTATCATCAGTATATTTTAATCCCCTCAGATAAACAGCTTTTATAACTAATGTTGTACTTAATGACTTAAGTCATTAAAGATAGCTGCCTCTCATTATTTTTAGGTTGTTAACGTATTAGGATGGTGCTACCAGTGACAGCGCTAGGGGTTTTAAAACATGGGTCTCGTTTCTCACTGGTGTAAAAATGTGGGTCAGAATGAGAAACAAGCTGGGTCAAAACCTATTGTTCACTTCTACATCTTTCAGCTATTGTTACAGACCAGGTGCACTGCTGTGGACCCACTGTCAAGTGGAAAGTGCGTTATTTCTGGGCAGGCTGCAACTTTTTCCCTTTTTGCCCTATCTAGCGCTGTCCATGGGTGCTGCTTCATGCGGATGGTAAACATTATGACATCATACCAAGTGATAACAGCTTTTTTCAGGAGGTGCATGGCACAGGAGTGGGAACATTTAAAACATTCACAATCTTTTATCTCCATTCAGGAATGAAAGTAAATTTAAAAAGTAAAGTGAATATATTGATGTTTTTACTAGAAGTGCATTATTTATTTATTTTTTTTGGGGGGGGGACATTATGATACTGCTGCTTTAACTTGCAAAGGTGTTGTTGATCTTCTTCATTGTTCCTGGAATCGAAAATTCTAGGACCTATTTTTATTTGTTCAGTGTTATTAAAATTAAACATTGCTGGATCAGTGGAGACTGGGGAATTACAGGAATTTGAATCTGAACTCTGATGGAAAGGAATTTGTCAATTCAGAATTTGAGAAGTTCGAGTTATACAAGCAGAACTATTTTATAGTATGTGGTGGAATGCTGTTCTAATTCGAAATTCCACCACACTGAAATGCTGTTCATCCACACACACAAGAATGGATGGAATGCTGTACTGACCATGCGCAGAACAGCATTCCGTTCTTTTAGACCGAAGCTCTGCGACATGCCTGAAAGCCATCGGGGGTGACTGCCGTTCAAGATACCAGCATCTTGTGTGACGCCCAAAGGTCAGATGTGCAGGCAGTTAAGGTTCAAGGAGTATGGGCTGGAAGGTTACTGTTTGCGTCAGGGAAATGGATAAATGTATTTATAAAGTTAAATTCAAGAAATCTTCCAACCATCCTAGCAAGTAGGTAACCACAGAAAATGGATCTTTTAATTGCAATTTTAATATTTCTGCATTTACAGTACAAGTTATGAACTGCATTTCTCCTTGTACACCATACACTATAAAAAAAAAAATACTGGCTTTGCAATCTCGCTGAACCAGTTAGTTCAGCCACCTCAGGGTTTATGATTCCTTTGGACTGTGGCTGAACACACTGGTTCAGCACGATTGCTCAGCCAGTATTCTCTATATAACATGTTACAGAACTATAAGTATTTATGTTACTAATTCTAACAACAGGAATCCATCAATGATGCCATTCAGAAGTGCATCATTCCACAGGAGGTGCTGCCATGGAGATAGAACTTTATGTTAATAAAATTTAGAATGAAGTATAAACTGCTTTGGGTCACACGTCCCTACTGACTTAATGTCAGATTGTTTCTCCATTTGAAGAGAGCAGTCACAAAGTCATCCCCAGTCTTCTGGTCACTTTTTATGTTTTGCATAGTAAACATTTTGTTAGGAAGAATGGCATTTCATAGGTGTGTCTCTTGGGTCCAATGCAGCTCAAGTTGCAGTGGACTCAGCAGTGACCAGGCACTCTGGATTTTACTTCAAGGGTATCTCTTGCAGCAGGCCATCACTGGTAGGACTAAACTACCAGGCGCTAGGACCACATGGAAACCTTCTAGCTAGCAGTCTGCAGAGGGGCCACCCTCCACGACGTCGGCCAGCCTTATAAAGGCAGGGCCTGTGACCCCCCCAGTTCTTTCCGCCATTGACTGGCATGTCGGCCCACTGATACGCTGCAGCTACGGCGTCGACCGCCATTTTCCTGCATTTACTACTATATTATTTTTGATTTTTAAACAAGTTTAACATCGAAATTTGTGTGTTCTTACCTGATAGTTTGTCTTTTAAACCTTCTCCATCATCCAACCACTTCATGAAGTGCCGCAGCAAACAGATCCCAAACAAGGAGACAGCCAGTCTGCCTCTGTCTTGTGCCTAGGCCAAGATCATGACATCCAAGCCTGCAAGGCCTGCCAGTAGTGTAACCCACCATCAGGAGACATCACCAGAAGATCATGGAGAACCACCTCCTTAAATAGAAGGTGCCTCGATGGAACAGGAGCTGCAGGCTAGGAGCTCCTTGATTTCCCAGCCCAGTCCTTGGGGAGCCTTCGCCTCAAGTCCTGGGATAAGGCCATTGGGAAACAAGCACAGAGACAACAATCGGGACCATCCCAGGTCTCCATCCCGATCACAGTCTTCACATAAGAAGTCTTCTGAGCCAGCCCACTGGCGCAGCCGAAAGATTCACTGCTGTGACGCTGATGACCCAAGTTTGGGAATGGACTCTGGCGTCGGAAGGCTGCCGGGGAGAAGGCTTGAGCATCCGACAACTCCTCACCTTCTCCCAGGGGGAGGGAGGGTCTGCAGTCCAATGCTTGCTGACTCCTGGCGGAGGCCAAGAGAACAACAATGCAGTGGGCCCCGTTGCCTAGGGGAGCGTGATGGATGCGGCGTATGCCTTGGCATCAGTGGCCGTCACACTTCATTAGGAGAAGGGAGGCTCGCTTCGGATGGCGGTTGCTGCTTCGCCACAAGGGCCTCAGACAGCTGGACCACCTCAGCAGCACCCTGGGCTAATTGTAGAGTGCACTGGCCACCCCCACTGGCGCCTTCCCCTGGGGACCCATCCGCCAAGGGTTACGCCGGGTTACCATTGGGATGGCTGCGATCTGAGGTGGTGGCTCCGATGGGGATGAGTGTCGGATGGGGTCCATGGCAACCTGAAGGAGTGGCTGACCGGGAGCAGGGAGAAGCAAAAACAAAAGAGAAGTCTTCAACCATGAAATGGTCTGCCTCCCTTGGGAGGCCAACCTCCACAGTCCCGCACACCATAATTTCTGCAGGGCTACTGGTGGCTAAGCAACCCGCCCAGGTCTCTCCTTATGGCCAGCAGCTCTTTGGGTCAGGGTACTTCGTCTCCTGCTCCCCAGTCCCTGCTGTTTCAACCCTTACTCTCAGCGGGCACACAGGCAGTTCGGCTGGAGTCTCTTCGGCCAGTGCAGTTGCAGTGGGTGCCAGTCTCCCAGCGCCAGTCTCATCCTCTGGGATCACTGCCGGCTGTGCTCCTCCTTCTCAGGGCAGACGCTGCAGGACACCGGTTCCTCCTCGGGCCCAGTGTCTCCTGAGTCTTCCCCCGGGAAGTGTTGCCCTCCACTCTCGCACCAGTCTTCCCACAGCTGGTGCCCATGGATCTCCCTCTGGCACTACCCCAGCCAATACCTGTTCCCCCTCCACCGCAGCCTATGGGACCTATGCCAGCCCCGCCTGTTCTTCCCGTCAGGCCTGTGCCTGGCCTTCCACAACCAGCGCCTTCTGGGCTCGCGCCTGTCTTCTCAGCCGACGCCCTTTGGGCTGGCACCTGTTCTGCCTCAACCCGATCCTGTGGGACTAGTGCCTGCCCTACCACAACCTGCACCCATAGGACCTCAGCCTGGGAAGCCTACACCTGCGGGTCCAGCACCTGCCTGCCCCTATCCGGCGCTGGCGGGACCAGCGCCGAGTTACCCATACCCACGCCCCTGGGACCTGCGCCAGTTTACAATTACCAGACACCCAGGGGACAGGTGCTGGTCCTCTTCAGTTACCATGGTCTGCTTTCGACCTTGTCCTTTATGAAGAGGCAGGTCCCCACCCCAAGAGGACCCGCCCCAGCCACCCCTCAAGGGTCTTCTTTGGAGTCTCTTTCACATCTCCTATTCCGCCGGGCCCTAGTACCCCTCACCCCCCCACGGGGGTAGGCCTGAGCTGAGTCAGCCAGCCGCCGGATGATCATCGCCCCGAGGATAGTGAGATGATGCGGACGAGAGTGTCAGCAGTGAGTCTTACTCTCTAGGTCCCGAATCCTCAGAAGGGGAAGGGGCACAGAGTAACATCCCCAGATGATCCCACTTTCATGGTCATCATGAGGGACTTTCAGGCCACTATGGGGTGACAGACGGAGCAGCAGGGCCCTGAGAGACATCGGTTAGCGATTTACATACGTCAACCTGATGCTTCTCCTTTGGTGGTCCCCCCCAATCATCAATTCCTATGAGGATATTACCTGGTCTGCCTGGAACCGTCCTTCACACGGTCCCAGCAGTGTCCAAAAAGGCAGACAGGCTTTACCACACATTTGGAGGACAGCCCAAGGCAGATTTGGTCATCATTAATGCGATGCACAACCAAACCACGAGGCCAGAACACCTCAGCTTCCTCCCCCGACAGGGAGTCTCACCAGCTGGATCAGATGGGCAAATGTGCTTTTGCCTCTGCCATTCGGGCTATGAATTATCAGGCCCATATAATGCAGCATCAGAATCTTCGATGGGACCAGGCTGGAGGTGGTCCTAGTCATGCCAGATGACCCTTCAAAACTGCAGACCCTCCAGCCCCTCAAAATGGGCTCGGACGTTGGTACCCACATCCTCTGGGCTGCCTATGATGCAGTAGAGCGCCTCTGGCTGGGCAGCGGTCATAGGCATCTGTATGAGATGCCACTCCTAGCTAAGGGTCTCTGGCTTCCCAGGATGTCCAGTCTAATATAACAGACGCCTTTCAGGGTTTCATACTTTTCGGGGGAGATGTTCAAGATATGATGTAAATGTTTTAATTAATGTTGTAACTTTTATGTTTGTATGATGTAATTTTTATGATCTGTGAGTATGTATGTATTTTGCACTAGGTTACCATTGTAAATGAGCTTATGCTCAGTGGTTATTCTAATAACGACAACATATCAGATGCCCCAATCAGGACGCTTCCATTTAGCCTAATCCCTCTTTGTCGGTACAAATCCTTTATGTAAAACTGCTGCCGTAAGCCACCTGTCTCTGCTACTGTTTCAACCTACCCCCGATTTATTGTGATTACAGCTCCTTTGTGAGCTTGGGCTGAAATACTAGCCTCTGTCCTCTCTTTCCTCCCAGACTGCTTCAGCCCTTGATTGGGCATTCTGCTCGGGCTGGTTCTCTCATGACCAACTACTCTGCTGCCCAACCAGACTCCTGCGCAAGGTACGGTCCCACCAGCTCGAACATCCTCTTGCTGTAATTACTACAGCCTAATTCCCCACCCTCAGCTTATATTTGCTGCCCACTAGAGGCATCTACTTTCAACCCAGAAACTTTCTCTGAAACTACTGTATTGAGCAGACTATCCTTACTAAAATCTTCTCAGCTGTCGGGCCATAATGTTTCTCTTTATGGCTTCCGTCACTACTCTATTTCCTGTTTGAAACCTCACTCTTCTCCTCTTCCTACTTGCTTATATCCCTATTCCTCAGATGTCTTACCCAGAATACCCACCAGGAAATTCCCCTGTAACTTTTACACTACAAAACTAACACATCCCTACCGGCATAAGTATCTCGGCTCCCTACCCTTCAGTGCAGCTCACTCCATCGCAATACCTTGTGCCTCTTACTTCTGCCCCTTCCTTTTGCCACGCCTGACCTCCCTAACTGTTCAGGTCTCCTGTACTTCTCACCATGCTATACTATATACTCATCCTCCACAAAGCCTTGGTACAAAAACCCAAAGCTTCATATATAATTATCACTCTCCTTTAACAGCTGGGGACATAAACCCTAACCCTGGCCCCTCTCACCACCTCTATATTCTCAACCCCACCATGCTCTCGTCACCCCTTCCCTTGCAAGCCTACCCCTCCCACATGGCCTCAAGTTACTCCACCTCAACATAAGGAGCCTACTACCAAAACTTGTCTTGCTACAACGCCTGCTCTACACTTCCACAGACCTCCTCATACTATCTGAAACTTGCCTCAGCAACAAGATCCAGTATCTTTCCTTATCCATACCAGGATATAATATCACCAGGCAAGACCAAACTGATAGGGGAGGAGGCATAGCAATATATACGGCCTCCAATATTCAATTCACCACCGTCCTAAATACCTTGGTCCCTGCAGCTTATGAAGCTTTTGCCCCAAGACTTGCCCTTCCACACTCAACCTCTACATGCGTCACAGGGATTTACTGCCGTCCTCCACTGCTACAAATTTCCTCATAGAACTCTCTACACTCTCTTCCAAAGGGGAGTTGTATATCCTGGGTGATTTTAACTTAAACTGGCCTGATGCTTCCCCAAGTAAATTACACAATATCATCTCTGCCCTCAACCTAACGCAATTAATTACAGAACCAACTCGTCTTAACCCTAAAACTGGCAATCACTAGCACATTGACTGGGCCCTCACCACTCATAAACACAAGAGTCCTTGATTCCGGCCTCCTCCCTGACTCAGTAAGTGATCATGACATGATCTACCTGGTCCACAAAATACATCGACCAAAAATGCCCCATAAACTAATCGTAGCCGCACATATAAGTCCCCCGAACTCTAACCTTCACCAGAATCTGCCCCAAACAGACTGGTCCCCCCCTCTGCACATCCTGCTCAGTAAATGATGCATTGGACTTCTTCCAAACTCATTTTCTTGAAACCTGGAATAAATATTTATTGAATTTTGATGTCTGGGTTGGCCCACTGGGCCCCGAAGGTCCCTTTTGCAGGGGCGACCTGGGAAACAGAAGCAATACAATACATACAATTGGGTGATCCAGAAGCAATACAATACATGCAGTCAGGTGATTCAGGGTTACAAGAAGTAGACAAGATAATGAGGATAACAGTACAGGCAATTATTCAAATCGTAGACCATAAGTGCAACACTTGAAAGATTTAAGGCATGATTAAATGTGGGTTAAGGTGAGAAGAGAGGGGATGTTGGTTGTGATTGGGATCGGGTGATTATCCTACACCCTCACAGTGGCATGAGCTTGTCCTGAGCAAAAGGGACTTGCCTAGTGCAGAAGTTTGCTAGGGAGGGGCTTCCTGTACTAGAGGTGGGAGAGTGTTCCACAGTTTAGGGGCTGTGAGCGCAAAGGAATTGCCTCCCTTGTGAGTCTTGATTCTGGGGATTGCCAGTAGGGACTGAACCAAGGTCCTGAGCATTCGAGAGTTAGGCTTAGCCATGATTATTCCTGTTAGGCTTGGTGGGGCCGCCGGGCTCTGCAATTTGTATGCATAGCAGAGCAGGGGATACTGTAGACGAGCCTCGAAAGAAGGCCATTGCAGCTGGGCTAGTGAGATGCAGGGGGGCTTCTTGGTTGACATATCTGCACAAACCTCGCGACCTTGTTGTACATGACCTGAAGCCTGCTAACCTCGCCCTTACCATGCCCTGGATTACTGGGCAGCATAGGTTAATGTGGGTAGGAGGACACCGGAGGCGATTGCTCGTCTAGCCTCTAGGGATAAGTTGTTTTTTAGTCTGTACATGGTACCAGGTGTGACATGGATAGACCTTATTACCTGGTCAACGGGGCTTAAAGGTGAGACCCTGGTCAATAGTTAGCCCTAGGTATTTTATGTCAGCTATGTCAATTCGCTTATCCCTAAGGGTAGTATATTTTAGGAATTGGTCCGATCCTGGCCAAGGGATCTAGGACCAAACATCAAGGCTTAGTTTTGCTGCGTTGAGGATCATTCTGTTTGATGTGAGCCAGGCCTCGAGTATGTTTAGGTCCCTTGTAGAAGATTGCCCAGATCATGTGGTGTGGACCTGGCTCTGGAAGATGGCAGTATCGCTCATGATTGAACTACTGAGCTATCCCCACAGTGCCAGTTTAGGTCATTTGTGAAGAGAGAACAGGAGGGGCCAAGAATTTAGCGCTGAGGCACACCCTCCTTGATGGGTAAAGTGTGGAAAGCTCTCCTTCCAAATGACCTCTGGGAGAGGCCTGAGAGGTAGCTCTGAACCAGTTTAGGTCTGGGCATCAAGCCCAATGCCTTGAAGCTTAGTAAGAAGAAGGTTGTCCACAAGGTCAAATGCCTTGGACAGGTCTATGAAGATAGCACTCGTCCAACATGCCCTCATTCATTGCCCTGAATAGGTCCACTGTAAGTTTGATGAGTGCCGTGTCTGTTCCATGGTTTGCCCGAAAGCCATGCTGTGAAGGGGCTAGGATTTGGTGGAGCTCCAGGTAGTCTCTCAGTTGCCCATAAACTAGCCTTTTTTGCAATTTGGCCAGGGTACACAGCAGGGAGATGGGCCTGTAATTGCCAATTTGTTCATGAGAGCCACCCTTAATCCTTTTAAATGCTCCAGGTTACGCGGTAACCATCTCCTATGGATCACACTTGAGCTGTTAGCATGTATGCGTGCATGCGACCATGCATGGAAGACGTACACATCCACACAATCCCAAGTCGACCATGCCTGGTACCGGGCCTTAAGAAACTCCTGCTCTAAAGCAATCCACCTTGCTAAATTGGAATACTTCCACTCTAACTTTGAAGCCAACCTAAACACTCCCTCCAAATTTTGGAAAGTGGTGCACTCCCTCTTCTCCCCTCCATCGAAACTACAAACCCCTCTAAGTAATGTACATGGTGCACTAACATCCGACCACACACTCATAGCAACAGCATTCAGCCAGTACTTTACCTCGTGTGTCTCCACCCTTTTTACTTCCTTCCCCCCTACCCCTGACATTAATAATTATTCCTTCTCAAACCCCAAATGCTGAAATTACTTCTACTTTGCCCCAGTTACTTACACTGACACTGTAAATGCACTACTAGCACTCAGTCCATCAAAGGGCTCCTCCCCTGATGGCCTTGACCAAAACTCATATTACTATCTGCTTATGCTATCGCTTCCCCGCTCTCTGCTGTACTAAATCTCTCAACTGACACAGTCCTATTCTCCTGGAAACACGCAGTAGTTCTCCCCCTACATAAGGGAGGTGATCCTTCCTCCCCATGAAACTACGGGCCCATCTCTCTCCTCCCAATACTGGCCACCTTCAGGAACACCTAGTCCTTTCCCAACTTTCCACCTTCCTCTCGGACTTTTCCGTTTTCACCCTTTACCAATGTGGTTTCAGAAAAAAATCACCTCATTGTTCAGGCTTACTAACTATACTCACAGGTATGAATGATGGACAAATAACCTCAGCTGTCTTTGTCGACCTCGCGAAGGCCTTCAACACTGTCTCCCACCCCCTCCTGCTAAGCAACCTGCCCTCGGCTGGCTTGTCTGTCTCCGCCTGTAGATGGTTCGGCTCCTATCTACTAGGTAGTCCCAGTCAGTCAAAATTGGTGGCCTCCCCCCCCGATAAATACAGGTGTGCCTCAAGGTTCAGTCTGTGGCCCCTTGCTTTACTCTTTTCCTAAACGACCTCTCATCAGTTTGTACCTCCTCTTTTATTCATATGTACGCTGACGGTACTGTCCTTTTCTTGTCTGGCACCTGTCCCTCTGATGTCACTTCCGAACTATAGCTGGACTTCGAGAACGTTCAGCTCTGGCTAAGCTCCCATCAGCTTTTCTTACATGCCAAGAAAACCTTTGGCACTAGGCAGAGACTCTCTAGGCTACCTAAACGGCCCTCTTTCCACACCCTAAAGGACACTACCTCTTTCAGATATCTTGGCCTCAGCTTGCCCAGCACCTCAACTTTCTGGACACACAAACTGCGTCCCAAACTAGGCGCCATGTACAGAAATCAAAGCTGCTACCCTTACAGACTAGGTGTGAGCTAGTTCAGAAAAATACTACCTGTATTCGACTACTGTTATGTAGTGTATAGTGCTGCACCACCGTCTTCTCTAACTAGATTGGACACCTTTTAATGCCTTCTGTCACTTTACCCTCATCGTCCCTCCACTCTCTCACCACTGCTCCCTCTATCACTCACATGGGTTTCCTCTCTGGCCAATGCATCTGGCTCACGGTGTAAATTCACTTGAATTCTGGTTTACTTCCTACTCTCTTGCCTGTCCACTACTATGGCTCCACGCCCACAAGTGCCCCTTTCCCACCGGTCTAGAAACTCACGCACTTTGGCTATTCCACACCGATCCAGTTCTATAGGCCAATCAGCCTTTTCTCATCGATTTCCAAAATTATGAAACTCTGCCATCTTAAATCAGGCACTCCTCCTCCCCTTGGTCTATCTTGACCTCCCTCAATAATTTCCTCTATCCCGCCTACAACTGCTGCTAGCCTCCCTCACATTCTCCTCTTCTAGAGATATTTTAGTATTTAGCTCTTAATGAAGTGTAGCCCCAAGGTAGTTTACTATAAGTTGCCTTTCTGTACTTTAAGGATATGTTACATGCACTTTTATTTATTTCAATCTAGGATTACAATACTTTTGAGCCAAGGCTGTTTTACAAAGGTTCCATGTCAGCGTGTGCAACAGTCATCATTTTTAGTTACAAACATATATCATTGATTTAGACATGTAATAACCAGTACAAAGACTTGAGCTATGAGCAAGACAAGGGAAGGGGCAGTGGGTGGTGGGGAAAGTGAGGGTAGAATCGGGGAAGGGGTGCAGGGGTAAGGGGAGTACAGGGAGGTGGTTGGGGGCAGGGCAGGAGTGGAGATACGGGAGGAGGTGTGCGAGGGCGGGAGACAGTGCAGCCAGGGTGCCTTGTCGAGGGAATATGACAGGTAAGGTGCTAGGGGTGCACTTATGTACATACATATAAATTGTCTATTTTGCACCATCTAAATAAGTGCTTCCTGATACTTTTCCCCCATGTCAAGCCATCCTGTGGTTAAAACTCAGTTTGTATTATATGAGCTTGTTTCATTTAACAATTTAAGCATTTGCCTGTTTGTAAATTTATGCTGCATTTTTTATGGCCTGTGGAGCATATCACCTGTGTCTCATGTATTTAATTAATGCTGTTTTTTTGTGATATGTTTATTTCCCATTCCCCCAGGACGCTCCGTGAGATGAGCAATTTTATATTGTTCAGTGTGCCTTTCCTGGTGAAACTTTTCAATAAATAAAATATCTGTGAACCCTAGACGAGCTGTCAAATCCGTTCACTCAGTGTACCATAACCAGTCGGAAGATGGGGCAGCAGCTCCTCCCACTGGCAGACCTGACCCCTCCCAAAGCCCAGAGGAGCACAAGGTGGGGGCAGCTCTCCCTCCTCCACTGTCACCCATAGCATCAGAGGTGCCACGGCAGCCTAAACAGTGGCTGCTCTTGACTCCTCTGGACCCCCCCCCCAAAGAAGCGCATCATGAGATGGTTGTTGGGGGGTCGCTTCTCCTTCACCTGGGCAGGTGAAAGGAGATAACCACAAATCCTCTGGGCCATTCCTCGTACTCTCTCGGCCATGTCCGTCTTAGTTGAGACGGAATTTAGGCCTTCAAAAAAAGGCCATAAAGCCATTTCCAGAATTTCAGCAAGGAATGAGGTTCTGTTCTCACTTCTTCCTGGTCCCTAAGTGGCTGGGTGATCTTCGGCCCATCCTGGACTTCAGCGAGCTGAACCTGTTTGACTACAAAGGTTCAGGATGGTACCCTCAGGGCTTATTGCCCCTGCTACATCAGGGGGACTGGTTCTGCTCTCTGGATATGCAGGATGCCTACCTGCATATCAAAGTCTTCGCCTCTCACTGACTCTTCTTCCGTTTCCACTTCTAGGGAGTGCACTACCAGTTCAGAGCTTTGCCCTTTGGTTTGTCCTCAGCTCCCAGAGTCTTCACCAAATGCTTGGCGGTGGTGGCAACTGCCTTGAGATGGCAGGGGTGCTACATTTTTCTTTACCTGGATGGTTGAGTGCTAGCTGCCCCATCCAGGGTCACTGTCCTTCAAACTCTTACACCTGCAGCCTGTTTCAGGCTTTGGGCATCACCATCAACATGCCAAAGTCATTTCTGACCCCTTGCCGGCATCTCCTGTACATAGGGGCAATGCTGGACACGGGAAGGCCTTCTTGCCCACAGACGGAGTAGAGCATCTGATGGACCAGGCCCATCTTCTTTGTTCCGCCGCTATGTTACCATTTAGGGTTTTTCTGAGGCTTCTAGGCCTCATGACTGTACCTATTGCCACAGTTCCCCTAGCCAGACTGCATATGAGAATGTCTCAATGGATGTTGCAGGTCCAGTGGGCTAATGCACGGACACCCTGGATCAACCAGTGTTGGTATCAAATCCAGTCAAGGTACTGTTGTGTTGGCTGGAGTCCAGCAACCTGCTTCGGGGTGTTCCTTTTTGTATTTCTCCCCCTCAGCAGGTCAGAGTCCCCCTATAGGAAGCTAAGC
Organism: Neoceratodus forsteri; assembly: GCA_016271365.2. Classification (NCBI taxonomy): domain Eukaryota; kingdom Metazoa; phylum Chordata; order Ceratodontiformes; family Ceratodontidae; genus Neoceratodus; species Neoceratodus forsteri. Next base: position 1,721,459,950 of record CM028129.1, on the reverse strand, counting down.
CACTGTCTCCATGCTCAGGCTTACCCTCCTAGGTTGGGCCACTGGGCGGGCATCCCCTCAACAGTCGCATCAGAATTAAACCCAACTCCCTCCCCCCCAAATGTAGGGCCACGGGAGCGGGACACACCCCTTCCCCCAGCAGACACTGAGATCGGCAGAACGACGGCAGAGTAGGGCGTCATGGCTGGGGACCAGATTTTTCAATGCTGCAATTCCCTGGAGGTGGGACTTGCAGTGACATCCATGGGGCACGCTCAACATTCTGCCTCCCACATTACTTGGTGTCAGTTGTGGATCTCCCGGCCTCCGCTAGGGGACACTATTATGCTGGACACTAACCCCCCAGGAGAAGGAGAGCCATCACTCGGACACTCAGTCTTTCTCTGTCTGGCCAGCCCTCTGACTCCCGGGTCTGTTCCCAAACCCGGGATGTCGATTTCTCAAGCAGACACCTTGCTGCTGCTCCGACAGGCTGGCCTCTTCAGCAGGTCCTTACAACGGATGCCTCTGGCCTCAGTTGGGCTCACCTGGGGCCCACCAAACTCACTGGAGAGGACCTCACATCAATGTCCGGGAGATGCAAGCAGTCTTGTGTGCCCTGCAGGCCTTCCAGACTCTGCTGTCCCCGGGTCCGCTCTTGATTTAGACAGACAACATGTGTATAGTTTATTATATAAACAAGCAGGAGGGGGACTCATTCCTATCCCTTGTGTAGGGAAGCCATAAGAGTCTGGTATTGGGCCATTGAGCACAACCTGGAATTTTCAGCCGTCCATGTTCGCATTGACCAAAACATCCTGGCAAACGGACTAAGCTGATAGGGGTCCAGAGCCCATGAGTGGGAACTTCTGACCTCAGTGATAGAAGACCTATTCAACAGATGGGGTCCACCTGAGTTGGACCTTTTTGTGTCCCCACACAGCACAAAACTGCTACTTTTCTGCTTGCTAGATCCAGGGTCTGTAGTTTGACGGGATGCACTGGCCCTCTCCTGGACAGGGACGTTTCTGTACTGTTTCTCTCCCTTCCAGCTTCGAGTTCGGATCAAGCTCCAGGTGGAGGGGGCTACAATGATCCTCATAGCCCCTTTCAGGCCTCGTCAGATCTGGTTCCCCTTGCTGCAGTGTCTGGCAGAGAAACCGCCATTGTTCCTGCTCCTTTGCACAGCTTGCTCACCTAAGAGCAGGGCACCCTGGTCCATCCAGACCTCAGGTCTCCATCTCCATGCATGGCTCCTGAGGACATAGCCATCACCAGATTTGGGGTCTCACCCAGAATAGCAGATTTCCTGGTAGAGCTATCAAGCCCTCTTTCGGGGCCACTAACTCTATGAAATAGAAGTGCTTGCTTCTTGACTGCATCGCACCATTTAGATCCCTTCACCTGTCCAGTGGATCAGGTCCTGAAGTAGATTATGTCCCTTTCAGACTCTAGTTTGTGGTACTCTATCAAGGTACATCTGTTTGCCATTTCTGCATATCATGTACCTGTGGATGGCCGTTTAGTGGCTCAACTCTGTGTCGCACGTTCTTGAGGGGCATTCTGCATTTGAAGCCCCAATCTTTGACCCTCACCATGGGACATTAATTTTATGTTGAAAAAGCTTACGCTGCCTCCCTTTGAACCAGCTGTGCCTTGCGAGCTACACTTCCTGTCATGGAAAGCATTATTTTTAGATGCCACTACTTGCGCTCAAAAGGATTTCCCAGCTTCAGGCTCATGTGTAAGGAGCCTTATTTGTTTTTTTGTGTACCAGTCCTAAGTTTTTTCTTAAGGTGTTGTCAGAGTTTACTTTGAATCAATCCATCCACCTACCTGTTTATTATCCAGAGCATTTCAATCAAGAGGAGGCCTTGCTTCATACCTTGAATGTGCATAGAATCTTCAGGTATTGTACACACTAAGGACTCCCGGAATTCCAGTCAATTGTTTGTTTTGTTCGCCCTGGAAAAGAGGGCACCCTGGTGTCCAATGTCTGTCTAAATGGTTAGCCAATTGCATTCTCCTATGCTATAGCATGTCAGCTTGTTTACATATGGAATGTGGTGAGAGTTGGGTCTGATGACCCTGTGGCGCACCACAATGTCTGTTGGTGTGTGGAGGGTGGGGTGGTAACCGTAACACCACATTTCCATGCTTTTGTCGCTGTGCTACTAACTCTAACTGATGCATTAACAAAGTTTTTTGCAATGGTATATCTGGTTCTGCTCTTTGTGCAAGTCTCTCCACCCCCACTTTCCTGAAGAAGCTGCAAGTAAAAGCTTGAGTGGGGGTTTACAGAGAGAGAGAGAGAGAAAACTGGTGGAAGGCAGCATTAAGCATAAGTAAAAAGCTGGGGAAGAGAGGTTACAGAGAAATAGAGCGAAACCCAATCTGATTTCAAGCGCCTCCTTTCTACATCAAAGGTTTACGTGATGAGATGTACATAAACTACTTCTCACTCCCAAAACCAACGAATCAGCTAGACCCAGTGGTCTCTGCCCCCAAATTGCACTTCCCATCTCAAAAATCTTCAACTTATCCTTGTCTTCCTGTACCATGCCATCCCTCTGGAAAACATCCACAGTTGTCCCCTCTACATAAGAAAGAGAAAAATACTTCCTCAAAACTACTGCCCAGTCTCGACTCTCTCAGCCCTGGCCAAACTGCAAGAGAAAATCGTCCACCACCAATTCACTGAATACCTGCAGCTGCACAACCTCACCTGCCCAGAACAACACGGCTTCAAAAAGGTCACAGTACAGACACTGCCCTAATAACTTTCACCAACGTCATGTACCGGGCAGTAGATACAGGTCACGTTACAGGCGCCGTGTTCATTGACCTGATGAAGGCCATTGAACTTGTTGACTATAAACTACTCATCTCAAAACTCCTGGCACTCTGCCTTGGAACCCCCACCATAGCCTGTTTCAAGGATTACCTGCACCATCACCAGCAGGCCATCAAAATAGGAAACACCATTTCTAGGGACATGGATATGTTGTTCATCCACACTTATTGGCAGGTTCCTTGCCGCTTTAAATCTTGCCGGAAGGTCTTCAAGCTGGCTCCTCCCACCCACCCGGGTGGTAAAACTCTCGGCTCCGCCCCATGACGCCAGATCTTCCTTACCGCTTGGAAGCTCAGGTTCCCTCCTTAACGCTCTGCGATTAAGACTGGTTCCTAATTCTTCGAAAGTTCGAAATCAAAAAGTTTTTTGCTAAAAAGACTTCGGTCTTCTTCTCCTCGCGGCTGCGATGGACAAATCGACTCCCGGTTTCGGAGAGGTGCCCTTGCGGGCAGAAGATGTCTAGGACGGATCCGCACTCCACGTGCGTCTACTGCCTGGGCCTTGAGCACGACCCGCAGGCCTGCGACTTGTGCTCTTCTTTTCGGCCTACGTCCTTGAAGACCGTGCTGCCCGATTACAACTGGGGCACCCCGAGAAAAGAATTCCACCGGTGAAATCTAAAGAGGCCCGGTTGGCGGTGTCCGCGGCGGCGGGCTGGGCGGATCAGCTCGAGCAGATGATCGCCCTCGAAAAGGAGGCGGCGTGGGCCGCTTCTACCTCGGCTGTGGCATTTGTTCCGCTCTCTCTCGGTGCCTCATACTCGGCTTCTTTTAAGGAGCTTTGTCTGACCCTCTCGACGAAAGGTGAGGGTCCAACTTCTTCAGGACCTTTTTCCAGGTCCAAAAAGAGCAAAAGTAAGTCTCTCCATCGACGCTCTTGGGAGCGGGAAAGATCCCCTTCCCCTTGTCGACAGTCGACTTCGGTCGACCCCTCAGCTCCGGCCACTGGCTTCACGGTGTCCCCGTCAGGCTAGTTGACCGAGACTCCTGACGACGCGGTTGAGATTTTTCTCGACCCGTTAGACGGGTTGTCGGCTGGAGAAGCTGAGAATCCCCTCTCCCCGGTTCCCCCGGTGGGAGTTGAGGATCCCGTCGGCTCGTCTGTGCCTCCGGTTCCGGAGCCTTCGGTGGGATCGTCCAAGCCGAGGGGAGTGCCGATTTCCGACACTTCTCCTCGCCTTCCTCGGCCTAGTCGAGACTCTCGGTCTCGGACATCCTCGCGGTCCAACCGATCCCGCTGCCATAGGTGGTCTCAGTCTCGCATCACGGCAAGCGCGCCGCCGCCTTCCTCGGACGAGGGAGGCTTCGCGCGCTTCGCGCCGGAAGTACGAGAACCACGTGGCAACAGGTTTCTTTGACCGGGAATAGGCCACCCAGCCGCCTTCCCCGGCCATTAAGTGGCTGTCACCAGAGCTGCCGGGAACAACCCCTCGCTGTAGCCGAGGAGCCTTTTCCCAGGCGGTTGTTCGTAATTCAGCTGCCCACCGATTCTGGTGGAACCTCCGCCTCCACAGCCATTAGTTGGGGCTCCGACCAAAATTCTCGGTCGGCCTTGGGTTTGCCCCATAGGCTGTCTGTCACCCTCACTCCCGATAAACCTCGGCAGGTGGAGGGTGGCTCAGGCCGAGGCAGCTTTTTGAGGACTCTTCCGAGTCCGATGATGGTTCCTCCTCTTCTCCAAGTGCTTGGACTTGGAGTCCTCGGAGGGCAGTCAGTGGGCGATAGCCTTCGTCCTTCTTAGGGTTGCTTGACTCATCTCGGAGTCCACGGGATGAAGCTCGAACCGTTTCTAAGCAGGCCGAGTATCCCCTCACGGAGATTCGGGACGAGGGATTCTCCTGGAGGCCTTTCCGTGGCGAAGCCATAGTGGGTCCGGCCTTGGAACTTTGAGAGCGTCCTGCTTCCTGCCCTGCGCCCGGCCAGGATGGCCAGGAAGTATCACGGTCCCTACGGTTCCGTCCGGTTTTGGAACACCCTCGGCCGAGGGTTGGTACCGACAGCGTTCGGCGTGCGAAGGCATGGGGATGTAGACAAACCTCCCAACAAGGAATCCAAGAAATTGGATTATGCCGGGCGAAAGTCTATGCTGCGTCCTCTCTCGGCCTTCGCCAGGCCAGTTCGCGCCGTCCTCATGGCACATTTTTCTCACGCCCTGTTGGGCTCCCTGGATGAGGTTGTCCCTCATCTTCCCGCAGATCTGCAGACTACGGTCAGGCAGGTGCGGGACCAGGGCAGGCAGTGGCAAAACAGCAGCTCCAGACTGCGTTAGAGACATCGGGGACTCGTGCCAGGTCTGTGGCGGCCGCAGTGGCCTATGCGGCCGTCGGGCTTGGCTGAGGATATCCACTACCTCGGATACCCAGCACAGTTGGCGGATGTTCTCTTTGGGACTGACCTCTTCGGCCCTGGGGTGGAAGGTCACCTGCAGAGGATCGAGAAGTCCAGTGCTACCTTGGACTCGGTCTCTTCCGCTCAGAAGGACAAGGCCAAGCCACAGCCTAAGCCCTTTGTCCTCGCTATGGGGCGCCAGCCCAGCAACGCTCAGGGGCCAGCAGGCTCGAGCTTGGCATCCCAAACCCAAGCCGTCGGCTTCCTCCAACAGGAAGCAGGGAGGAAAAGGCCCAGGTGGTCCCTCGGCCGGTCCTTCCTCCAAGCCTGCCCAGTGACGGGCTGAGGGGTGTCGCCCCCATCCCTGTCACCTCACCCCTGGTTCCCCCCGTGGGGGGACGGCTCAGACACTTCCTTTCCGCCTGGTCCGCTGTTACCACGGACAGGTGGGTACTGGAGGTGGTGGGAAAAGGCCTACCTCTGGAATTCGAGCAGGCCCCACCCTTCAGAGCCGTCGCACCTCGGGGGGCCTCGGGGTCCGCAGCCTCACTGGCGGCTCGCCGAGCCGACATCGCTCTCCTCCTCCAAAAGGAGGTGATCACGGAGGTAGAGGACCCCCCTTCAGACCCAGGGTTCGTGTCCAGATATTTCCTGGTTCCGAAACGGACGGGGGGCTGGTACCCCATTCTCGACCTACACGACCTGAACAAGTTCCTAAGGTCTCGAACCTTCAGGATGGTCACTCTGGCGCAGATAATACCATCTCTGGAACACGGCGTGTGGTTCTGCTCTCTGGACCTACAGGACGCGTTCTTTCACGTCCCTATCCGTCCGTCACATCGGAGATTCCTCCGCTTTCGAGCGGAGGGATCCCTCTTCGAGTTCTGAGCCATGCCCTTCGGCTTATCTCCAGCTCCCAGGGTCTTCACCAAATGCATGGCAGTGGTGACAGCATTCCTGCGGCGCCGAGGGGTCCGGATGTACCCTTACCTGGACGATTGGCTGATAGCAGCCCCCTCCAGAAGGGAGGTGGAGCGGTCCAGAGATCTGGCCCTCCAGGTTTGCTCTCAAGTCGGCCTTCTCATCAACGAGGCCAAGTCGGAACTCGAGCCAAAGCAGGTGATCCTGTTCATCGGGGCAGAGCTCGACTCTCTTCGAGCCAGAGCACGGCTCCCGGTGGACAGGGCCGAGGTTCTTACCTCCTTTGCCCAATCATTTCTGGTTGGGCAATCGCGCCCTGCCCGGGACTTCCTGGCTCATGGTGGCCTGTACCAGCGTGGTCCATTGGGCACGCTGGCACATGCGCCTCCTTCAGTGGGGACTGGCCAGCCAGTGGTCACAACGCTGCGATCCTTTGGACCAGCTAGTGATAGTGACCCAGGAGATGTGGAACGCTCTCCAGTGGTGGACCGTTCCATCCCATCTGCAGGAGGGCATCCCGTTTGTCCGCCCCGAGCCGATGGTCTCTCTATCGACCGATGCCTCTCTGATGGGTTGGGGTGCCCATCTGGGGGAACACCGAGTGCACGGCCTCTGGTCCCCACGGGAGTCCCGATGCCACATCAACCTGCTGGAGCTCCGAGCGGTCCGCCTAGCTCTCACCGCCTTTGTTCCATTTCTCCGGGGTCAAGTGGTCCGAGTCCAGACGGACAATACCACGACCATGTACTATCTAAACCGCCAGGCGGGCGTGCTCCATGCTTCTATGCAAGGAAGCTCTCCGCATTTGGTCACTGGCGAGCCTGAGGCGGATCTCCTAGCCATTCATGTGGCAGGAGCCTCCAACACCCTGGCCGATGCCCTGAGCTAGATAGGGGCTGCATCTCACGAGTGGTCTCTCCTGCCAGAGGTAGTACAAGATCTGTTCTCCCACTGGGGCACACCTCAGGTGGACCTGTTTGCCTCCAGGGAGAATGCGAAGCTGAGGCTGTTTCATGCCCGCCCCCCTCAGCAGGGCTCGCTGCAGGGGGATGCCTTCTCGAGGCTGTGGACCCCGGGCCTCTTTTACGCCTTTCCCCCATTTCCCTTGATTCACAAGGTGCTTCTCAAGACAAGGAGGGACAAGGCGCAGGTGATTCTGATAGCCCCAGACTGGCCCCGCCAGTTCTGGTACCCAGATCTCCTCAGCCTCAGCTCCAGGCTCCCGAGGCAGCTTCCAGCTTGCCCGGACCTGCTCTCAGTCAATCAGGGGAAGGTGTTCCATCCGGACCTTCAATCCCTGCACCTGACAGCCTGGTTCCTGAGCGGCTAGAGTTCCAGGCCTTGGGTCTTTCCGACGAGGTCTTAATGTTGTTGGACGCCCCGTTAAGGAGTCAACCAGAAAATGTTACGCCTTCAAATGGAAGAGATTCTCCATTTGGTGTCAGGGCAAGGGCTTGGACCCTTCCTCCTGTTCTGTGGCAAGCATTTTGGACTATTTATGGTCCCTTTCTAGTCAAGGGCTTAGGTCGACGACCCTAAAGGTGCACCTGGCAGCCATCTCTGCTTACCGGTCGCGGGCCGGGAAGCAGTCGGTGCGCAGGAAAAGGTGGTCGGGCACTTTTTCAAAGGCCTTGATCACATTTCCCCTCCGGTGCGAGAACCTCCACCTCCGTGGGATTTACTGCTGGTACTGGCAAAGCTCATGGGCAAGCCATTCGAACCAATGCACAGGTGTGATCTCTCTCACCTGTCGTGGAAGACCGCCTTCTTGGTGGCTATCACGTCAGCCAGAAGGATGGGAGAGCTCCAGGCGCTTTGCATAGAGTCTCCTTACCTGGTCTTCCACAGGGACAAGGTTGTCCTGCGCCCCAACCCGAAATTCCTTCCGAAGGTGGTGTGAGAGTTTCACCTTAACCAGGTGCTGACTCTGCCGGTGTTCTACCCCAGTCACACCTCGGAGGCCGAATGCAGGCTCCATACTCTGGATCCTAGAAGGGCGCTTGCTTATTATAAGGAGCGCATGGCTGAAATTCGGGGAGAGGTTCGCCAGCTGTTTGTCACCTACGCTGAAGCCGCACCTGGCAGACCTGCAGCCAAGCGGACGATAGGCAGGTGGGTCACCTCCTGCATAGATCTCTGCTATAAGTTGGCGGGCATGGAGCCTCCCAGAGGGATAAGAGCTCATTCTACCTGTCATACTGCTGCATCGGTGGCTGCTTCCAGGGACGTCCCTATCCAGGAAATCTGCAGGGCTGCTACCTGGAAGTCAGCACACACCTTTATTACCCATTACCACATCGACCTTGAGTCACGCTGGGATGCTGGTTTTGGGGCCTCGGTTCTCCAGTCTTTATTCCCTAAGTAGGGGGTGTGCGCTTGCCTCCCTCCCCTCTGGAGAACTGCTAGAGTCTGCCAATAAGTGTGGATGAACAACATATCCATGTCCTAGAAATACGGTTACTCACCTGTAACAGGAGTTCTAGGAATGGTATGTTGTTCATCCACCACCACCCGACCTCCCGGCTCGACGCACAACCTGAGCTTCCAGCAGCCAGATCTGGCGTCATGGGGCAGAGCCGAGAGTTTTACCACCTGGGTGGGTGGGAGGAGCCAGCTTGAAGACCTTCCGGCAAGATTTAAAGTGGCAAGGAACCTGCCAATAAGTGTGGATGAACAACATATACCATTCCTAGAACTCCTGTTACAGGTGAGTAACCTGTATTTCTGGCATCAATGAAAACTATTGCCCAATCTTGATTTTTCTCAGCCCTGGCCAAACTGTGAGAGAAAATCATCCACCACCAGCTCACCGAATACCTGCAGCTACACAACCTCACCTGCCCGAAACAACACTGCTTCATAGAGGTCACAGTACAGACACTGCCCTAATAACTTTCACCAGCATCATTTACCAGGCAATGGATATAGGTCATGCCACAGGTCCCATGTTCATTGACCTGACAAAGGCCATCGAATTTGTTGACTATAAACTACTCATCTTGAAACTCCTGGCAATCGGCCTTGGACCCCCTGCCATAGCATGGTTCAAAGATTACCCGCACCAACACCATTTCATCTCCAGTAGAACCCCCCAAGGCTCCATTCTAGGGCCTCTCTTGTTCTCAGTTTTCATTAATGATTTCCCTACCGTCTGCGGACCAAGACAAACACTTCTCTATGCCGTTGCCATCCTCTATACTCATAGCAATAACATTGCCTCCATCAATAACTCTCTCTGGGCAACTCATTTGCCAGGCTGCAAGCTTGACTCTCAAGAAAAAATGGTTCTAAAGCTGCCAAAAATACAGTCCATGCTGTGTGGGTCTAAGCAAAATCTTTCTGAATTATCCCCTCTATTTAGTAGCAACACTGGAAACGGCTCCCCTCTTGAAAAGACTCTCTCCTTTCTATACCTTGGACTACACCTCGACTCCTCCATCTCTTTTAAAACTCACCTCCAGCACACCATTTCCTCAGTTCACAAAAAAATGGGATCACTGTACAGAGTCTGCCACTTCTTGACATCCAACACTCTCAAAATTGCTCAGGCTAATCTTCCCATGCTTAAATACAGCTCGTAAGTCATCAATGCTGCCAGTAAATCTGCCCTACCAAAAAAAAGCATACTCTATAGTGTAAAATGGCAAAAAATCTAGAAATCTCATTGGCCAAGAGACATCAGCTGACTGTACATTAAATCTCTTTATACGCACAGTCATCCTGGTCCTAAACCACATCACACAATAAACAAATCACTCCTCCTGCAGCCAGAACTATCTTCCATCAGACCCCCTGCAACTAGAACTGGTCTTCCATCGCAAACATGGCTGCTACCTTTACACTGTAAAAACCTTCAACTGGGCCCTAAAAATAAAACTACCTTAAATAAAACAAATTAATTAAATGTTGTTTCCCTGATCATCACACTGTCCTTACACACATAAACCAATTAGAAACATTAAGTATTGTTTATAGTTTTCATTACAACTGTTTCTTTACTAACAGTGAAATATCCTCCTTCTGTCTTTACATGCTCATCAGGGAAATCTCTTCTGCTTACCCTGACAGTGAGATAATTGAGTCTGTGGCTCTAAAACAGGCCTTTGTTGTCTGTGTGTACAGAGTGTCAGGAGAGTAACATTCTACAAGTTGAATAGAGCAGAATTTTGAATCCCTTTATTCCATGGTAACCATTCTATGTCTTGAATGTGGGGAAAACAGAATGAAGAAAGTAGGCAATACAGTAATACTTTATAAACAAAAAGAAAATGTGGGAAAACACAGTTAAATAGGCAGAGGCAGACCCAGAGTGCCCAAACACATTGCTAATGTTAATAAAAGCACATACATTTGAATCATATAGTTTTCATGTGAAATCTACCCTCTGTGCCCACCAAAAAAAAAGGCAACCTGGCAGGTTTAAAGTTTTTTTCCTTACTAACCTTTCACCTCAATCCTATAGCAGTTTTCCTTTTATGTACTAGACCACAACACATAAGTAAAAAACAAAAATGGAGAAGGTTGCCTTTAATGAGACTATATAACTACAGTGTAATGAAAATTAAGTTTTAAACACTGCTTATGTCTTACAAATGTTACAGTGCATTTATATGACAAAATTTATGTGACAAAGTATTTTCAACCAACTCTATTAATAAATACTTCTACTGCAAAGTACTGTACTAGTTAACCTATTGCTGACATATCCTATTTTACACATTAATAGCGACTACTTTTTTCAGTTTTTAGATGTTTTAGGGTAATGTATTGTACACTCTTTTGAAAATAGTAGTTTTAATCCCTATCAGAGTACATCAAACTAATGATTTTATGATGGTGGCCCATTTTATAAGTGTGATAAGCCACTCCAGGGTGTGCATTAAAGTTTTAATACACTTCCCAGTGGCGTATGGACACTCTGCTTTCAGTCTCGTGCCTTAGCACACCCCTGGGGCGTGCATTAAAATCCTTTAATGCACACCCTGTCATGGCTTATTACTTACATATAGCTAAATTCACCTCCGACTGCAGCCGCACCACCCACCACTGTACAGTACTCAACAACATCAAATGGCTACCTCCAGAACAGAAAATCTTGCTGTTGCCTCCCTCATCAACAAAACTGCATACTGGCCACCCTCCATACCTAGCCAGGCAGATCCCTTGTGTTAATCTTCTTGCCTTCCGATCTGCCTCTCACAACAACTTTGTTGTCCCAGTGTTTCACACCAGCATGGACCAGCGATCCTTTTTCTTCCATGCTGCCTCCATATGGAACTCAGTACGCCCTCCCATTGGAAAAATCACTTCTACCGCTGCCTTTACAAATCTTCTGAAATCCCATTGCTCCTCTTATCGCATGTCCATGCTTCTGCTAACTTCCCCTAAATCCACCCTACCCTACCCTACCCTGTTACCTTGCTGTACCTGTACTCTTTTCACTTGTATTCCTTTCTATTCTTTTTGAAACTAAACTGCGTTCCAACATATCGCTGCATCCAGTTATTGGTGATGGTAAACCAGCAAAAGAAACTCACAAGTGTCATATGCGGTACTGTGAACCAGTTTCCCAGTACCCCAGGGTATGAAGACTGTTTCATTGAGAATACGCAATATAGTAGGTTATATACTATAATTACCATAGCAGCTATTACTTCATGTAGGAGTTGGATACATAAAACAAGACCTATTGGCCAAAAGTTAGGTGGCTCCACAGTGTATTTAGAGATGTACAAAAAATGTAAAATCAGCCAAATTGAGAACAAAGAACTCGTACAAAATACAGGAAATAAGTGTGGTGTTACATAAATCTGCATGATGGCAGTGTAGGCTATACTGTGACTTCAGAAGAATATACAGCTAACACGGAAATGTATTCTCTGCATGTTACTTATGCGTTTCTATATGAAGCATAATAATATTGGTAATCACAATTGTATCTCTGGTAACTTACTCTTACACGGTAAGTGCAATGCCCTAAATGTTAGTACTGATTATAAGTAACATAATAGCGGTGCACTGTGGGTTGTCAGTGAGGGGACCGAGTGTAACATTCCTCCCCCTTGTTGCCTTACTGAAAAGGCAACAACACTAGTGGGTGCAATATCTATCGTTTACAGACCCGACGCATGAGCCTTGCAAAGGGACTGGAGTTCAGTGTTTGAGTGTGCCGTAGACAGCAAAGAGTATCAAAAAGATAAAAACAGTTGTACAATAACAAAACCTTTAAAAGTTAACTCTGACCGTGTATTGGGAAGTGTGGTGCTTAAATCACCATCATGGATAAGGGTGTTAAGGGCTTCTCCAGCTTTGGAGATATTATTGGTGATGTAGATGAGATGGGTAGACTTTCTATCTAAAAGTGTATTAAGTGGCAAAGTCAAGGGATCAATATGGACATTGAAAATGGTTAAATATTCCGCAGGCCTGTCAGCGCAGCAGTTGCATTTCTGCTTGTGATGCCAGCTACCCGGGTTTGGGAACGAGCCCGGGAGCTGGTGGGCCGGTTGGGAGAAGGAGGAGGAGGCTTGAGCGTTGCAGGGACAGCTCGTCTTCCCAGGGGAACCAGGGCTCGGTGCTTAGCTGACCCTGGGTGGAGACCCGAGGTACAGCAAGCCCAAGCCACTAGCAAGGGGGTGGCATGATGGACGCCTGTGCTCAGCACCTTGGTGTCAGGGCACACATCAGACCTGGAACACGGAAAAATCACTTGCAGTACTCCCAGGTAGATGGAGCACTAGGCCTGATCCCCAATGCTCCTACCTGTCCCGGAGACTGCATTGTGACAAAACCAGAAGACTTTGGGGTGTAAGGGCCCCCACATCGTACCTGCCTGAGGGGCAAGCCATGGCTACATGGTGATGGACCACTCCAAGTAAGAGAACAGGGACTAGAAGGTCATAGGTGTCTCCTGAAGGGAGTGGAGTGCTGTGGGTAGGGGGAAGCATAAAATAGAAAGTTAAAAAAAAGAAAATGGGTAAATATTGAGATCGAGCAAGCAAATATTCAGGATCAGTATCAATAACATCAGGATGGGAACAGGAATAATTACTGTATAACCTATTACAGTAGTTTGATGAGGAATAAACCAGAAGATAAGAAATTGTGTCTTACAAGTTTTGGACCTATAAGAGAAAGATTTATGATTAGTAACCACATAATAGTGACCATCAGAATGATATGACACTCTTACTGTAGGAATTCTCAATTGACTGGGCAGGTGAAAGATTGATTTGTGAGTCTGATAGTGAAGTGATGAACCTCTTCTGCGTAGTTGTGGTAGAGACGTCCAGTGTTGCCCACTGGTGATGATGTAGTTTAAACTGAAGATGCTGTTGCCCTAGGGCTACCAGTTTCATTTGAAGAAATGTCCAAGTCCAAAGTAAAAGACCAGTCAATGTTCAATGAGTATCCACAAACTGGCATGATGACATGAACTACATCACAGCAACATTAGTGGTATCCCTTTTTGGCACAACAGTCTGTATGAGGCACCACCCAAGCTTCCAAGGTGGGATGGAAAACCAGAAGAGGTGGAAGGTCAGTCCTCTCTCGGTAGATGTCCTTCTCGAGATGCCCAGTGGAGTGGATGGAGGCATGTCTGTGTCGAAGATGGCAGTCTCTGGATCAAAGCATGGCAAGGAGACAGTGAAGGTCCACGAACATGGTGTCATGGATGGTGCAGCAGTTGGCAGTGTAACATGGCCCCTGTTGGGATGGCGTATGACATAACCTAGATTTCTAGCAGTAGACATTGGTTGTAGCAACAGAAGATCTGGACATCCACAGTGTAATACAAGCAGCAGATCTACAATATGGACAGTACCATTTAGCAAGTATTCTATCATGGATAAGATCTGGAATACGTCCAGATTCCAAATCCCGGAAGAGATTATTTATGTTTTTGGTAACCAGGTAAGTGCACTAATCCAGAGGACCATTTTCACTCATGACCTGGGCCACAGGGTCGCTATACAGTGAGACCATCAGCGGACAACAATGTACATTATGGTAATCGGTCAAGTGTGAACAGTAAAAAAGAAACTGACAAAAATTACTTGTATACAGGTTTGGCAAATAGAAAAAAAGAATACAGGGAAAAAGTAAAGCATTTGTACTCAAAATACAGTATGGTAGTAGATTAGGCCTTTGCACACAATGTACATTATGGTAATCGGTCAACTGCAAACAGTTTTGGACGGGAGAAAAATGGGCATAAATCACATATAGTGTACAGGCATTAGATCAAAGAAACAGAAATACAGGCAGAAGTACAGAGGAGGAAAGAAAGAAAGCATTTGGCAAGCTAGACCAGGGCAGTTGAAAATCATCAGACACTGACAATTTGTCTAGGGTAGACTAGCCTTTAGTTCTGGCATATTGCCGGAGCAGGCTGAGTTGAGAAAGCCTACCGGGTAGGTTGTGCGAGACAGAAAGTGAGTCGCACGGGAGAGTAGGGGGCATAGGCTGAGAAAGAAAGGGTGGGGTATAGCAGCTACTGATTGGGTAGGTTTAAGGTGGTTTTTGGGTTCCTGTGCAGTCCAGCGAACATTTGCAGGTAGACTCTTCCAGTAGCCAGGCCTTCAGGTTAGCTTTAAAAGATGCATGGGATGGAGATGAACGAATGGATGCAGGAAGACTGTTCCAGAGGGAGGGGCAGCTACAGAGAAAGCCTTACTGCCCATCACTGTCGAGATATGAGGGACTTCCAGGGTGGAGGAGGCCCTAAGAGGTCTAGTGAAACACTAGGAGAAGGTGAGCATAGGGGTGTAGCGTTGTGAAAAAATTACAGTTAGTAAATTATCAATTCCAGATACTTAGAAAGAGATGAATGGAGATGAGACTGATGGCGGAAGAATTTAATGATTATAACAATAATCACAGTGAGAGATTACAAGTGGTACATTCTTCATTCTTCAAAATAACAGTGTGTGCTGGCTTGCTTATATAGTGGAAAACAGCATCATCATTTCCTATGGTTTTCTATGATTGGTCCAAAACAAGCACAAACATCAACTTACAAGGCAATACTCCTTTGGTATATGTATGAGCTCATCCTTGGTCAGCACAAGTATAGATAGTGTACATTCTATTATTATATATGGCTAGCAACAGCTGTCACTACCAGTTACCAAAGTCTAGGAGGAAGAAATAGGTTTGGACTTAGGAATGTGCATACAAGCATTTTGGCCTGTCCTGATAAGAACAAACACTAGAGATAGTCAGAAGGGTAATTTGGACACTATCCTGTGTTTCTGTCTTGCAGACACATAAAACAACTGTTTGCTATTACTTACATGGTCAGCACAAATGTCAAAAGGCACTTTAATGTTGCAACTTGTAGCTTAGTTTGTCTTGTGGCTTCACAAGTTTTATATGATCCAATTATATAGGCCAACATTTGTTACACAAACACATTATGTTTTAGACCAAAATGAGGTTAGGCTGAAATATAGGGACACACTTCTTTATCCCTTGTTACAGGGGGATAGTTCGTTACTCCTGAGAGCACTGTCCACCAGGCGGCCAGTGGCATAGTCAAAGTGTGTCTGGAGTGGGAGCCATCCTAGTGACTGGTAGAGAGTACAGTGGTGGGTAGATGGGGCTTTGAGAACAAAGCAACAGATATTGTTATATGTCATGGACAGGTGGGAGTGTTTCGTGGATGTGATAGAGTAGATGGGTGAGCAGTAGTCAAGGAGAGGGAGAAGGTTGCCTTGTGCAATGGCAAGGTGAGCTTCAAGTAAGAGAAGGCGGACTGTGCGGTACACCGCACCTAGCCTCTGATTTATCTTTCTTATAGTCAGGGTGGTGTGATTGTTGAAGGTGAGAGAGAGGTTGACAGTAACTCTGAGGTATTTGAAAGAGGGGACCTGCTCGAGAGGGGGTGGACCTGCAGGTGTACATAAGGTGAGGGAGGAGTTGGATTTGCAGCCTTATTTAGAAGGGCTTTGATCCAAAGAGCATAGCCTTCATCTTTTTCCCATTGACTAGGAGTTTTCTGGATGTGAACCAGCTTTCTGCTGCAGTGTAGTTGCGGTGAGGGGAGGAGATGGATTCCAAGGACTTATCACTGTGGTACCAGACTAGGTCATCCACATAAAGGAGTGCATTGCAGTTTAAACATTCAGCCGGTAGGGCATTGAAAAACATGGAGAAGGGGACAGAGAATAGATCCTTGGGGAACTCCAGTAATGGTGGGAAGGGAAGCTGAGGCCACTTTGCCTATGAGCACAGATTGATAGTGGTTATGACATAAGAGCCATAGGCAGAGCATAAAAGTTCCCTGGCAATATATTGCTTGTCTGCCTCCTTGTTATTCTGGAAAACAAGTTAATTGATTAGATTTTTTTTCCCCTTAGTGTTATTAAAACTTTTAGCAATGTCATGCATGTTGTACACAGTGTATTGCTCTTCCTGACTAAGCCCATCTACACCATGCAGTAAAGGTGGTAAAACATCATTCTTCATGCCAGTCTGAAATTGAACTGTTTGGCTTTTAATGCCAGCAATGACTTCCTGGTTCTAGATGGACATGCCAAATCCAGAGAGTCCGGATATGGTACCAGTTACATCAGCAGTGGCACGCCTCCTGCGTGATGAAGTTTTCTTGTTATCTGGGTTAGGTTTAGACCTGACTAATCCTAAGTGTTCAGTAGTAAGTGAACCAGCCACAGGGTCTTGTGTGAATGTCTGATATGCTGCAAGACTAATAATATGGTGCTGAAAAACCTAGAAGTGTTCGTTTTAGAACACATACCAAATTCAGCCATATTCCAATGTGTGAGATTAAAATAACTGAATGTATAAATTGCACATTATTAACAAATGTGCCAAGAAGTGAGGTGGCAGTGAGACCACTAGGTGGTCCAGGTTCCTGTGTGGGACAGTCAGTAAGTTTTGCTTCAGTAGGGGCACTACAGACAAAACATAGCTGCTGAAGCCATGTAATCAGAACACAAAAGTCTCTTGCAGAGTCTTCTAGGTATTTATCACAAAAGGTGGGATCAATCGCCCTTTACAAGATGTAAGCTCAGAAGGCCTGGCGGCAGTGTTTGACCTATCGGACTTTCCAGTGGCAAACAAGGACCCAGAGGCCTTAGTGACTGCCTATAATAAGACTGTTTCTGCAGCCCTGGATCTCATTGCTCCCTGTCCAGTTCGTCCTCTCTCCCTTCACCCTCAGTCCCTTTGGTTTGATGGGACTTTGAGGGAGATGTGGCATTCAGGACGAAGGTTAGAGCGTTGTTGGCAAATCCGCCTCGATAATCGACCACCTTATATTGATGAAACATTATCAAATCTATCAATTTGCTATCACCTGCAAGAAGGCAGAGTTCCTGTCCGGGGAGATTGCGGCTGCTCAGAACTGACCAGCACAGCTCTTGCGAACTGTGGACAGACTGTGCAACCCAGCCTGTCTACAGATTTGAAGAGTTTTCTCGCAAGCAGAGTGCAATGAGCTTGCTCAATTCTTTGCAGCTAAGGTGGCTGACATCAGGGCGGAGCTCCAACCTGCATACTCTGTGGACGTTGCTTTTGATCGGCGCTTGGTCACAGTCCCTCAATTTTCCTGGAGTTCCTTCGACCAGCTGGAGTTCATGGATGTCATGTGGATTATCTAGGGTATACACCCTACATACTGTAGTTTGGACCCAGGACAAACAGTCCTGATTATGGGCTGTAGTGACATCATTGGTCCAGTCCTAGCACAGATAATCTGATGCTCCTTGGAAACTGGTGAGTTTCCTAGTTCCCTGAAGGAGGTGGTGGTGATACCCTTCCTAAAGAAAGCTTCTTTGGACCCAGGTTGCCATGCAAACTACAGACCAATCTCAAACTTTCCTTTTATAGGGAAGGTGATTGAGAAAGTAATGGCCCTAGAACTGGAGAACCATTTAACCATCCCTCATACCTATAAACCTCTCCCATCTGGTTTTCATAAGAGGCATAGTATGGAGACGGCACTGGTTCGGGTGCTCAATGATATCCAGATGGCAAGAGATCGGAAAAACTGTTCCATCTTGGTTCTTCTCAATCTATCATCATTTGACACTGTGGACCATGGGGTCCTTCTAGACCGCCTGAGGTTCATCTGTGGCCTCTCTGGTACAGTCCTCAGGAGGTTTACATCTTTCCTCACTGGAAGATCTCAGAGGGTGGTGTCATTCCTCTGACCCAGTTCCTCTGTCTAGTGGGGTTCCTCAGGGGTCAGTATTGTCCCCAGTGTATATGCTTCCCCTCAGAGACATTGTAAGAAGGTACGGGCTGAGGATTCACTGCTATGCTGATGATACCCAGCTCTACTTTTCTTTTGCCCCCGACCAGGATAGAGCTGTCTCAGTATTTAACAACTGCCTCGCTGAAATCCAAGACTGGATGGATTCAAGCTGGTTGAGGTTGAACTTGGAAAAGACTGAGGTGTTGGTTGTGGACCAGGGGCACCGGATAGAGGGGTTGGGGTGGGTTCTCACTCGGGACTTTTTCTTGGTGGGTGCATAACCTGGGGGTGATTAACCTGGGGCTGACACTGTGATCGCAGATTGTTGGTAGTCATCAAATCCTCTTTCTACCATCTGAGGAACATCTCCAGGATTAGGCACCTTGTTCCATCTGGCGATCTCCCCACGTTGGTCCATGCCTTTGTGTCCTCGTGTCTTGATTATTGTAACTCCCTGTACCTAGGGCTACCTGGGTTGGATATCTGCCGCTTGCAGCTTGTGCAGAATGCTGCGGCCCGGTTATTGATGGGGACCCCTTGGTCCTGTCATATCTCCCCGGTGCTGCGTGAGCTGCACTGGCTGCCTGTACAGTGGCGGATCACCTCTAAGGTCGGACTTCTGACATAAAGCCCTACGGACAGGGCCCAGACTACCTGAAAGAGCTTCTGGTTCCTTACGCCTGGGTGATCACTCCATTCAGCTGACGAGGGGTTGCTAGAGATTCCAAGGGTTTATTTAAAGTCCTTAGTGGCCCATGCATTTAATGACATCGTGGCCCCAATCCTTTGGAATTCTCTACCCTGTCAGCTACGGGAGGTGCATGACTGTGGAGGTCCCTGACCCAGTGGAAAGGGTGAGCAGCCAGTAAGGTAAGATCACTTTGTAGCTCGCTAAAACAGAGGGTAAAGTAGTGTTTTTACTGAAGGCAGTCTAATCCCTATCTGTGATAAAACTGCCAGCTTGGGAACATTTTTCTGAATTGGATTCTGGCAGTGAGTGAGCTGAAATACTTCAGAACAGGGACAAAGGAACAGGCCATCCTGATTTTTGCTGGAGTTAAGGATGATTCTGTATGCTCCAAGAATACCTTATTTTGCTGAACTGAACTACACTACAAACTGCACTAAAGCAAATTTTACTTTAAAACTGAACACTTTGGTGTAGACAACATCAGGCAACACACCACTGGAATAGTAAACAGGGCAAACAGAATGCTGCACTGCATCCTGCACAAGATAAGAAGTAGGGACAGAACTGTAACACTGCCTTTGTACACTTGCCCTGGTCAGGCCCCTAATGGAGTATGGTGTGCAGTTCTGAAGCCCTTACCGCAAGTCCGACATAGCGAACCCTGAGAGGTCCAGAGGAGAGCAACCAAGAAATACAGGCTCTCAGGCACCTATCCTATGAGGACAGATTGAGAGAGCTGGATCTGTACTCCTTGGGAGTACCGTGAGACTTAGAGGGACTTATGCTTGGTATACTCTGCCCATCAGAACATGGATTTGTGGGAGTGTGTGGGTCTACAAAGAAGAGATCCTTCTAAAGTTACAAGAACACATAATTATCAACTGAAAAGGAGCTGTATAAATCTAATGAGAGAGGGGCCTGGGTGAATCAGAGAGTGGAGCCCCTTGGAACAGACTCCTATCTGAAATAGTTGCTTGTGACACTATGCTTAGTTTTAAGAACAAACTAGATGCTACTGTAGAACTGCAGGAAAAATCTAAGGGAAAATATAATATTAAACCCAGTTATGAGACTCTTTGGCGAAAGCCATCATCTTTAATCAAACTTATGAATATATGTCCTGAAACATGCCAAACTACACTGGCTACGGCACCCTCTAACCCCCATCCCCACACATCCAGTCACTAAGGGGAAGGAGACAAGAAACTGAATTTTATTACATTGTCTACTGGCATCAGCTGACACATTCCTCACTTTACTATCTTTTTTGAAGGGTAGGGGTTAGAATAAAATATTTTAACTATGATACTTTTCTTAGTAAGACAGTGGCAATGAGTTACTCTATATAAGACACGACACATTCATACAGCAATCTAATATAAGGGAAGAAGTACACCCAACTTTACATGATAAGGGCTTCCAGCAATCAGTTGATTCTGGTGACATGCCTTGCTTCTTTTTTTATTTAATGTTTAGTAACACATCAGAGCACATCAGAGAGCCTACATAAAGCAGCATACAAGACATTCACTTTTTGCAACAAACTAATTACACAGTTGTTGCTTATTACAGACATTGTGGAAAATAAAGGACAAAAGAAAATTACTACAAATCAAGCGAATAAGAGTTGTAAGACGTGGAAAAAAAATACTCACAGCAACCATCTCTCACTAAATAGAAAGTGAGCGAGGGGGCCAAGGCAGAAGTATTACAGAGTTCACTGCTTGTCTATAAACATAATAAAACACCCAGGGTCTCCACTGTAATTCACATTCCTCAAGGTGGTTCTGTTGAGTAGCTGTAAATTTTATAGTACATGTATTTCCAACATAATCGAATACCACAACCCCAGTACTGGTGGGGGTTTCATCCCTAAGTGAGTGATCAATTTTTGTTGCCAAAATGTAAATCCAAATCAGTGACATTTGAGCAAACAGCACTGTAGTGAGGGGACCGACATCAAAATACATTCAGGGGTCACTTTGAAAAATTTAGCAGTCAACGTGTCAATCTGAGTCACCACCGTCATCTAAAATGTCTTCAATATTGGCCAAAAAAAAATAATGAGCTTGGTCAGCCGGGTTGTACCCACAACCCTGCCAGCAATCCCCAAAGTGATGGGGTAAAAAATCTATACAGGTAGCAGGGGTGTGGAAGTAACACAAATGACACTCCCATACAAACTCGTGCCATAAGGCTGAGGAAGTGATTTTAAATGCTGGGATAGCATATTTCTCCCAGTGTGAGTAATCAGTAGAGGCTTGAAGTTCCGGATTCCATTTATCTAGGATCGAGCAGGTCGACTCTGTATTTAATTTTTGCAATCCTTTATACACGGTTCTAATCACATGATCCCAGGGGTTGTGGTTATGGAGATCTATAATCATGGCCAAGAGTAAAGGGAGTTTGGTAGGAAGTTTAGTGTAATCTTTATGTTTATGAAGCAGATACATGCATACTTGTAAGTACTGTACCTAAAATGTTCCCTACCAGTAAGTCTGCAATTTTTTTTGAAGTGTCTCAAATGGAACAACTCCATACACATCCATGAGTTGGTATATTTATTTATTTATGTTTTGTTAACCAGGTAGGAGCACTAGACACAAGAGTGACTATTTTCAAGCCCGACCTGGGAGGTTACAAGGTACAGGTAGGCAATTTGGAGACACATAACAATGAATAACATATTTGATATAATACAGAATACAAGGATACAACAATTTCAGTGGGTAATGTGTTTACAGACAATATAGATGCAGAAATCCATTTATGCTAAAACAAAGGACAAAAGACTAGATAATTCAAGTTTAAGTGCATTGGCAAATAGTGTCTGATATGGCTGAGGAATAGGATGTTAGTACAATATAGTGATGGACTCCTATTCCAGGAGTAGACAGAGAAAAAAAACAATTTAAAGAACTAGTATGAGAGGGGCCAGTACTGTATGTGAGATCACAGTGTCTCCATCTTTGAAAAGTGAGGTCCACAGCCAAAGAAAGGACATTGTCATTTGTCACTAAAACCCTACAGAAGTAAAAATAAAAATTGAGGCCAAACTAGGAGATGTTTAATCTGATACGAGATTTTTAAGAGTTTGTGCCATGAAGTAAGGAAAGGAGTGAGGGCTCGGCCAAGAAAGGACAGGACCCAAGTCAAATAAATAATTAATGGTCATTTCTATGTTTTTCATGCAGGGTGGCTTGGGGAGAATCCAAGTAAAACCAATAATAAAGTGTGCTGCTCGTGCATAATTGAAAAGGTTCCAGAGATTCATGCTGCCATTTTGCCAAGGAAAATTGTAGGACAGAATATTGAGTCTGAGGGTATTTGCCCCTCCAAATGAATAGATAAATCCACTTATTCCAAGAAGAAAAATAATGTGGCTCTGGGAATATCGGAAGGGTTTAAAAGATATAAACAGGCAGAATATTCATGTGTATGGTATCTATTTTAGAAGAAAAGAAGAGGAACAATCTGCCCCAGGTATCCAGATCTTTTTGGATCTGCTGCATAAGCGATTCAAAAATTTAAAAGGCTAAGATTGCACAAGTCTTGTGGGATAGTAATTCCAAGATATTTAAGTTAAGTATTGCGTCAACGCTAGAGAAAGGCTGCTCTCACTTGAGGGGAGGGGGAATAGTTATAAAGTAAAATTTGTCTTATTTAAATTAAGTCTGAATCCCAAGAGGTCTCCAAAGGTTTGAATAAGAGACCAAGTGCCTGGAGTAGACTGATCAGGGTCCAATAACGTTAAGAGAATATCATCAACATATAATATACTCATATTCTGTGCCTCCTACTGGAATACCTTCTACCTGTGTGCTAAGATGTATAGCTATAGCTAAGAGTTCCAAAAACAATGTAAATAACAATGGGGACACTGGGCAGCCTTGGTGGGTGCCCTGTTGTAAAATGATTGGAGAGGGGTAGTCTCCATTGATCCAAATATATGCTAAGGGAGGAGAATATAATTCTTGGACCCATGTCAAAAAAAAACTGGAAAATCAAAAGTAGTCAGAGTGCTCCACAAAAAGTCCCAGGAGACCCCACTGAATGCCGTCTCAGCATCTAAACTGAGTAAGGCCACAGGGATTTGACAGGGGATGATATGCTCAATGAGGGACAGGGTACACTGGGTGGGATATTCAAAAGGGTTGCGCATGCGCAAGTCTGAAATTACGCCATTCTGCGATATTCAGCAGGAGGCAGTTGCGCCACTGAAAACAGGCTGAGCAACAGCGCAATGCAAATGAAGGCATGCTCAACCGAAGGGGGTGGACCCATGCATAAAGAGTGCAATGCAATATTCAAAGACTTGCACAATGCGCAACAGCAGATGAGCCGGAACGTGCGCCATGGTGGAAATGAGCCAAAATAAAAAGGCTCAAGGAAGAGGCGCAAGAACGCTATAGGGAAGCCACATGAGGCAGGGAGAAACAGGGAGACAGTGGCAAACAGTGCAGGCCTGGGAGTGCACAGGAGAGGAGAGGGACAAGGAAGGGTGTGCAGGGCCACAGACTGCAGAGGCCAGTAGGTGTACCCGGTGCAGTGGAGGTAGCAGTCAGGACAGCGGGGGTAACAGAACAACAACAGCCGGGGGGACACAAGCCAGGGAGATGGACAGTGCCAGCTTCCACATGGAAGCTGTAATGAGGGGGTGAAGGCATGCTGCAGGGGGACGTGGCCGTGGAAGGGCCCGTTGGTATACCCCCAACAAACGATACCGTTACCCGCATCAGCTTTGAGCTGTACTCAAACGTAGAGATTGTGGGCGGTACCGCCTGAACAGGGCATACTGAGGCAGCTCTGTGAGCTGTGCAGTGATGTGATGCAGGCACCCTCATGGACGGAGTCACGCTCTGTCAGTGGAGACAAAGGTAACAGCCTGCATGTGCCTGCCGCCACGGGTACCTTCCAGAGGCCGACAGGGACACCACAGGCATAACACAGTTGGCCACATCATGCATCCTCACCCAATTCCTCAGTGCATTGCTGCCACATGCTGCGGAGTACATCCATTTCCCCAGCACGCACGGCAGAGCGTACAGCAAACATGCAGGAGTTCCACAGGGTAGCACGTATGCCTGGCATGCTAGGGGCCATAGACTGCACCCATGTGGCTATTCGCACGCCACCTGGCCCCGATGGGGCTGCATACAGGAACAGGAAGGGCTTTTCCAGTGTCAACTGCCAGGTGGTGTGTGATGCCACTGGGCGCATAATCAATGTCTGTGCCACACACCCTGGCGGAGCACATGATGCCTTCATATGGTATCAGTCCACACTGTGCCATCGATTCGAGAGTGGGGACATCCCCACAAGCCATCTAGTGGGTGAGTACGCATGTAGGAATTGCAAAATTGGGGCAAGGGTGGGAATGCCACAGGTGCCATGGTAGTGGCACACAGGGATATGGGCAATATGGACCTGAACATGAAACTGATCTCCACTATCTCCACACAGGTAACAGTGGATACCCACTCTGTCCCTGGCTGCTCACACTGCCAGCCCCCATGACCCCATCGCAGCAACGCTATAATGAGGCACATGCCCCACACACATCATCATCGAGTGGGTGTTTGGGATGCTTAAGGCACGCTTCCGATGCCTACACACCTCCGGCGGTGCCCTACAGTACAGCCCCTCAAAGGCCTGTGGGATATTCCTGGCCTGTTGTATCCCACACAACATGGCCAAAGACTGTGGGATGGCCATACAGGTCGAGGAGGGGGAAGCAATGGGGACACTAGCGGCGCCGGTGATGATGGTGATGAGCAGCCCCCCCTTGGACGGCGGGACCCCCGACTGATCCGGCAGGCCCAGCTGCACCGGGACACCATCACAGAGGAGCATTATGCACGACACAGGTAAGTCAAGGGGCCATGTGCAACCAACACTGTCCAGGCGCAACCCACAGGCACACAAGGTAACACACCAGGGGTGCATGACGGCAAGGGGAGTGGAAGGGTCCAGGCACACGAACACACCATCAGGGAGGGGTGAACAGTCATATGGACACATACACACACACACCAGGCACAAAGTGTACATGGGCAGGTGCACAGCAGAGCAGGAACAGACATGGAAAACACCCAGATCCACAGACCACCCCCACCACCTGTACTGTCCAAGTGCGTGTGTCAGATGCTGGGCACCCTTGCACCTTGGTGTACAGTACAATGCAGGCATCATCATGCACACGCACCTGTGGACAGCAGTCGGGTGGGTGTGCAGGTGGTCCGCGTGTCGGTGTGTTGGGCAGGGCACCCACCAGTGCACTGCCCACCATGACACACATTGCACACAGGGCAGCACCAGACAGGGCCCGCACTGGGAGACAGGTCAGTCATGTTGCACTGTTCCGGCCACAGCGGATGCGTGGGTGGCCCGCCGTGTCAGCAGCACTGGCAGGCTAATCATGGGCCACATGGGGTGGCACCGATGGACCACCAGGGGTCCCACTGCACGATCACGACCTTGTCCTCAGAGGGTGTGTGCAGCATGCCGAAATACCTGCACCAGGTGTGCTCGGGATGCCCACAGCAGAACCAGCGTCGTCAGTCTGGGTGTCGCCACCGGCCGCCGGGAATGGGGAGTGGAAACCATACTATGTGGGGTGTGCGGTACAGGGGCACCTGACTGTGTGCCCAATGCGGCCACGACAGAGACCACTGCCTGGGTCAGCCTGTCAATGGTGGCGGTTACATCCGTCCGCAGTCTGACCATCTCTGCAAGGATCAATGCATTGTCCCTGCTGTTTCACTCCACAGCCACACACAATGCCTCCACGCACGTTGCAACCCGCATCTGCTGCTCTACTGATGCCCGCAGCAGGCGGGTGTGCTCGTCCAATGGGTCCTGTGCCACATCGGCATTCTGTCCCCCAGGGTATGGAAGGGCCTGATGCTCAGCACCCTTGAGGGTGGGCACTGTTCACCAGGACCAGGTGTGGGCAAGTCAATAGGTGGTATGCATGTGCCACCGCTGGACCCTGTACCCCAGATCTGGTGGGTGACTGCTGCTGCTGCCCTCCAACTGCTGTGCCCCAGGGACCCACTCATTCCCACTGCTGTGGCCACAACAGTGCCAGAGACCTGCACAGCCACGGTGCTGCCCACCGGTGCGGACAGGCACAGCCTGGTACTGTGCTGACGTGCTTGCACACAGGAACCAGCTAGGTCCAGGGGCACGTGCTGGCCTGCTGTGTGTCCATCATGGGACACACACGTGTCACTCCCATTGCAGTCCTTGCATCATCAATGGTGCAGGTACGTGCTACAGCCACAGTCAATGTGCTGGCATGTTTGCATGCCAGACTGCTGAGACACAGGCTGTGCACCCCCACCTGACTCACCGACAACAGAGGTGGCAGCCAGGCGTGCATGCTGGTGCAGTGCATGCCGCTGGCGTAGAGGTGGATGGACCCTTCTCCACCTCTGGCAGGTCTTCCTCACTCCATGGTCCCACCACCACCGTCCCCTGCAGACGAGACGGGATCTGTAACAGAAAGTGAGGACATGTTAGTGCATGTGATCAACCTTCCCCCAACACCACCACCATGTCATACCAGTGCAGTGATGGGCTTCTACCTGTCTGGAATCCACCTCCTGGTACGCCTCTCTACAGCTCCGCTGCATTGATGCAGCCAGTCGGTCCTCAGCCGGGGTCAGCTCCGCCACCGCTGGCTGGCCCCCGCCTGTGCCAGCACGTGCTGCCCTGAGGGCTGCCACCTTCTCCTTCACCCTTCTGCAGTCTGTCCCCATCTTCTTTTTGCATTCCTGCATGGAGCGCTGGTGGCTTCCATGCAGGTTCACTGCCCGAGCTACCCCGTCCCATGCAGCCGCACGGGCCTGAGGGGTGCCCCACCGTCCACTCAGTAGTGGCTCCTCTTCCAGCCTCTGTCTCCGCCGTGGTGAAGTTGGGCCTCCTCCTTCGCCCACCATCCTCACCCTCACCTTGGCTCTGCTCGGTCATGTCGGTCTGTATGGGTGGAAGTGGACACCTGTCACTGTGCAGTCTACAGCGTTATCCCATGACCATTGGCCAGAACATCACACAGCATGCAACTCACCTCTCACCTGCAGTAACTTGAATCTGGCCAAGCGTAGCCCAATGTTTGCGTATTTATAGGCATAATGCATGCAAATTAGGAGTGGCACAACTTTAATGACATGCTAATCATGCCACTGTGCCTTTGAATGGCTGATCAGATGATTTGCATGTGTCGGCTGAAATATCGTGCCGTTGGCTGTAGCTAACGGTTGAGCCGGCTGAGCCACTGGCGCATTTCTGTGACTGTGTGGTACACTGCATTGTGCATGCCCAGGTAGCTTACGCAGGCATCTGCCATGCTGATGATGTGCTGTGCGCGATCAGCAATTCAGGACACGGCCACCATTGTGCCAGTGGCGCTACAGCGCTGGTCACCATATGGCACTGTGGCAGTACTGCGCAATAGTCCACTGTGGCACTGCCACGCAGGTGACCAGTCGCGCGGGACGTGTGGACATCCGATGGCGCTGTCGTGGCCTTGCGCCACTGACCCATGACCTTGTGTGGCCGACCTTGCCCCCTGGCACTGTACGCCTGGCATGTATGCGGCTCTCATCGTGCTGTTCAGTGACAGCGCGATGTGAACGATGGCGCTGTCCGAACAGCGCGATAGACAGTGATGGAGTTGTATTGCGCAACATTTCCACGTGGAGTTGCAGCGCTGCGGAGCGCCATATTGCCACTGTACATTTTGAAAATGGCATGCAGGAGAGCACCACAATGGGGGGCCTTGGAATTGGCAAACCTGGTGGCTGTGGTGGAGCCTCACCATGGCTCACTGTTTGAGGGAGTGCCCCTGCAAGTGCCACGCATCCATGTGTGGCAGCAGGTTGCCACTGCCCTGGAGCAGGCCACTGGGCGGAGGAGGACCCCTGAGCAGTGCAGGCACCACTACAGCTACCTGCGGAGGAGGGAGCGTGCTCTGCTTGAGCGCCTCAGGTCGCGTGCCAGGAGGGGCATTGTGCCCAGGCCAGGTGGGTGTGCTGTGTATGCACCGGTATTGTTCACATGGGTGACTGTGTAATGTGATCTGCGCATGGGGGTGGGTTGGACTATGGTTTGCTGTGAGGGTGTTTGCAGGCGTGTGCTGTTTGGGTCTGGTTGTGTGGGAGGCACACTCAATGGGGCAGGGGCTGTCTGCTTTGGGATCTCACTGATGTGTTTCTCTTCATTTGTCTCCCACAGGTGTGGAGGAGCAGAGGCGGGCACGGGCTGAGGCTGGGATGGCGGTGCCAGGGTGGCTGGCAGAGGAGGTGTGCCACAGCCGCAGCAGCACCTGCTGCAGCGGCTTGATGAGGGTGAGTGTCATTACATCATGGATGCTATTGCATGCTGGGGGGGCATGGACACCTTCCATGGATGACACTACCATGCATGCAACATGTGACAGTCATCACTGTCCAGTGGCACTGCATATGTGTGTGTGTGTGCATCACTGGTGGTCCATGCATGCACTGGGCACATGGCTGTGGCACTAGCATCCCACCACGTAGCCACATCACTGGGCAGCCTTGGTTGTGCTGTGCTGGACATGGGCGGTGTGTGTGTGCAGTGGTACACATGGCTGCTGCTGTCTGGTTGGGCATGTCTTGTGCATGATCACTGTGGGTGGGTGCAGTCCATCACAGGAGCAGGGCACTTGGCTGTATGCCATGCATGATGGGTGGGATTCAGGGATATGGACAGTCACAGCCATTGACTCTGATCCCTTGTCCTAGGGTATCTGGATCCTGCGCATGTTGGAGCAGGGCATGCAGAGCTCACAAAGTGGCCATGGACTCGCATACCATCCTCCTCAACCTACAGCAGCATGGCATGCGGCGCGGAGGAGGCCACGGGCACAGCGCCAGGCAGAAGGGAGGAGGGCAGGCTGCCAGGCGGTAGCCAGGCGTCGGCAATCCCCACCTTCCCTCTCCCAGTTGTTCACCCTGCCCTTACCCACCCCTACCTCATATCCATGCCCCCACCCCTGCTTTGTACATATGTTACTGTTTGTTGTTATTGTTATGCATCTTTATTACACATATATTTTGATATGAATACCGTGGTGGTCTCTGATTTGCAGCTGGCTATAGGTGCTCAGTAGCAGTGGTGTGCATGGCATCAGGTGTGGTATGGTCATGGGTATGTGTGTGCGTGTGTGTGTGGCGGTGTCTCTGGTGTGGGTGAGACTTCCAGTCAGTATTGCTGTGTGCTGCCACCCACTGCTGGGTGGTCATGGTGGGTTTGGCTTGTGTGGCTCTGTGGTTCACGAGGTTGCAGTGTTCCGGGGTGGGGGCCTGGGGATTCCTGCAGTGCTGGTCACTGCGCATGGGTGGTGTCTTGGGGACACAGTGCTGGGAGTGCTGTGCACGGGGGGGCCGCTGGACACTGGGGTGCTCTGCCCCCTTTGTGTGCCAGTCTCAGGTTGACAGTAGGTGTGCTGCAGTAACACGGCCTGGATGTGCTTTGTTTGCTTGTCCCCATGGCCCAGTGGCTGCTCCATCCCTCCCCCAGTTATGCTGTGCTTGGGGTGTGGGGGTACATTGTTGGTTCGGCAGTGTGTCCCTGTGCCCATCTGTGGCATGGGTGGTGTGCCCTGCCTACCTCCTGGTTGTGCACTTCATTGCTATGCTTCAGGGGTCTCTTTGCTTGCGCTATAGGCGCCTCTGGACTGCTCAGCTGGGCTGGCCTTGATGGCGCTATGGGCGCATCATTTCTGCTCAGCTTCCCTTCCTAGTTTAGCGCTATGGCGCGGTTGTCTGCGATATTCAGGCGTTGGCTGCTTGCGTAGATGGCCTTGCTCCATGTTTGAATATCGTGACAACTGCCTGTATGTGTAAGTGACTCTTGCTTACTCCTGCTGTGCGCTTTTGGGCGCAGTTTGAATATCCCACCCCCTGGATATTACGCAGGGTATGATGTTTACAAATTAATTCAGTTTGATCAGTATGAATAATGGTAGGGAGAATTTTATCTAATCTGTGGGCCCAGATGGGCACATAAAGTTTGTAATCAGTATTTAGAACACATGCCTTGCTTCTTAATTTTTCCATTCCCAGCCACTACCTCCTCCAGAAGGGACCACTGTCCAGCTGGACACAGAATCATGGATGATGTCATGTCAGAATTTACCACAGGGCTCTTGCCAGCCTTCTGGCAATCCAGGTTTTAGGCATGAACTTGGGCCACCAGTATTGCAGGCAGCAACACTGCTATGCCACTGATGCGCTGACACTCATACTAGCGCATTAGAAAACATAAAATGTCAGTGGATGTCTTGTATGATTGATTACCAAATTCCTGCTCAAGTGGTCAATTTAGATTTTCAGAGAAATGCTTGTTGAAAGGGAATCTGTCAGTAACTTCATGCCTAAGTTTTGCTTATGAGAAGGAAACCTAAGCACCGTCATTACTTAATGGTTCAGTCCAATCTTTTTTTCACCAAGTACATATGCTTGTTTGTTTTGCCTACCACACAACACCAACTATGTGTAATTTAGGTATGGACACATCCAGGTTTACCAGCTGGAATGCTAACCCTGCTCATGCTTTGAAACCCTCAGTGCTATTTTTTGTTTGGTATCTGTCCATTCCAACACTGGAACCAAGATGATCTGCTGGTGCAGAGGTTTGATTCCATCTGTGACACTAACGTCCTGGGTTCGAAATTGGACTCAGGGATGTGGGATGGCCAGCCGTGGGGAAGAGGACTGAGCATCCTCGGAACTGCTCTCCTCCTCCAGGGTGTGTGTGTGTGTGTGTGTGTGTGTGTGTGTGTGTGTGTGTGTGTACTGACTGTGCGTGACCGACTCCCTGGCGGTGGTGGAGGGGACTACCGCTACCCGTGCCAGGAGCTGTTTAGGAGGTGTGTTGGACGTAGTGCCCAGCGTCACTGTACACCACACCTCCCAGGGAGCTACAACTGAAAAATCCAGCTGCCAGCTCCATCAATGGCACCCCATCCCTCCAGCTCTGCACTGCCCTTTGGGGTGCTTGGCCGGTGACTTAGCAAGAGTTTCTGTTGGTGCTGCCTGACCCTGTGGTCAAAGGGGTTGAGTCTGCCTGACAGACCCACCCAGAGAGGGTAAGCCTGGGTGGATCACTACTCCAAAGTGGTCCCAGGGGTGGGTGGTGGTCAGGAGAGTCGTGGGCTGAGCGCTGGGAGGTCTGGCACCTATAAAGCATAATAAAAAAACCAAAAAACAAAACTTTGAAACCTTGAACAGTACTAGCTTTCACGACCTCAGTGGGTAGGCTGTTCTACATGTTAACCATGCTGTGTAAAGTAATACTTACACAGGGTTGTTAACATGTGGAATAGCAGTTTTGAACCTGGGACATCAGCATCAGATGGAAACCTAACTTCTGCGCCAGTGGGCCAGCATGGTTTCAAAGTTGGAATAGACAGATACCTTTGCTTGTTTGTTCTTCATCTGACTATATGCTTGTGAAAATGGGCAGACTTGCTCACATGCCTTCCAGGAAAAAAAATGAAAAAACTGAAAACTGAATGTTTCCGTGCTTCCACCCCCTCAGTATGTATGCATGTATGTCCTTCCATATTCTATTTTTGCTCCCTGGCTGAGGTAGCCGTGGGCTTCCTTCTGCCCTGCCTCACTGACCCCCACTGTCCACCATCTCCCCAGGCTCACCTGACCAGACCAGTACCCCACAGATTACCCCCACGTGGCGGGGTCAGGAGGAGCAGGTCATCATCCTCCACAAAGTCATAATCCAGTAGGCCGGCAGATGCTTCCTGGTGAGGGGTGGGTGGGCGTGCTCAGTGTGCAGAGCATCACTGATGCCTGCTTCTCTGTGTTTCCTCCTTTTTCTCCTTCCCTAACTGTGTTGAACTCGGCTTGTACATGGAGGTGCACATGCTTCCAGAAATGTGCCTTCCCTCCCCACACATGTGCATTGGTGCTACCACCAGGCCTCCACCTGGAGGCAGCCAAGAGCCGAGACAATACACCACCTTAATCTGGGAGAGAAGAGCTGCCAGGCGGTTACTCAGTCCCCTCCCACCCCTATCCCCCTCGCTGACCCCTGGTGACCCGAGCTTGTTCCTGAACTCAGGTCACCAGCGTGACAAGAGGTAAGGTGCACAGCACCTCAGCCCTCTATGCCACCGGGCCAGGGTATGGCCTATAATTCTGATTGAGCTCACCAGCTTCTCCATGCTATCTATCTCCATTAGTATCTGTAGCACTGTGGTCATGTCCCTGCCCATCCTTCTGTGGCTTAATTTCAAAAGTCCAATCTCTCATAGCTGTTGCCCCTAAGCTATAAATCAGCTTTGTGCTGTACCCACTTTATCCCATTGTGGCGTTTTATGTATTGTGGTGACCAGAACTAAATGCAGTACTGATGGTGTGGTCTAAACAAGGCCTTGTTCAGGCAGACGATCAATTCCTTTAACCTCATCTCCCACCCTCTTCTAATGTGTTCCAATGCTGTGTTTGCTCTTAGCATGTTGCCTGCCTGTAATGTCTGCTTTGAGTCTGAAGATATGAAATGTTAATTTCAACTATTTTTCCCCAAAGGGAGGTACAGTAAACAGGTTAGGTAACCTTAGCTCCTTCACCTTACCTAGAAGTAGATGCTCCAGGATTCAAGTGTTATAGGCTATCGTGTATTCATTCTATCCTGCAAACTTTCTGTCACGCATGCTGAGCAGTTAAATAAAGACTGTTTATGCCCCCACCCAAGTGTCTTACATCTATTAACTCTGCTTTTTCATTATATGTGCTCTTGTGTTTGTTTAGTTAGTAAAACCAGTACTGTTTTATTCTAACTGGGTTTCTGTCTCATTTGTGAACTCATGTAACCCATCAAACAAATTCTCTGAAAAAATCTCCCTAAGGTAATGGGCCCTATAAAACAGGAGAATATCTAACTGAGAAGGGAGGAGTCTGCTTTTAAACTGCACCTTTATAGGAGACAGTGAGCATACCTCAAACTTTTGTCAGTGACATGTGGTGGCAGGGACACTGACACTCAAAATGTGGACCATATGCCCTCACAAATGAGAGTGGCTAGTTTGTAAAACCAAAGGTGTCTCAAATATGTCAGCACAGTATCAGCCACTCTACTGTCATGGACATTAGTTGTCACTGAAAGTCCAAAAATGGCACCACCAACTATGCCATCATGCTGGAGTGCTACACCTAAATCCCATCTGGTGTTCTGCAAACAGCACTAAATGAGAGTTCAATTCCCACTGCCACACACTTCTGTTCTGCAAACATAGCCAATCAGCTAAAACATAACCTACCTCGGTACTCCACAATGATGTAGATTTGGAATCGTAAGTAAGAGAGGATAAAGGGATCCAACTCAAAAGGTGAGCAGATGTTGATGTGACGTGTTTGGTTGTTCTGAACAGTCTTAGAAAGTTGGATGGTTATGGCTGAAAACCAGTCTGGACCAGATTGTTAAAAGTTGGACCAGTTGGTCTGGGTGCAAAATGTGCAAATTATGCTGGTCCCGCCATTGATTTGGTTCAGTTCCAGTGGTCCAGTTTTCACCATGTCCCCACAGGGCACATTCCCAAACCTGAAGATTCAAACTCTGAACATTGAGGAAACTAGGGACTTTATTTGTGTGAAGTTTAATTTAGTTTAAGCAACAGAAATGCACCTGTGTTGTCATGTAAGATTATGATTACTACCCTGCCTTGTAGGCTCAAACAATGCTGAAAGGCCTGGTTATTGACTACCAACTGGGGGGTGGTCTATTTTCATAAAAAGTTTGAAATGTGCTTATCCCAGAGATTAAAGTAGGCATGGTGTCAGAGTACTACAGTCCCCTGAGATGCAGTATCTACTCACCTCCTCATAGGATCCCCCCAGATATGAAACTGCAGAATGCAATAACAATTTGAATAATATGCTCAGGAGTCAAAAGTCAAATAATTAAATACTTTATTGGGGATATTAACAAGATCCTAAGGGGATAAAAGAAAATGATTAAGTAGTATAACTCATGATGTGAAATGAACCTTGCCCAATAGTAGGTGCCGTCATAGGCTCGGCCCACTAAGACCGTGTTTACTTCCCCTTAGAAGTAATGGGGAAATAACAGGTTCCCCGGCTCTAGTTAAAATGCTTACTTAGGCACAGCCAGCTAAAACATACAGTGCCCACTCCCACCACACAGTGTACAGTGCAGTATTTACCTTCTTACTCTTGCCCACCTGTACTGGGAGCACTACCCTCTCCCCAGTGGTACCAATGTCTCAACCCTTTAAATCTACAAGGCAGCACCTGTTGCTTGAATGGGTATGTAGACAAGGAAACATGCAGGCTGGTTGGTGTTGTAGCTGGTTAGCCAGCAGTGGTGCATTAAATAAAACACTCTAAATTTAAACCCACATAGGCCATTCTACAGCTAAAATGGCAGACTTACAAATTAGGCGTTTAAAGATCCTGACCAGACAGACAAATTTATTTATGACTTTGTTGACGGGTAGGGTTGTCAAATTATATCAATTCCAGCTCCTGAGCAATCCCTGAAAGAACGCATAGTTCCAGTGTCACCAGCTTCCCCTCATTCCTGGGCTCTTCTCTCTTTCTGATGATGCAGACTTCTCTTAGTTATTGGATCAGTTGGCCTGGATGATTTGGTCAGAAGTGTTGGTCTCAAGTGCCTCTTGGGTGGTGTCAGGGCTCTTCTGCTTCAGCAGCTGATGGACCTGTTTTGCTACTTCTCAGTTGGGCAGACCAGTCCAAGAAACAAGGGGCCATAAGTCACACTCATGCATGTGTGTGCATGTACACACACACATGTACATTCAGGCTGGCAGTCCTCAGTGTGTGACGCAAGTTAGCACTAAGATGTAACACTGGCTGGCTGGTTCCAAAGACTGGCAGTACGCTTGAATCTGCTCCGAACAACAGAACAGAGTCTTTCATCACACTGCAGGCTGGCAGCTAGGGTGTTTGCTCTGGGTTAGCACGCGATTACTTCTTTTTTAAGACAGGAATCAAGTCTGTCTCTCTCTCTCTCTCTCATTGGATGGTGTTCTGACAACAGTGAAATGCAATACTCTGCTCAGTCTCCTGTAAGGCTGCAGAAATCTTTAAACACTTTCTGAACTTTGGCTGTGGAAGCTTCAGGCAGGCCTCCTCGTTAAGTTCTGAATTGCAGCTGTGGCTGTCCTCCCTCTGAGAGAACTAGCTGCCTTATGCCAAGTTCCGTCACTGCCCTTAGTCCTTCACAGTCCCAAACAGCTCCTGATTGATCCCTATGACTGTCAATCAAAAGATGCTGTCCTCAAAACTAACACTCAGTGCCCTGTTGGCTGGAGGCAAGGATACCATGTAAGTCTGCTGTGTCACTCTTCCAGAAGCCTTTGGTGCTGCTTTTGTAGACTGGAGCATTCTGGCTATAACTACAGTACATCAAGAAATAAGGCCTTTCTCAATCCCTTCAGGAGGCATTTCTTAGATACTGGTAAAGGAGCCCACTAGAAATGGGCAGCGCTGGACCTGGTACTTACAAACAGGGATAGCAGAGAAAAACCACACTAGGATGAGGATCCTGAAATTCAGGAGGGCAGATTATAGAGAAATGGATGACTGCCTCAGCAAATACCTTGAAGGGAGGGTGACTGGTGGGGAGAGGGGAGGCACAATGCAAAAGGAACAAGGAGGGAATAACTAAGGTAATGGCAAGCTGTTTTAAGGATGTAAGTAAGGGCAGGAGGAGGAAAAGGCCACTGTAGTTCTCAAAGGAGATGGCTAAGGTGGTAAGGGAGGGAAAAACAGCTTTTAGGTAGTACAACAAGACCCAGTCAGACAGGGACAGGGAGGTATATCTAGATAAACAAAGGGAGGCAGGAAGGAGGGTGTGGGCAGCTAAGGCACAAAGAGAGGAGAGGATCGCCAAGGAGGTCAAAAAGAAGGGCAAGACTTTCTTTAGGTACATGATTGGAAAGACGAAAGCAAGGGGTGGGATAGTGAGGATCAAGAAAGCGGGGGGGGAGCTGTGCAAAACAAGAGCAAGAAAAAGCTACAATTTTAAATGAGTACTTCTGCTCGGTGCTCACAGTGGAGGAGGGAGGGGATGGACCAACATGTATCAGCAGGCACCAGGGAAGGGGAGAAAAGCTCATTCTCAGAGGAGAGATTCCAAAGAGGATTGACATTCCTATAGGAAAAAAAAGGCAATGAGGTCTGACAGGATTCACCTAATGGTACTAACAGAACTGAGCATGATGTTGGTTGCTCCTCTGGCAACACTATTCAGCACCTCAGTAGAGACAGGAGAAGTTACAGAGGACTGGAGGATGGCTGATTTGGTCCCTCTGCAGAAGAGCAGCAGCAGGGAGGAGACTAGCAATTACAAGCCAGTTCATCTCACATCAGTGGTGGGGCAATTAC
Source organism: Neoceratodus forsteri (assembly GCA_016271365.2). Taxonomy (NCBI): domain Eukaryota; kingdom Metazoa; phylum Chordata; order Ceratodontiformes; family Ceratodontidae; genus Neoceratodus; species Neoceratodus forsteri. The sequence continues at coordinate 1,721,423,541 of CM028129.1, read as the reverse complement.
TGGAGACCTGCTGAAATACAGGACCACCAACAGCATGTTTTCAAGACCTCTGACACTGTGCCACACAGGAGGCTAATAAAGAAACTTAGCAGCTTGGGGAGAAGGAGGTAAGGTGGGTATCAAACTGGTTGCAAGACAGGAGACAGAGGGTAATGGTAAATGGAAGTCACTGGGGAAATAGGAAAGTGACCAGTGGACTGTCACAGGGATCAGTGCAAGGTTTTGTCCTCTTCAATGTCTTCATAAGTGACACTGCTGAGGAATTGGAGGGGAAATGTGTGTCTCTTAGCGGATGACACAAAAATCTACAACAGAGTGGACACCCATGAAGGGATGGAGAGACTGCAAAGTGATCTGGGGAAACTAGAGTAGTGGGCTAGGGTGTGGTAGCTGAGTTTCAATACCAAAAACTGCAAAGTCATGCACCTAGGCGAGGAAACCCAGAGGCTGTATATAAGATGGAAGAAGGTACTTACAGTCACCAAGCAAGACAGGGACCTTGGCATAATCATATCTGATGATCTCAAGGTGGCAGGGCAATGTGACAAGGCAGCAGGCAAGGCTAGTGGGATGCTGGGGTGCACAAGGAGGGGGATTTCTAGCAGAAGGGAGGTGGCTTTGCCACTGTATTGCTCACTCGTGAGTCCCCACTGAGAACTGTGTCCAGTTCTGAAGGTGGCATCTCCACAAGGACAATGACAGGGTGGAAGGGGTCCAGAGGAGGGCTACTAATATGGTGAGGGGGTTGCACGAGAAGCTGTATGAGAAAAGGCTGCAGGAGCGCAGTATGTACTCCCTGGAGGAGAGAAGCACAAGGGGGGACATGACTGAGGCCTTAAGTATCTCATGGGGGTGAACAAGGTTCAGGGAGGGAGTCTCTTTCAGAAGAGAAGGAGCACCAAAACATGGAGGCATGCAATGAAGCTGGGGGGGAGTTTAAGAGGGATGTGAGGAAATACTTCACAGAAAGGGTGGTGGATGCCTGGGACAGCCTGCCAATGGGCCCCTCCCTGCCGATTGCCAGCCCGGGTAAAAAACAAAACATGCTTCCCTGGCGTCCAGTGGTCCCTCCCCCACCTGCACCCATACTGAAGCTAGAAACATGTTTCCCTGGCATCCAGTGGTCCTTCCCCCCACCCGATCACCTGCCCAACATTGCCAGCATAGTCACCCATGTCTAATGTAACCCTCCCATCCCATTCCCTGTGTAGTACATAGAAACACTCTCCTGGTGGTCTAGCGGACCCCTTCCCATTCCCGATCCCCTGTATAGTGTGATAAACCTTTCCTGGTGTCCTAATAGATCCCCTGCCCTCATCCCATCATGTGGTATCTCACCATTCCGCTATCCCACATCCCGAATCGAGCGGACCAAGCGCCGGCCCTCCTATCTCCACCACCGCTGGCCACCAATCTCTGAGCCCTCAGTGAGCACGCATTGTATACAGTACTCGCTATTGAATGACCGCTTACTCTGAGATGTCAATCAATGTCAATGAGTGTATACTGTATACAGTATACACTCATTGAGGGCTCAGTCAGCGACCAGCCATAGTGGAGAGAGGAGGGCTGTGCCAGCTCAGATTCAGGATGGGGGAGCAGGGTGGTGGGATACTACCTCCTGGGTTGGGGCGTCCACTAGACACCTGGGAAAGGTTTCATTACACTCTACAGGGGATCGGAGAATGGGAGGGGGGTCCACTAGACCACCACAGAAATGTTTCTATGTGCTAAACAGGGGATCAGGATGGAGGGGTTACACTGGAGACTGTGATGACAACGTCTGGCAGGTGATCGGGTGGGAGGAGGGACCATGGGACACCAGGGAAACATGTTTCTAGCTCGGGCTTGGGTGTGGGGGCGGGAGGCACAACTGGATGCCAGGGAAGCATGTTTTTTTTGCCAGCAATCTCGGAGAGGGGAACAATGGCACCAGGGTAACTTCTTTTTCTTCTTTTTGTGTCAGTGATCAGCAAGGGGAGGGAACACTAAACCACCAGGAATCTCATTATTTGTTATCGAGATGGTGATCAGGAAGGGGAGGGAACACTAGACCATCAGGGAGAGACCACTGGACACAAAGGAAGCACGTTTTTTTTTTTTTTACCCAGGCCAGTGATCGCATGAGGGGGACAATGGCACCAGGGTTACTTCTGTTTTTCTTTTCATGCCGACGATTGGTGAGGGCAGGTAACTCTAGACCACCAGGGACACATTTTTTATTATCAATGGGACAGCGAGCAGCAATCAGGGAAGGGGAGGGACCACTAGACCACCAGGGAGCTGTTTTTTTTTTTTTAATGGGATGATGATCGGTGATGGGGGGGCACTAGCCACCAGGGATGGTTCATTTATTTCTCAAGATGGCAATTGGCAATGGGGGGCATGCTACATTTATCGCAGCCTATGCAAATGGGCCCATAATGGGCATGCAAATGGCCACCTAGTGCCTTGCATGCCCAGCGGACTCATTTGCATGGCTTCCTTTGTGAATAGGAAATAGCACCCCTGCACTATTCCTTATGGGGCCATGCTTCAGGCTGCATGTCTGGGCAGCACTACTGGGATAGTACTGACAATACTGGGGTTACTGCTGCTTCAGACCACCCCTATTCACAGTCAGATAGCGTAGAGCACTATCCGACTGTGAACAGCAATTTTGGATGCCTGGGCAACCGCAAAGCACAACACTAAATTTTGTGCTGCCTTTGCAAGTTTTTGTGAATCGGGGCCCTGATCTTTTGTTGGCTGGTCTTGTCATGGGGCATACATCGACCAGGAGAAGTTATAAAATTCACAAATAGCATTTTATTATTATTATCAATAACAATAAATTAAAGAAAAATAAAAGTGTACAAGATAGCTCTTCATACAGGCAATACAAATAAAGGAAGTCCTACTTCTGAGGATCTCTCTCAGTTTACATCTCAAACTATCTCTCGTTAAAGAAAACACTGCTCTCTTTTTATAAGATGTCTTTTCCTGGCAGTTTGAACTCTGTATCCTGACTGTTGTTAAGTTACAGCTCCTGTTTTCACAAAATGTATCAGAACTTTGCCAGTTTCTTTCCTGAGGTCAGCCTGAAGAGCACATCTAGTCTTCACAGGTGCAACAAAATAGAACATTCTGTCCCAGAGCTGGTCTCCTGTTGACAATTCTGTAAACAAGCTTATGGTGGTCAAGATGCATCTCAAGGTCAATCCCCCGTGTTCCAGATTATTTTTTCTATAAACCCAAACAGGTTTCTGCAATCATTTCAATAATACAATTATATACATTTGCAAACCAAAGGATCCCAGTTTCACATATATTTTTTTACGCACAGAGAAGTAAGGGAAGGGGGAGAGAGAATAGAAACAGCAAATGAAGGATGGGAGACAGCAGGAGAAATGGTGGGACCATCAGAGTGGGCACTTCCTATGTGCCACAAGAAAATTTGATTGTGCAATCAGACAGGCAAGAGGACAAAACAGATCCTTGTTTTTAGCTCTGTCTACATAACAAATGGGAGAGTCTTACCCAATCCTGTCACAGGTCTCACTATTCTCCTGGGGCTAACTACAGTCATAGGGGACTGTACTTAGCCCTGAGAGAGCAGCAGGACTGGAAAATATATGTTCTGAGCTTATAAAATCTCTATTATGCACAGCAGACTATTGAACCTCCCATAGCTGCAGGGGATTCTGGGATTTGCAGTTACAGAAAGTGTCAGCTAGGAAGTCAACAGAATTAGTCTGATACAATTTACTATACTGCACTAAACAGTAAGTACACAAAACAAACAAACAAAAAAAATTGCAAACAAAGTGCAGATTGGGGCCAGCTCATACTTGGGTGCAGGGTTCTAAGAGCTGATTGTTCCCCTTTAAGTCCACGTTTACAGCACCTCTGTCATGTGGGGCAGATGACGAACAGAGTAGTTCTGAGGGGATGTAAGTGAGGGACGTCTCTCACAGAAACATAGACAATGTCAGAAAAAGACTACTGGTCCATCCAGTCTGCTTTTCTATACCCTGTGATATCCCAAGATCTATTGCCCATGGGATTTATGCCCTCGTTTCCCCCCTGCATTACCGCCACCCTACATAACTATTAAGCCCTTAACTCTGTCCCAGCTGTGCTTGAATCCACTGATGGATTTTACGCACACCACATTCACCACTTTAGTCTGTAAGCTGTTCCACAACCTAACCACCCTCTCTCTCATAATGTAGGACAGACATAACTCTCAATCTTTTGTCACTGAAATGAAGGATGCAGATACTCAAAATGAGGGACAGTGTGAGACAATAGACTTCAAAATGAGGCACTTCACTGGTTGTATGCTATGCTGAGACATAGGATGGAGGGCTGTAGAAAGGGGGAGGGAGGGGCAGGTGCACCCATTGTGGTCCCAGTAGTGAACCAATTCCAACCACTGAGTACTGCAGGGATAGGGGTACATATGTGTGACACAGTTCACGGGGGGGTGCAGCTGGTCTGTAGAGTGGGTTTGAGGGAGGCTGCTGTGGGATCACAAGGGGATGGTGATGAGGTACGGACAACAGGAGTAGAAGGGGGCATCCTTGGTGGGGTAGGGAGTGTCACAGAGTCACTCAACAGGTCAGGCCCTCTACTCCCAAAGTGCCAACCTCTGAGCGCAGTCTTGTGAACAGTTTAACAGAACAAGGTAACCCTCTTGTCTGTTTTGTGAGTTCAGATCAACCTTTGGTCTCAAGTTCTGAAGGGATTCAAACTGTTAACCTCTTGCTAGCATACCCAATGCACAGGTTCAGATATATCTGTCTTCGGGGGGGGGCAGATGTTCTTTCCTACGGGCACCCAACCAGGTATACAGAGATGAACCCTTTAAAACTTTAATAAAGACCTCAGATTTAAAACGCTTCTATTTCCAGTTTGGTATCACCATTCAAGCTTATGTTTAGTATTTGCAATAACCATATACTTTTCTTACAACTAAAAAGAAGTCAAAGACAGACCAAGTAAGTTCTAAAAAGAATTTTACTAAAATAGTTAAAAATATGTAAAGCACAAAATACAGAACTGTTATATCACAAGACATACAAATCTTTTAAAAGGACAAGGTTTAAAATGCAAATTCCTACTTCAGTACTTAGTCTCTAAATACTTGCTTAAAGTGCTCCCAAGATGTGTCCGTGTCAGAGTCTAGGTAAAAAAGTGTCTCTGTGTAGTAAAACAGAATATTCCTTAAACAACTGTATGGGACAACCCATTTTTGTGTGAGGTCAGCTAGCTCCTCCTCTGTCAGATTATGTATAAAAAAATGTATATCTTATACAAAAGTATTACATTCTGCAACTCCAGCATAATTCATGTCCTTCAAATGACACTTCGTTTGATCTCATGCTGTACCCTCCCTCACACAGGCTTCACAGGGACATTTACAACCTTGCACCCCTGTGTAACATCCTAGCTTCCCCTTCCAACGTCATAAACCTTGTTTATGATTTCTCTCTTAACAAAATTAACTTAAACAAGTCTGTAATTAACTCAGAGAAACAGGAGTCTTGATTAAAGTCTTCCATGTAACACATTGTCTCTAGAAACCGAGTGTGTGTGAACTCATATGCTGTCAGCGTTTCTTCATGGCTTCCATCTCTCAGCTGAAATCTGGGGGGAAGGATGAGTGAGGTCACTCCTAGAGCATTTGATTTTCAGCAGGAGACATTCAGTAATACATTTTATATTAAAAAGGAATGCTACAGCACTCAGAACTGGCTCTCTACATCACAGGGAGGACAAAGTTCAACTGTAACTGGGGAGGTGGGGGCGTGGACAAGAAGGAGGAGGGGCAGACAACAGTTGTGAAGAAGAAGGGGTAGCAGTAAGGGAGGTAAGTAGAAAGTGAAACAGGACAAGGTAGTTACAACAGGAACGGGGGAAGGGTGATGATAGTGTCATAGTACTGGAGGATTCAGTGGTGAAGGGAACAGAATGGTCTAAGAGGAGGGGAGAACAGCAAGGTAGGAGAATGGTGTGCCTACTGACAGCAAAACATATATGACCGATGGTGCGCCCACTCACACAGGGGATGGGGGAGTCACATGCAGTAGTTCATTTAGGTACCAATGACCCACATGGATCCAAGGCAGGGACAGTGCAGGACAGTTTCAGAATGGTGGGGCAGGTTTGTAGGGGGAAGGCTAGATTAGTAGTCTTCTTGGAAGTGCTGCTAGTGCCTAGAGCCAGCACAGCTAGGAGATGCAGGATTGAGGAGTTTAATGGCTGTCTGAGTGAATGGTGTAGGGAGGAAGGATTTGGATACGTAGGGAACTGAGAGGGAACGTGGGATGATAAACCCTCTATGTAGCTGATAGGCTGTATCTAAGCAGGATGTAAACCAGACTACTTGGTGAACGGATCTGGGAATATTTAAGCAGGACCTTAAATTTAAACCAAAGGGGGGAGCCAGCAAGGGCTGCAGTACCCAGGGTTTCCCAGAGGAGGGGGAAGCCAGGCACCCCCTTGTAGAAAACACAGGGTAGGCAGTAAGGGCAAAGAGTGGACAGAATAGAGAGGGCTTGGTGTAGGGTTTTCTGGAGTTGGAGGCAGTCTGCCTCCCCAGGTAAAAAGCACAGGGGGTCAGTAAATGGAGAGAGTGGGTGATATAGAAGGGGGCTTGGGGTAAGGGGAGGTAAGGGGGAGGACCAAAAGAAAAAGAAGGACGAGGCAGGCAGCCAAACAGAGGAGGAGGGAGGCAGTTGAACAAGAAAGAAAGGAGGGAATCAGGAGTGATGAAGGGTAGTATCCCTCAACGCTGGAAGTCTTGGTAACAAAATGGATGACTGCTGGCCATGATGGCAGAAGAGAAGGTGGATCGGATGGTGGTCACTGGGACCTTGACTACCCCGAACCATGCCTGGGACCTCTCCATTCCAAGGTATACCCTCTATAGATGGGACAGAAAGAAATGGAAGGGGGTGGTACTGTACGTCAGGGAGGGCATTACTGCTATAGGGAGGAAGAGAAAGTAGAAGGGTTGTGGGTATAGATCCAAATGCCAGCAGGAAGGAAACTGAAGCTAGATGTAGTTTACAGGCCACCTAATCAGGATGAAGACAAAGACACGGAGTTGGGTAATGTGATCAGGAAGGCAGTGGAAAGGGGTGAAGTGGTGGTTATTTGCATAAGATGGATTGAAGTGTCCTGTCCATTGCCTGTGCCAAGAGCCGACTGATACTGGATGCAGTCTATGATGGGTTCTGGGTTCAGGGGGTGACTGAAGTAATGTGAGAGGGAGCCTTCCTGGATCTGGTACTAATGGGGATCACCGTTGAGACATTAAGATGGAGGAGCCCCTGGGTAGCAGTGAGCACTAAACAAAGTGGTTCCAATTTAATATGGGGAAGGAAATGTCAAGTACAAAGACAAAAGTGCTGGATTTCAGGAAGGCCAGCTGTGGTAAGATAGGTGAGATGTTGAGGGACACTAGATAGTCTTAAGAATGAAATGGGAGTGGATCAAAGGTGGACAGTGATCAGGGAAGACATCATGGCAGCCACTAACACCTGCGTTAAGCACAAGGGGGAAACTCCAAAGCTAGGAGATCAGAATGGTTCAATAGCGAGGTAAGCTAGGCAGTGAGGGACAAGACAGCCACTTCCAGGAAGTATAGGAAGTCCCAAAAAGATAAGGATGAGAGGGCCTACTTGGAGAAAGCTAGGAAGGCTAGTAGGGTGCTCAGGCAGGCCAAGGCTAGGAAGGAGCTGCAGACTGCACAGGAGATTAAGGAAGGACAGAAGGCCTTTTTCAGGTACAACAGCAATAAGAAGACTACAAAGGTAGTCTTAGTGAAGTTAAAAGGGGAGAGGGGTGGGTGGAAGGCAGTAAAAAAAGGTGGAGGTATTGAACGAGTACTTCTCCTCTGCCTTTACTAGATCAGATAGGCTTAATGTTCGGCTGTAAAACCATTACAATATTCAGGAAAAACAATACATCAAGTAAAAAGCCAGTTTAGGGGGGCTGCTGTGGAGCCTGAGCGATATGGCCACTGGGATACGAAGCTCTTCAGACTTGTGAAAAAAACAACATGGTTTTAAGCTAGTTACAAGTGCAAGAAAATACCTACAAACCACTTATCCAGGCTTCGGAACTCCACCAGAGTCAAAATGGCGAATCCTAAGAAGGATAAATAAGCTGAAGAAGGTGCAAAAAGCAAAGGTTCATCTGCTTCAGTAGCCACATGGTCGTACAAGGCTGCACTACTCTGGAGACAAGTAGTGAAGGAGAGGAGACCCTACAGATGTTAGGGCACAAAATGAATCATATGCTGGCTTCAATGGCTGGATTATCAGACCGCTTCAATGCACTGACAAATAGGGTCACCATACTGGAGACATAAACTGGCACAACTAAAACTGAAGTATGCAAGGATAAGAAGCAATTGGAGGCAGCATTGGGTACTGCAGTGACTTTGGTCAAAGAAAGTGCACATCTGCAGTCCCAGCTCAAGAATCTTGAAAACCAAGCCAGGGCTGCTAACCTCAGGATCGTTGGGATGCCAGAAGGAGCTGATGGGGATCATCTTGTTCTTTTTTTAAGGGAATGGCTTGAACACCATCTTGAACAGTCCCTAACGGACAGGAATTTTGCAATTTTGAAGGCTTACAGGGTGACCTTTCAGAATAGGCTCATCAACACTGAAGCACCAAGGGCGACAGTAGCCGTGCTAGACAAGATAGGGTATACAGATATGATTTTAACAGTTATCAGGCAAAAGCAAACGCTATTGCAGAATGGTCAGAGGGTCTCCCTATTTCCTGATTTTTTTTTGTTAGTAGTTTTTACCTGTAAGGCTCTCCGGTCTGCATTTTCACGTCCTGGCATCCGTCCATCTCCGGCTGCTGTCCAGTCCTGGCCTAGTCCCCAGTGAACCCCCACTGCCATCTACCCCCATGGTTTGCCCCCTGTGGTGGAGCGGCAGGGAGTCCTCCTCACTCTCCACAGGATCCAGTATTGGGTGGTGGTGCCCCCAAGGCCAGGCACTCCCTCAGACGGCCATCAAGATGTCGCGACCGAGCGCCATGCCTTTTCCCTTTTTGACTTGACGTGGGCTGGGGCATGCAATGATGCCAATGGAGGCAATGCACACGTGTCTGCATGCACGCCCTTCTGGCACCATGCCCCAAGCTCACCCCTACCATGCAGTGCCAGCGCATTGCCCCAGCCTCCGCCAGAGGTCGCTAGTGTGCAGACAGCTGGCAGTCCCCCTCCCCGGAGAGGGAGAGCAGTCCATGGACGCTCAGTCCCTCTCTGCCCCTGCCAACCCCTGGTGACCTGAGTCCATTCCCAAACACGGGTCGCCAGCATGGAGCGAGGTGTGGCATCCAGCGCCTCAACCCTCAGAGCCACCAGGCCAGCAACCCTTTTTCCCCGATTTAAGCTACGTGACCTGACAGGGAAAAAGTGTTTTGATGGCATCCGCACAATGTTTCACGAAGCTGGTATTGTGCACAACATGCTATTCCCAGCCCAACTCCGACTGGTCCACGAACAGAAGGTCTTCATCTTCTCCAATGCTGTGGAGGACCTCAAATGGACCCAAAAACATACTCAACCACCAAGAAGAAGATGTGAACCATCGCAATCCACTTCGGAGGATGAGGGAGGAACAGAGACATAGTGATAGACTTTGAGTTTCTGAACTTTAAAACATTAAAAGTAACAACAAAGCCTTATGTTTACTATCCCTCTCTGTTTAGATGCCAGTTTTGTTCTTATTGCTATAAGGAAAGCATGGCAGGCTTTGTGAATTCTCAAGGGGTAGTTGGTAACAAATGAGGGATATGTTTGGGAGAGTGTTCTAATAACCCTTTAGACTTAGAGTGGCTAAATGTTAGCACTAGTTTCTTATATTGTTGGTGGCAAAGTTTAGTGCCTTAAGATGAAGTTATGGACCAACGTTTGTTAAATGGACCTTATCTTTAGGTTCTAGACACAGTCCCATTTATATGGTTCCTTTTTGGTACCTTTTCTAATGGTTAAGCATGCAATTTAACATTTTTCCTAAAGAGGAAACTGGGAACAATTAAAGTTAATTGTGTCTTATTAAGCATGCATCTCATGGGCTTTAACTACACAGGATATACTGGATTCTCTAACTGCAGATATTGATTGTTATACTGAATTACCACCCCAATGCTGTATCTTATGGATGTCAGTCGATTTTATATGCACGTATTAAGAGGGGTGGCGCCCTCATGTGGCTATTTCAAATATCCTACTGTACTGCATCAGAACACAACTGTGTGTTTATAAAGAAACTAATAAACGCAAAGTACAAAAAAAAAGCCAGTTTAACAGAATAAAAATACTACAAAAGACTATAAAGTCCAGCACCACTCTAGGTAAACAGCTTTAGGCATACATATCTCAAACTAGCCATTTGAAAAGAGCTAAACTATTTATAGTGTCATCTCAAAGTTAGACACAGAGAGCTCCTCGGCAGGATAAAATCCTAATTCAATATAAAAGGTAAAGTAGTAAAAGAATGGACTTCCTACACCTTTAAAGATTTTGAACCCTACAACTGCAGCTTATATTATTTTTTTATTTAAAACAATCGAATATACACTTTTAAGCATAAATGCTCATTTACAAAGGTTCCATATTAGTTAAAGTGGTACAACAAAACACAACATACAGTCACATATTGGGGTCAGGTTACAATAGTCAAACAAGCAAAAAAGAGAGGCAGCCAGCGAAGGCTTTTTCATCGCATACAAGACAATGCATAGCAGCCCGTTGTACTGAGTGGGTTACACAGTTAGTCAAGGGGAGAATATCAGGAGCTAGCAGGAGGGTTGAGAGTGTCGGGCAGAACAGGAGGTGCAATTGCTAGTGACAGCTACATAGGCCAGGAGCGAGTGACTTCAGTAGTTCTTTTTTGAACTGTCCAATTTTTGAGGTCTCCTGAAGTGGAATACCCAGAGCATTTAGCCACTGAGGGCCCTAGTCATGAAAGAATGTTTGGCCAGGCTAGTTCTGCAGAGCTCCTGGTGGTATAAGTATTTCAGGAGGGGTTAGGAGCTTTTATCCCATGGGAGGCGAGGCCCAGGAATGCTTTGCTCTCATCAGACAGGTCTGATACTTTAATTTGTTAGTAAGGGTAGCAAATTAGTGAGAGTATAGTGTACAGGTGTGGGTTTTGCGGCTCCAGTGACAAAGCGACATGCTTTGTTCAACACTATCTTGACCCTGTTTAGGGCTGTTTCTGGGCGGTCCCATAGACCAGGATGCCGTAATCAGTCACAGGGAGGATGGAGCTAGTGACTGTCACTCTTTGGCCTCAGTTGTAAGGTTATGCCTCAACCTATAGAACCCCCAAGTTTCCTACTGATATTGCAAACCAGCTGGTCAATATGGTGTGTGAAGGTGAGTGACTGATCTTTTGTGATGCCCAGGTATTTAAATGCGTCACCCTGGTCTAGAGCTGCACCCTTCACGTTGACGATGGCTAGTGGGGTGACCTTGTTTCTTTTCTGTGCACTGGTGAAAAGCATCGCCTTTGTCTTTTTGTAGTTTAGTACCAGTTTGTTTTGTTGGAAGTATTGCTCAAGCGATATAAAATTGTGTTGTAGGTCACGTGTGAGGGCCTCTTGGCTAGGTCCACTGCGTCATCTGCATAGAGTAGTATCGATGAGGTGGGGCAAGCTGACGGGAGGGTGTTGACGAAAGGGCCGAAGAGGAGGAGACCCAGTACAGAGCCCTGTGGTAACCCTACAGTGATGGGTCTGAAGTCTGAGCAGACTCCATTGATACTGACATGTTGGGATCATTTGTTAAGGTAGCTGCCAAACCATTGGACAGTGTCGTCAGAGAGACCAAGTGTGCGCAATTTGGAGTGTAAAAGTGCATGGCTGACCAGGTCAAAGGCCTTGGTCAGGTCTATGAAGATAGAGTCCACCAGATGGCCCTTATCCATAGACTCATGGAGGAAGTTAGTGTGTTCTACTAGGGCAGTTGTAGTGCTGGGCAGCTTGAGAAAGCCACGCTGCTGAACACAGAAGAGGCTGTACTGGCTGAGTCCGGCCACGGATTGGTCAGAGACCATCCTCTTGACCACTTTAGACAGTAGAGAGAGGATTGATATGGGTCTATAGTTTGTGACCAAAGTACGATCTTCTGCCTTGTGCACTGGGGTTACGAGGTGGCTTTCCACAGTTGAGGAAATGCAAAATGTGAGGGAGATGTTGAATAATTTGGTTAGGGGACAAGACAACTCCTCAAGTGCGATGGTCACTAGCTTCATATCAAGGTGTCACTCCCCATAATGGTTTTGTTGAGCACTGCCTCAACATAGGTGATAGTGTCTTTGGTGGAGATGGGGTGGAAACAGAACTTGGATACTTGAGGCTTCACATTACCATCTGGTGTGTTGGTAGGGGTAGTAGTCCCCTGGCGATGGGTTCATCGTCTAGAGGGAGTACAGCACTAAGGTCAGTGAATGTGTTATTGAAAGTACTGGCAATCTTGGTGGGGTAAATGGTGATCCTCTCATTTAAGTTAAACATTACTGGTGCAAATTTGTCTCCCTTCCCTAGGAGGTTGTGCAGTGAGTCCCAGAAGCCTTTGCCCTTACCCCAGGTTTTAGTTTGTTGTTCCAAAAGTAGGAGGCCTTAGCCTGCTTGATCAGTCTAGTAAATTGGTTTCTGGCAGCCCTGTAGTCCTGCCAGTGTGAAGCGAGCCAGAGGTTATCCCTTGCCCTCGTGTGCTAGTAGTGAGGGATGACCCAATCTGCCAAGGTACCTTTCATGACTACGCTTTCTATGAGGAAGCGGTTTGTCCATGACTGAAGGTGGCAGTGCGCACTAGTCCATTCACAAAAAGAAAGGGTCCTACAAGAGCTCGCTAAGCTCAGGGTGGACAAGGCAATGGGACCTGATGGCATACATCCCAGGATACTAAAGGAGCTATGTGTGGAACTAGCAGAGCCATTATCAGAACTGTTTAGTGAGTCTCTGAGCACAGGAGAGGTCCCAGAAGACTGGCGAAGGGCTCATGTGATTTCGCTCCACAAGAGTGGCAGCAGGGAGGAGGCAGGGAACGACAGACCAGTCAGTCTTACCTCAGTAGTGGGCAAGATTATGGAGGCACTCCTTAAGGAAAGGATAGTGCAACACCTGGAATCCATATGCACACAGGATCCAAGACAGCATGGGTTTACAACAGGAAGGTCCTGTCAAACTAATCTCATAGATTTTTTTGACTAGGTAACCAGAGTGGTGGACCAAGGGGGAGCAGTTGATATTGCCTACCTTGACTTCAGCAAAGCTTTCGATACTGTTCCACATAGAAGATTAATAAGCTGGGTAGGCTCAGGGTGGGTCAGAAGTTGGTCAAATGGATGGCAAACTGGTTGACAGGCAGAAAACAGAGAGTGGTGGTAAACGATGTACAAGCAGAAGAGATGCAAGTCACAAGTAGGGTACCTCAGGGATCAGTCCTCGTCAATGTCTTCATCAGTTACATTGCAGATGGACTGGAGGTAAGTTTGTCTGTTTGCAGACAACACCAAAGCTGCAGCAGAGCAGATGATCCAGATGGGGCAGGCAGAATGAGAAGAGATCTGGATAAACTGGCAAATGTTCAGAAGAGTGGCAACTGGGGTTTAATGCAAAGAGTGCAAGATCATGCACATAGGAAGAGAAACCCTGAAGCCACCTATAGGCTGGAGGAGCTCACAGGCACGACATAAACTACAAAAAACAGGAAGGTTAGTAAGCGCACAAAACGGCAACATATTACACTGTTAAAACTTGTAACATGGGCAAGACAAGACTCTGAACAGGGAGCAGACCCTTTTTCTTGCCAATGTTACAAGTGAATAACCCACCCAGAGCATAATCTGTCAGGTATTAATGTATGGCTGGGTGTAGGAACCCGCCTGTTTCATAAGACACACCTGATAGACACACACTCTGTCATGGGTTAACTTACTCACTGTGGGTAAACTGATGACCATGCTGAAGGAAAGGCTAGTTACTGTAAGCTGCTTGAATCAAACAAGCTCCAGGATGAGAGACAGCATGGATTCATCTCGGGAGGTCGTGTCACTCCAACCTGGTCAGCTTCTTTGACTGGGTAATGAAAACAGTAGACAAGGGCTAGGCGCTTCGACTCTGTGCCCCACAAGCGGTTAATCAGGAAATGGAGGCCCTACTGAGAGAAGAAAATTAACCAGGTGGGTGGCAAATTGGCTCAGTGGTAGGAGCCAAATGGTGAGTGGTAGTAGGAAACACTCATGTATGAGGAAGTAGCCAGTGGGTCCTGCAGGGGGGTCAGTATTATTGGCCAGTTGTTCAATGTGTTCATTATTGACACTGGGGATGGCATTAAAGGGAAGAGTTGCTTCTTTGCACATGACACCAAGCTCCGTTGGAGGGTGGACACAAATAAAGGGGAACAAGACGTAAAAGAAAACCCAGCGAAGCCTGAGAGGTGATCTGGCAGCTTGGGTTCAATGCAAATAAGTGCAAAGTCATGCATGTAGGAGGAATGAACCTGAGGGCCAAGTACAGTCTGGGGGAGGGGAGTCAAGGAAACTGTATCAGAGGAGGAAAAGGACTTGAGGATGCCCATTGCCATAAAACTAAAGCAGGCAATGCAGTGTAGAAAAGCAGGGCCAAGGCTAACAGAATGCTGGGTTGTATTGCTAGATGATTCACAAGCAGAAGGGAGGAGGTCATCTTGCTGCTCTACAGATCCTTGGTGCAGTCGCACCTGGAGTACAGTGTGTAGTACTGAGTCCTTACCTGAAGAAGGACATCAACCAACTTGATGCAGTACAGAAGAGGGTGACAAAGATAGTTCAGGGACATCAAGACAGGGTGTACGAGGATGGACTAACAGAATAATATATACTCGGGAGGGGCATGGTTGAACCCTTTAAGTACCTGAAAGGTATAAACAAGCTGGATATCAGAGACCTTTCTGTCTTAGCGAAAACAAGACTACGGGGGGGGGGGGCACTGTTAAAAACTGGTTGGGGGAGGTTCAAGAAGGAGGTCAGAAGACAGTTCTTTACATAGCAGATGGTGTCAGGGTGAAATGAGCTCCTAGCTGAGGTTGTTAAACAGAAGACAAATGGGGGTTCAAAAGAGGGTGGGAAAGGGTGAAGGAAGGGTCCCACTACAATCTCTGTCTCAGGGGTTCTGCAATTGAGCGGATGGATAGACCAAATAGCCTTCTTCTGCTGGTTAATTTGTATGTTGGTACTGTATGTCTGGATGCAGTTTCAACTTATGAGGAAGAAGTGAAGTCTATTGGTTACAGCACCGGTTTAAGTTGGGAGCCTCCTGTGGATAATGCTTGGTGTAGTGCCCCCACAGAAAATATGTTTTCAAAAGTTTGCTTATCACTTTTAAAGATTTGGGATCTGCGTTGAATAAATAAAACTAAATCAAAATTCTTGTATGAAATGGGAGCGAACAACCTGGAGGGCCCGTACTTTTATTTGTCCAAAGTTTACTTTTGTATCCTAGCATGTTAAGAATGTATGCTTTAAAGTCTGGGTTTACCTCATTTTCTCTGTGTGTGCAGTACATTTCCAATGAGTCCTTGCCCTTCCACTCCTTCCCATTATACCTCCCTTCTCCCATCCCCTCTCATTCCTCCTCCCCATCCCTATTTCATTGCGCACCCACCACCCCTGCTCTCCTGTTCACTCCTTTCCTACTATCCCCCAGCTCCCTCCCTCCCATTCTAGTCGCCTCCATCCCCCACCCTCCTCATCCTCCCCGATCCCTCCTCACAGCCACCTCCACCATCACTCACTTCTACCTTCCCTCCACTCTCTCTTAACCCCATCCACCCGCCCAGCTCTATATCAACCCGCTGGTGGTGTCCCCCCTCCTCTGTCCTCCACTCCTGACACTCTTGTGAACCAGTGCGTTTAGGCTCTGGTCCTAGATACAGCATCCTGATTGTAAAATGACGCTGTCAGAGGCATTGTCAATCTAGTGCAACTTACATGTATTAAAAAAAAAATGTGTTTCACCCTTATGCTGTTGTATATACAATTTTTCCTTTTTTTTTTGTTATAACTGTACGATTTTGCTACCTGTATGTTTGCATAATCCCTTTCTGTACTGACCCTATCCCCTCAGATGTCTTTGATGTGGAACCTATGTAAAATAGCCTTTGGCTCAAAGGCGTTAATCCGAAAAGAATAAACAAAGGAGGGACAGAGACCCTCTGAGGAGTAGAATGAGGGATGCCCCTCATTATAATGCTGTACAGTTGGAGAAGTATGGGTACAAATGAGATTGAGGATTAACATGCATGTAGTGCCCCAGAGCCTGGTGCCCTCCCAAAAATGGGCAGCCAGGTGCCTTGGGGCTGGGGTGACAGGAAGGTGCCCCAGGGTGTAGGGTGGATCCTTAGACAGGTATTCCCCCCCCCCAAAACGTGAAGCCCAAGCTGGGCTCTGTTTTAAAAATAAAGTTTCCCTGCTCGTTTTCTCTGCCTGCAGCTTCTGATAGTCCCATTACCTACGCTAGGCACCTGTTCGTGGGCCCAGTCGCGGGGCATGCAGGCAGGGATGGGCTCGTGAGGATTCTGAGAGGAACTCAGCTCGCTTGAACAGCAGTGGCTGTTCAGTCCATTGGCGAGCGAGGGAAGAGAGAGATGCAGCAGCGGCAAGAGCTTGAGGGAGCGCTAGGCTGGCCAGGGCTTGGCAAAATGAGAAGGGACTCATCTGATGCCCTGGGGTCCGGTCCTCAGCCGATTGCTCCGTCTCCTAAATTGGCGGCTTCCGTCCGTCGGGGTCACTTCCCGGTTCAGCGGTGGTGTCGAAGTGTGTCGGGAGGGGCGGCAGGTCCTGGCCATCCCCTCCATCGGTGGTCTACTGCAGTGTGGTTCCATGGAAGGGGTGGCATCTATGACCCTTGGGCAGCCCCTCCACCCAGCAGTTCAGTGAAGGTTCATTGGGAGGGGCAGCAGGTCCATGCTGTCCCCTCCATTGCCTGCAACCGCAGATCATGGAAGCCTGTGGGAGGAGGTGGGTCCCGGCCCAGAACAGAAGAGAGCAGCAGGGTGAGTGGCGGCAGCACCGCGCTCGGGTGCTGGGCCACCAAAGAGACTTTTTTATTTAAAATCTTGGGCACTCCAGGCGCTAGAAGTAACTCGGGCAAGGACAAGGCCCCAGAAGGGAAGTACTACCACAGGGCAGGACAAAAAGGCTAGAGCCAAAGAGCAAAGACCGCCCATGGGGCAGAGCCACAGGAAAGCCCCATGGACATTGAGAGAAGGGGCTGGGATGTCGCAGCATGATTGACTGCCTGTATGAGAGGGAGTCATAAAGGGGCAATGTTAGTCCTAGCAGACTTAAAGAGGTAACATCAGGCCCCTTCAGTCGAAAATGGGCAAGGAACTGTACAAATGAGTGGTAACTGTTGTTTAATGCCTACAGATGGAACTTATTGCAGCATGTGCTAAATTTAAAGGGGCAAGGCATGCATGAGCTCCGTTAAGCCATGGAACTGTAACCAAATAACTGTTTGCATATATGTGGATTAATGCCTGCCAGCCAACATTGGTCACTAAAAGACAATGCCACTGTGATTTACCTTTGTTTATATTTTCTAAACTGTTTTATGGGTATTGGAGTGCCTTAGTACTGACTGCTAAAATAAAACATGCAGAGAGTTTAAGTAAAAAATTGTTTATTGTTCCGACACCCTCTAGCCTGTGTGTGGCCTCAGGTTCCCTAACCCTGTTTGCCCTGACCAGCTGTCATGTCCTTGTTTGTCCTTTGTCCCGGCAGTCCACGTGGGAGCCATGGCTGGGTGACCTTGAGTCCCGCAGTCCACATTGGGGCTGTGGCTGGGTGGAATTGTGGCAGACTTTTTCCTGGAAGGGTGTCATTTCGGTGGTCTGTGAGACCTTTAGCGATGTATACACCGCCTCAGAATAGTCCTGGCCTGTGTCCTGTTCTGTGTTTTCTCCTGTCCCAGGCAGCTGGTTCGCTGTCTTGCTTTTTCCCTTTCCCCATCTGGACACGCAAGGGTGGCTGGCTTAGAATGTTTACAGCGGATACTTTTAGCAGGGTACAATATAATTTAGTGAGGTGTAGATATCTTTTAGAGTTTTGAATTTGGAAATGCAGTGTAATATTTTAGTAATGTTCTAGCCCTTTATAGTTTTAGATCATAGAAATTTAGTGTAATGTTATTGTTTGGCCATGTTCAATAAATGGTTACATTCTTTCTTGCATTTGAGCCAGCTTCATGCCTCTCCTTGTGTTCCCTTTAGTGTTATTTGAACTTGGGTCCCCTTTCCCCGGACACCCGCTGGCCGGACGTCACACAGAAATCCACCTCCGGGAGGATGAACCTGTGCTGCTCTTCATCCACTGCACACTACATGCATACCTCTCAAGGTTCCCCTATTACGAGGGCCATCCCCCATTTTGCCCCTTAAAATTGCTGTCCCTCATTGAAAAGGTGCTGCCCACACAGTGAATGTGCTGTAAATTCAGATTTTAAAACAGAAACACTTAATACTCTAAAATACTAAATCCAAAATAAACTTTGTACAAGTAAACACTATGGTTTTCACAGTGTTCTGAGCTTGTAGCTCCATGTTTGAGGTCCGAGGATGTGCCCCTCATTCTGACGGTCTGTACAGAGTTTTATTTAACTCTGACAACTGATTAGCGTTTTGCTCATAAAGTTCTAAAACATTGTGAAATGCATAGCACTTGCCTCGCGGTGTTTAACAAACATAATACTTCTAGAAAACTTATATAAATGATTTCTGTACAGTTAGTATTGTCCCAAGAAATAAACTTCTAAGCAGTTATTTAAAACCCTGCTGTGTCCCTCGTTTTGAGTGTCCAAAATGGCCATGTCCCTAATTTTTCAGTGACAAAGGCTGAGAGGTATGTTAACGTGCAAGTGGAAAATGCTACCCAACACTTAAGGAGTTAACATTCAGCTGGAATACTGAACCAGTGAAGCAATGGCAAAATCCAGTCCTTGAACTGAGCCCTCGAAGACCGTACAGAACCGCGAGTCTCTCTCTCCCCTCCCCAGGAACCAGCGTACCAGGAGTTTCGGAAAGCAGCCGGAGCGCAAGTCACAGGACAGTTCCGGTTTCCTTTCGCCTGAAGACGAATTCCCGAAAACGTTTCTTTTCTCAGGTTCTGTCGGCGGACCGTACCGGAGCAGAGATGGCTGTCCGGCGGTGTTTGTGATGAAGCACCGACGGACGACGCTGGAGCGGGCCGAGAAATTCATCTCGGAGCAGTACTTCACGGATTGCAACCTGCGGGGACGGTAAGGGGGTGCTAGCGGTCAGAGTCCTTTCCTCGGCACATAAGTAAATGGAACACACAGGAAACGTTAATGAGGGCCAGTCTTTCCAAGTTGGGCATATTTTGTATCGCTGTTTTCGCGATAAATACTAGGTATACAGCTGCAGGCAGGTGAATCAGAAATGTAGTGGAGGGCGACAGCCACGCTTTGATTGGCTGAATGGTGTCACCTGACCGTTTTCACTGCCGGTCAGGCAGCTAAGCATAATGCATGGTTTTACTTGGATAAATGGAACCCACAGGGGAGCCATGTAACACGGAGCCAAGGGGTGCTGGCAGCTGTTATCTAGATGGACCAGTGGGTTTTCTCATCATTTATTTATTGAAATGTTTCACCAGGAAGGCACACTGAGCGACAAGTCGCTCGTCTCCCGGTGCGACCCTTTTCCTGTAATTGTAACACAGCTCCCCAACCTACCTGAACTTGGTGGTGGGGCTGCCACTGCAGCTGTTCTGATGGCTGCCCAGGGCCCTTGAGGTTAACATATCTTCTCCCTTCAATTCCAAGAGGGCTGGCCTGGGTTCTTTCAGTTGCGGGATACAAAGAGTATATAATCGCTTAGTGCATCCACCTGGGGTAGCAGTGATAACAAGGTACCATCTTGAACCCTAAACCAACCCCCCCAAAAAACTTGGTGTAAACCTCCCACACAAAGATAACCCTCAAACAATGACACAGTGCCAAATAGCAGTATCCAACACACCACAAGTAAAATGCATAAATAACAAGTGACTTAACAGGAGTGTAAGGAAAGCACAAGATTCTGCGAGGGCAAAATGGATGCAAAGGGAAACTTCTTACGCACTGTGTAATGCTTCATCAGTCCTATGATCCCCTGGCAGTCCTTTTCCCAGAATGTGGGTACCATACCTCTTGCCTCATTAATCAGGGACAAAGACCCCAAATCAGGGGCAAATCTTAAACATTTGTAATAATTCACCTGGAAAGCTGATAGAATAAGGGGATTCGTTTAAGCTGCATTTTCTGAAGAACAACAGATCTGTAACTTTAATGTTTGATATTATTTTATGCTTACAATCTTCACTGTTCAGTCATAAAATCACAAAGTTTATGAGGGACAGAGAAAAAGTTTGAGGCAAAATCAAGGACATCTTTGAAAATCGGGGACAGTGGAGAGGTATGGTGGGTGCACTCAGTTTGTTCTCTCCCAGAGTCCTTGAGAGCTCTTTTGTTGTGGTGGGTACCCACTGGGTTGCTGGTAACTAACCAGGGTGATGATAAGTTGAAGTCCTTGCAGGAATTTAAACAACTTTTTTGCCAAATAGCAAAACTGAACAAAGGGGCTCTACTAGTGTAATCCAAAAAGGGTTCTGTCGGATGGCCTTGCAGGTCTTCTCGTGGGCCTGTCTATGTTAAATCACATGGATTCACCGGGTGGGGAGGTCATGTCAAATGAATCTCATGGATTCACATGGGAGGGGTATGTCATGACAAATGTATCTCATGGATTCACGGGGGGGGGGAGGTCATGTTAAGCGAAGCTGATAGATTTCTTTGGCTGGGTGCCCAAGAAATTAGATCAGGGTGCTGGTGGAGCAGTGGGCATGGCTTACCTAGATTTCAGTAAGGCTTTCAACACCATTCCACATAGGAGGCTAGTAAGCAAGCTGGGTAGCTTAGGAGTGAGTCTAAAGGTGGTAAGAAATTGGTTAGTGGATAGGCAACAGAGGGTGGTGGTAGATGGAGTCCACTCAGAGGAAGGGAGGGTGACCAGCAGGGTGCCCCAGGGATCAGTGCTGGGACAGGTCCTTTTTAATGTCTTTATAAGTTCCATTGCAGAGGCGTTTGAAGGGAAGGTCTACCTGTTTGTGGATAACACCAAAATCTGCAGTGAGGTTGAAACTCTCAAGGGGGTGTGGTGGAAAGGATGAACAGAGACCTGAGAGAACTTGAGAAGTGGTCAAGAGTATGACAGCTGAGTTTCAATGCTGAGAAGTGCAGAGTAATGCACTTGGGGCACAGAAACCCAGATGCAGAGTACAGAATGTGAGGAGTTGCACTGACGACCACCAAGCAGGAGAGAGACCTAGTGGTGATCATATTGGATAACCTAAACGTGGCTAGGTAGTGTGACAAGGCAGTTGGGAGGGCTGGTGGGATATTGGCATGCACAGGGAATGGTATCACCAGCAGGAAGAGAGAAGTGGTATTACCTCAGCGTAGATTGCTAGCAAGACTCCACCTAGCGTACTATGTCCAATTCTGAAGACCACATCTCTGGAAGGACATGGACAGAGAGGAGGCAGCCCAGAGGAGGGTAACTAAAATGGTGCAGGATCTGCATCAGAAGCCCTACGAAGAGAGACTTAAGGACCTAAATATGTACATTCTGGAAGGGGGGGAGATATGATAGAGACCTTTAAATACCTCATGGGGCAGATAAGGTACAGGATGAAAGTATTTTTTCCGAAGAAAAGGCACTTGAGGACAAGGGGGCATGATAAGAAGCTGGAGGGGGGTATATTCAGGAGAGATGTGAGAAAGTACTTCACAGAAAGATTGGTGGGTTCCTGGGACAGTCTTCCAGCAGAGGTGGTGGGGGTGAAAACAGTGGTGGGGTTCAATAATGCATGGGATAGGCTTAAGGGGATCTTAGGGAAGGGGGCTGGTTGAATGGGCCAGAGATCAAGTAGGATCTGTGGTGATACCATAGGCAGGGAAAAATGGGCAAACTAGGTGGGCAAAGCAGTCCTTATCTGTCGGCAAATTCTATTTTGTATGGCACAGTCTTACCCAGGGCTTCTACCTCTCTGTCTGTCTGTCTATCTATCTCTCTCTTTCTCGCTCTGTCTCCATCTCTTCAGAGTCACAGCTCTGAGGTACTCA
Organism: Neoceratodus forsteri; assembly: GCA_016271365.2. Taxonomy (NCBI): domain Eukaryota; kingdom Metazoa; phylum Chordata; order Ceratodontiformes; family Ceratodontidae; genus Neoceratodus; species Neoceratodus forsteri. Next base: position 1,721,401,357 of record CM028129.1, on the reverse strand, counting down.
CAGTTCAGACTTTTTGTTGTTGTTTGTTAATCCTTTTTATCTTCTTGGTTCAGGTGGCTCCCATCCTTTGGCCACCACAGCCCCATCACACTGACTTCTTCTGGGACTTACCAGACTCATCTGCCCCTGGGGCTTACTCCCCAACCCCCGTCATCGAAGCAGATCCAGTTCCGTGTTGACAGCCCCAGATCATCTGGTGCGGGGCCTGTGGGTGACCAGAGTCATTCTGCTGGACAGGATTTATTGATCTTCATCGAGGATATCTCCTCCATTGGGCCACACCTTTGGAACTGTAAACTGTCAGCGTCAGAACCACTTGGAATCCTTTGCTGAGGGGCTCCCCATGATGACGCAACGTTGACACCTATATAATCATTGGTGACCTCATTGCTCATAGTTATTTCTTCCAGTGTTGACCGCTTATCGAATCTGCGAAGAAACAATGCTGTCATTTTCTATGATCTGTTAGATTTCTACCTTATTACAGTAAGCGTACTCAATGTTACGTTTTATGGCGTCGATTTTCCGGCCTTTCCAGATTTTTTTCAAATTACAGAATGCTCTCTGCTTAGCCTCAGGGCCTGCAAGACCTACCAGTATCAGTAGTCCAATAGTGGGAGGAGGTGTGGAACCCGGCACCCCACCACTTGCCACTTTTAAAAGCAGAGCCAGTCCCATACACCCTTAGAACTTCAGGACAGCAGGGCAGTGAGAGAGGGTCACCAGGGGGGAAGCCGTGACTCTCTCTTCCCCTTACGATTGCCACCAATCAGCGGAGCAGTGTTAAGGGATAGCACTTTAGCAGGTGGGTCCCTCCACCCCTTCAACTGCGCTCCTTCAGTACAGGCAAGATTTCTGTCTTCCAAAGGCTAGCAACAGGAAGTTGTAATTGGAGTCACATGCTTTTATACTGTCTAAGCCACACCCCCAATTAAGCTCTCTCCTCCTACTGATTTAGCAAAGTAAGTTGATATAGTACCCTTCCCAGCACAGAACACACAGACTTTCTTTTCTTTTTGAACCCTAAATAAGACCCTTCTACTTCTAATACAATATCTGTCTGCTTAATCTCAACACACATTGACTCCTGCTGAGATAGAAGTGTTAAATTAGTAAGAAAAATGGTGCTTCTTTTAGTTAGCTGCTTTCTGCTCTACAAGCAAGATTTCTGTCTTCCAAAGTATAGCAACAGCAATGGGCATTATGAGTAGCAATCGCAGTGACTATCTTTCTCTTTGTGTTTTAAGCTACTTCAGTGTCTGTTAACTCAAAGCTCTTTACTTTCTTAAATATCCTGCCATGAATAGATGACACTAAGACTATAAATAACTGTAATTCCCTGCATCTGTATATAGTTTCCCTATGTTATACTGTAGGTAGTATGTGCCATCAGATGATCATTGCATCTTTATACTGTAATTCCAGATTGTATGTATTGCTGTTATTGTTTTGCTGTCCTACTCAGGACCTCCTTGCAAATGAGCTTGTGCTCAATGGAGCTTTCCTGGTGAAACAAATTAAAAAGTGGAGCCGATCCCACACAAGTGGGACTTCAGAGCAGCAGGCAGTGAGAGGTCACCAGGAGGGAGCAGTGACTCTCCCTCACCCTGCGGTCACCACCGATCAGCAGGGCAGGGCAGTGCTAAACAATAGCAATTCAGTGGGTGGGGAACTCCGCCTCCTTCATTTGCACTCTTCCAATAGCTGGAGGAGGCACAGAACCCAGAACACCACCACTGCTGCTTTAAAAGTGGAGCAGTCCAGGACAGCAGGGCAGTGGAGAGGTCACCAGGAGGAAGCTGTGACTCCCCTTCCCTTGCGCTCAGTAGCATCAGTGGAAGAGCTAAAGAACTCTTCAGGGCAAGTAACTCCGCCCTTCCAGCCACACTCCACCAATAGTCAGAGGAGGCGTGAACCCAGAACACCACCACTGCCACCTCTTTAAAAAGTGGAGCCAGTCCCACACAGAAAGACTTCAAGACAGCAGGACAGTGAAGAGGTCACCAGGGAGGAAGCTGTGACTCTCCCCTCCCCCTACGATCACCGCCGATCAACAGAGCAGTGTTGACTGTGAGTGCTTCATCAGGCAGGTATGCGTCTGGGATGCGCTGAAATCATACCTAAGTGGTGTGTGTGTGTGTGTGTGTGTATGTATGTATGTATGTATATATATATGTGTGTGTGTATGTATGCGTATATTTATACGTGTGTGTGTGTATATATATATATATATATATATATATATATATAAAAATCTTTGTAAAATCTTTATATATTATAGCATATTCAGTTCAAAAAAGAAGAAACAAGATTCAAAATCTGGATATTTTAGAACAGGAGTTGTCTAGGGTTGAAAATACACACACTCCAGTGGCAAGGCAGAACTAGCAAAGGATGAAGCAGCTGCATCTGAGCACAGACATGGAGGGCTTTATGCTGCCTCTCAGCAACCTCCTCCCAATCTCCATTGGTATCATCAGCAGAATTATCGGAGGGAGAAGACTGGTCTCAATAGAAAAGAAGGCGACTTTTAAATAAAATCCTAGCCACTGTAGAATGGATCGAGTCATCTCTTACAGACTTGAGGCAGGAGGTGAAAGTACTGGATAAAAAGTTTCAACTAATACTACATAGGTAACCAGAGTCGCAGAGGCCCAGGAAACAACAGAAAGGGTAGTCCTGTATCTCCTGCAGCAAGACAAGAAACTTACCGATCGCATGGAGAATCTTGAGACTAGAAATAGACGGAACAATTTTCAAATCCATGGTATTCCTGAGGGAGCCAAGGAGGGGTTTCCTACCATGATCGATTTTATACAGCATCTCCACGCACAACGCTTTCCCTCCTGGCAGATATCCACTTAGACATGGATAGAGCCCACCATTCGCTCTGCCCATGCCCGGCCAACCCAAATTCCAGACCTAGATCAGTGATCATACACATGGTCTTCTGTCAAGCCAAAGATATGATTTTACAGGAAGCCTGGAGATATAAAGAAATAACATTTCAGTCAACTGAAATCTTCTTCGATCAGGACTACTCACTGGCCTTGCAGGCTAAAAGGCAGACACTTCACCCAATTATCAAAGAGGTTCGAGAAAAAAAAAGGCGGTAATGCTCGGATTAACTACCCAGCATGCCTTAAAGTATATCTAGAAGACAGCCCAAAAATCTTTCCCTCCTTATTGAATGCAGCCGCTTTCCTAAAAAGTCATCATGTAACTGTGCCAGAATTTGAAATCAAGGCTGTCGAGAGGAAACTTCTGGGAATGCATGGTCAGTGGCAGGCCTAAACTTCGCCAAAGCAGCCCAAGGTCCCTTTTCAAAGATACTGGCTCCAGACTTCAATAAATTGGTAAAACGAGCTGGCAGGTCTAAACCCTCATCATCTAATGGCGTGTCAACCGATCAGCCTCAGTACCGTGCAACTGAAGCAGGGTCTGATGGAAGCTAAAAGGTACTAAATAGACCCTGAAGGGACATATGATGATAAAGCCATTAACATGTTATGGTCTATGATGACTGCCATGAATCTTTGCCTGTTTTACATAATATTGAGAGTGTAAAGGGAAGGCCTCGATAGCTGTTGCTAAGTGGGGGAGGCGAGGGGAGAAAAGCTGACTTCATTTTATTAAAAAAAAAAAAAGGGCGGCCCGTGGCGCTGAGGGGCTGAGGCGCCACCTTACCTCAAACCATGCTGGCGACCTGGGTCTGGAATGGACTTTGGTCGGTGGGTGGGAGAGGATTGAGCATCAGAAGGATGGCTCTCTCTCCTGGGGTGGGTTAGACTGATGTCTCGCTCTGTTAGTGGCCCCCGGTGGAGACCGGGAGCACTATAAGATGCGGCGCGACATCAGGGATGCCAGGAAAACGGCGAAAAAAAGTCCCGATTGGCCAGGATGATGGCAGAAGATCTGCTGACACCACCAAAGAGCTCTCAAGGAGCCTGACCGCCTCAGCAGCGCCCTGGGGATGAGAGAAAGAGTGTGCTGGCTGCCCAACTGGTGCCTTCCCCCTTGGAGGATGGGGACCCACTCGGTGAAGGGTCACGCCGAGCTAACCCTGGATTGGCTGTGATCTGAGGTAGGGGATTCCAAGAGAGGACAGTAAGTGGATGTCTGGGATCATGGCTGCCTGAAGGAACTGGCAGGTCGGGGCATGTAGGAGGGGATAAAGAAGTAATGCAAAAAAAAAAAAGGAAGGAGGGGGAAAGTGGAGAAAGACTGAGGGACTTCTCCTCTTTCCCTAATCAAGGGCACTATAGTTAAATCAAGCCTTGGAAGCCCTGGAGGGGACAGACGGGACGTATTTCAGAATTAAAATATTTCAATTCCTGGGCTGAACAGACCGCAGAGCATGGGCGTCGATCATACAACTAGCTCTCGAAGCGTCTTTTTCGCACTGGTGGTAATGTTTAACCACACAACAATATGGGTATCTGTCCTTTCTTCCTGTGTTTTAGGAAGGAATCTCAGACCCTTTCCACACTAACAAAGTGTGGAAAACAGACCTAGTTCTTCAGCTCTGTATCACATAAGCTTAGCGCTTCGATCTTGGAAGTACAAGGGGGAGGGGAAACACAAAAGGAGGGGACAAAACCTCTCATGCTAAGTACTTACTTGCCTGTTAAGTGTTTTTGAAGGGGTAGTCCTAAGTTTGTTCATAGTTTTAAAGTTACAAAAGTTATACAAGTTATGTTTGTGGCTTAGTCTCATGCTCGGCTCGAACAGGGGGTCTTACTTCCTTACGGGTCTGGAGCTCCAAGGGACACTATTAAATATCTGTACAAATGGAGGAATTACGGGTAATCTCCTATACCGTTAAAGAGCTTCACTCCCCAGTCAAAAGAACCAGGCTGCTAGCAGAATTAAAAAGATTAAAAGGGAATATTGTTTATCTACGAGAAATGCACCTAAACTCGTGGGAACACTCAAAATTGCGCAGACAATGGGTGACACATATACATCCTCAGCATCCAACCACAGAAAGTAGTTAGAGAGTAGCTATTCTAATCAAAAGAGGATACCACTCCAGATAGAGAGTGGAAGGAGGTATGGGCAGGCGTTATATTAGAATTTCAGGGACATTTGAGAGAACCTCCACTTTAACATCTTTGCCTCAAATCAGCGCTTCAATCCTTCCTAATGGAAATACTGCACAAAGTGGCAAAACTACCACCAGGGCAGATAATACTAGGTGGAGATTTCAATACTGTAATCAACCCCAACTTAGACCGCTCTTAAGGCAAGGTCACTAGCAATAAAAAGCCACAACTGTCCTTAATAATCTTTTAGAGGAACAGGGTCTTAAAGATGAGTGGCACACCTAGCATGGTAATGAGAAGGGCTATACATTTTATCTGGCCTCACAAAAGTCATACTCTAGAATCGACCTCTTCCTTACTCAAACCCAGTATATATACAGGACTGGAGATACAAAAGTTAATCACTTCACCATATCTGACCATACTCCATTGTCTTGGGGAATTCGATTCATTATCTCGGAAAGGACATATTTATGCAGACCTAATGTCTCCCTACTAAACAGTAAATTCTTTGTCAAACAATTCAAACAAAAAATTCAGAAAGTATACAATATTAATCCGGCACAGAGCTGCTCCATCTTAGCCACATGGGAAGCAATTAAAGCAGTTGTACTAGGGGGAACTGATTAGTTTTGCCTCAACCCCAAAAAAGTTGAAAGCCCTCGCTCTTAAACTGCTGAAGGAACTAGAAAAACTAGAAAACCAACACAAACTAAATCCTAACTCTCAGAGATCAGTAAGAAAACTGTATACAATTAGAGACCAGATAGCTAAGATGGGACACAAAAAAGCTGAAGGATCCCTTAGATTCTCAAACCATAAATATCAGGACATAGGTGGGCGAGTGTCTTGGTTGTTAGAATATATGGACTACGCAAGGAACAAGCATCAAGGTGGGTCTCACAAATTAAAAATAAGGAAAATCTGTCATGTCCATGGACTAGGCCCAAAGATATCGCTAACCAATTTAAAAACTTTTATCAAAAGCTATAGTCAGACAACAGCCCCCTGGAGGAGGCGATAGCAAGCACAAAAATGTTCCTAAGCAAGCTTTACCTGCCGAAACTGAGACGGTCAGCACAACAAGAATAAGTTCCAATATGACGGAGCAAGAAGTACTGACTGCGATTAAAAACTCTCCCATCACGTAAATCGCCCAGGCCAGACGGTTTTGGTCCTGAATTCTGTGAGTATTTAACAAAATCCCTATCTGCCATATTGGTTAGGGTTTTAACTCCTGCCTGGAGGAGGAGAGAGTCCCGCCCCCGCTCATGGGGCTATGCACCGATAGCTCTTTTACCAAAGCCCAACAGGCCCAAAGACCAATGTGAAGCCTATCGTCCAATCTCACTTTTAAATCAGAATCTTAATATCCTAACTAAGATCTTGGCTACCAGACTGCAAAAACGTATAGAGCAGATAATTCACGAACATCAAACCAGCTTCATCCCACATAGGTTGATGTTAGACAGTATTAGAAAATTGCTAAACATCATGCCCCATGGAACAAATCCACCTCTCCTCTGCTTACGGTTTTCTTAGATGCTGAAAAAGCATTTCACCGGCTTAATTGGTCCTACCTAAAAACAGTCATGGAACTTTATGGGTTGGGGGGGCAGTTCCTCCAGTGGGTCTCACCGTGCTATAAAACACCTTCCACCACAGTTAATGTTAAGGGAACAATTTCAGAAGCCTTCAGAATTAATAGGGGCTCTAGACAAGGTTGCCCATTATCCCCGCTCCTCTTTGCAGTAAGTCTTGAACCCTTTGCAGCTGCCATAAGGGAGTCTTAGGAAATCAAGGGTATAAGGATAGATCTTCAAACTTGTAAGATCTCTCTCTTCGCTGACGACACCCTGATCTACTTATCAGAACCAGAGTCATCCCTACCATACTTATTAGTCCTGTTGTCAACCTATGAAACGATATCTGGTTTTAAAATTAACAAAGAGAAATAAAAAGTGTTGTCTCTGGGAGGAGCCCCCCACCTTTGCTAATAATCCAACTCCCTTTTAAATGGGCCAAAGAAAAAGTGAAATTTCTGGATATTTGGATCCCCCAAAAGCTAGAAAAGTTATATACATGCAACTATACCCCCTACTTACCCAAATATATACCGATTTAAAGAGATGGGGATCACTTCCACTATCCTTCTCAAATAAAATAGACACAGTAAAACAAAACATACTTTCCAAGCTTGTGTTTCTATTCTCATCTCTACCAATCTCAGTCCATGTGAGAGAACAGAAAAATATTAAAAAAGAAAATATCAGACTTCATAAGGAATGGCTGTAGACCACGACTTCAATGGGTAGTGTTACTGGCCCCAAATATAGAGGGTGCATTCGGACTTCCATATTTTTCATCACAGTACATGTTAGCACAGTTAATGCCGGTACTTAAGATGGTCTCATATGCAGGGGGAACAGGTTGGTGCGCTATAGAAAGTGAGGCATTTTTTAAAGCTCCCCTTAGATACCTGCCATGGCTAATAACACCGCAAACCATCAACAAGATTAGTAACAAGTGGACAAGACATGCATGAGAAGTCTGGATGAAAGCTAGGCAGAGGTGGGAGATTTTGGAACCAGTATGGCATTATATCCCGCTCAAGCTCCTCCCAGGATTCCCAGTAAACAAGAAGGATGCTTGCTTTAATAGGTGGGAGAGGTTTGGACTGCAGACTCTAAGGCAGTTGGTGATGGGGACACAATCTGAGATTTTCAATCATTACAATCCCTTTACAACTTGCCCAAGCAGGACTTCTATAGGTATCTGCAATGCAGACACTATATTAATACAAGACTAGGAATTAGAGCCCTGCTGAGTGACCCATCCCCTGGCACAGCCACGGTACACAACAAGGCCTCTTTATCAGAAACCAAGAAGCTAGTCTCTTTATTGTACCCAGTACTACAAGAAAATGTGGGTAAATTGTAGCTCCAATGCATGGAAGGCGGGGGAAGATGAGTGATCTTAGGAACTGACAGAAGAACAGTGGAGAATATATGGGGCAGTGTCCACGAAACAACAACATCCAGTGCCTGGAGGGAGTTTCAATGGAAAGTATGCACTCGTTTTTTTGCAACACCAGTCATTACCAAACATTATGATATTACCAATTCTGATGTTTGCTGGAGGGAATGTGGGGAGAGGGGAACACACACCCATAATTTTTTGGGAAAACCTAATGGCTTTCTGGAGCTCAGTGGGACAAACAATACAGCAGATTTTACAAATTTCATGTGAGCTACATTTTGCTAATCTGGTTCTAGGGCTGGTGCCAGAAATACTTAGCAGAGCCACAGAAATTTATCTGTGCAGAATGTTAACAGTGGCTGCTTTGAACTTAAATTTTATTCAGCAGTTAATGACTTCTCTCTATTACATATTCATCACAAGAATAGGTCGGGATCATCCAATGTCGATACGTACAGTAACTGTGTAAGTTATACAAACTTAATAAAAATATAATTTAGCTTTTTGATTTGGTCACTTATACAGTTTATATAATGCATAAGATAACTTAATCATCTTCTCTTTTTACAGATTTCTGTAACCTAAACTAACAAGACATCAAAGAGAGAAACCCACATGACTGTCTCCATCCTATGACACCCACCGCCTCCCTCCAGTCCACCCTGGTTTCCCTGACCCATTCGATTACTTCAGCTGCTATATTTTTTACATAATGAAGTTGAAAAGCTAATACAAGAGTTAATTCTAACTTTTAAGAGAAAGAAAAAAAAAACAGTATTGTAAATAACAATAAATAAAGTTTATATAAAAAAGAAAGAGTGCTGTTGTTACTTCATACATTTGAATCCTAGTATTTCAGTTCCAGATGGGTGCACGGCCTAAAAAAGACAAAACTCCTATTGCCCCCCTCCACCATTTATATATTAAACAGTATGACCAAGGGCATGCAGAGGGAGGGAGGGAGGGAGTAGGGGAGGGTATAAGCAGCCCGGTCAGGGCTAAATGTATTCTGGGACTATCCGTTCACAAGGCCAAATTCCAGCTATATTCCTTAGCTTTGGAATGCGGGGATCCCCTGATTTCCTAGTACACCTGGGCACAAACGATTTGGAAGGGAACAGCGATCTGGAAATCCAGGCAAGGTTCCGGGAGCTAGCCAGGGTCTGCCATTCTATTGGGAGTTCAGTTTCTTTCTCTGTTTTGCAGCGTATAATATACCCCATACCTAGGGGAAAAAAGAATTATACAGAACTGTTTAAACTGCAAAATGAGTGTTTAGGTTAAAGTCCATAAGAACATCAAAAGAAAGCTCATACTAGTCAGTCCTCTTTGGAATCTGGAATCTGGTTGCGATGCATCCTGCTCCGTAGACTTGATGGCAAATTCAGCCTTGATCTTTTGGAGTCACTGACCTGCATCCTGAGGGTCAGTAAACGGCCACGGTTTGCCCCTGTATATAATGCATGGTCTGGCCAGGAGCAAGAAGGAATGTGCAATCCTGAGAGCCCAGAGACACTGTCGGGAGACATCAAAATGCTTCCGCCGGGCTCTGGTCTGATGAGAGGTCTGGATATAACTTAATGTCTGACCCATTAATCTCAAGCGGGTAGACAGCATGCTCAGCATTGATGATCAGGTCTCTAAATTCAGAACCAGAAGTTTTCATCAAGATGGTACGAGGATGAGATTGTGTCTGCAGTTGAACACTGGGGTTTACACGGTAGGCTTTTGTAAAAACTTTCCAGGCAAACCCCTCTGGCACAGATAACTTTTGTTGTAGCCATGGTAAAAGGATATCCAGCAAGTGAGTTTCCTCAGCAGAGGGTAGAAACTGCTGTTAGGGCCGTCGTGGTTCATTTGCCGGCATCAGGCACAGTCCCAGAGTGCTCTTTAATCACAGAGTCATGCGATTCCAGCTTTTTCAGAGTTTTTTCTATCTTCGAGTCCATGTCCCACATGGACTTCAGCATCGTCTGCTACGGGGCTTTGAGGACCCAGTAGGAGTATTAGCTGCTGTGTGTTTGGCGGATTCACCGGCCTTGTTAGCCGTCAACTGCTGCCCTTGCGAGGGTCCGGGTTGCTGCATCTTCTGGCGACCCATAACTTGTTTAGTATCAAAATATGCTGCAAAACGTTGTGCAGCTGGTTGAGTTGGAAAGCAAAAGTTCACTTTTTAAATGTGATATTCCCAAAAGTCCATTCCGAGTTGTGAGAGCTCGTGTGAGTTGTGACCTGCTGGGAAGATGGCTTTCTAGCGCCCTGTGCTGTTCTCTCTTAATTGTTCCTTGTTAAGGTTAATTTTTTTTGCAGTCAATTTCTTTCTCCTTTCCCGGGTGGCATACCTTCATGCCTGATCCCCCAGCCCTGTCCCCCGGTCGCGGCCTGTCGTCTGCTGTCGTCCACGGCTTGCCTCCCATGGTGGGGTGGCAGGGATCCCTCAACCTGCTGGAACGGATGCAGTGCGGAGATTACCTCTATTCTCGGGAACGGGACCTGCGAGGATCAGCTGTCATCATGCCGTACCCAGGACTCTTTTTCCTCTCCATCTCTCCTCCCCTTTCTAAGCGTCAGTGTGCTGTCCCCCAGCCATCGCTAGGGGCCAGTCAACACTGACTGCTGGTGGCTCCCTCCTCGGAGAAGGAGAGCAGTCCCTTGGACGATCGATCCTTCTCCTCCTCTACCAACCCTCGGCGGCCTGTGCTTGTTCCTGAACACAGGTCACCGGCATAGTGCCTCAGCCCTCTGCGCCACCGGGCCGGCAAGGTTAATTTAATTTATTTTTATTAATTTACTTTTCATGTGGCCTTGTATTTACTAATGTATATAAGGAACACATCTGTTAGTTGTGTTTTTCATGCCTTGATAAAGCGTGGTTGTGCAAAACTGTTGGCTTTTTATGTGGTCTGCACTCCTAAGTAGAATGCTGTTTGTGGAACTATTTTACGCTAATAAAAATAAACTATTCAGTATGCATGCACATTTTTTGATACATGGTAAGAGTGGTGTTTTGAGTCACTTCTGTTTGCTTGTAAGTGGTGTTATTTTGTAGTCTGCTCCACCACACTCATGGGTGCCTGATTTTTTTTCTAATTTTCAGTCTATATCCTACATCTCTTAATCCCACTACCATAAGATATTCAGGTACTTCCAACCCTGTACTACTTTCAGAGCTCATTTTAAGACTTGCCTGTTTAAAGAGTCCTACCAACTTGGAAGATGATGCTTTGAGTTGGAGTTTTGAATATGCTAATCTTTTTAAACATTTTAAATCTTATTTTATCTTTTATTGCTGCACTTTTGTACATTACTTTGAGATGCCTGCATGGATTGCATTTTATAAATTAAATTTGATTAATAAAGATACTGCTTTTGTGCAGATTTCTTCTGTAAATAAAATGGAGGGAGAAGAAGTCTGAACAATTAACATCCACCCGAAGGAAATAATCAGAATAGAAATGGGTTTGATGGGTTTAGTGTTCCATCTGAAGAGTGGCATTTTCACACGTTTGTCACAGACATCAGTGCTAAAGTGGGCATGCCTCTCTCCCCCCCTTCCTCCCTCCTTCTTCTTACTTTCCTTCCTCATTCTCAATACTTAAAACCTGGTTAAAGCCTGCTCTTTACATAATCAACTCACAGTTATCCCCTCCTAATCTCATATTATTTTATTTATTGTAATTCTGATGTAATCCAGTGATGTAATTCCGATGTTGTGGTGGTTCTTCATTGTTTGTAGTAAATCAACATGGAACCTTTGTAAATGAGTTAACAGATAAATAAATGAATCCATCTTCTCTCTTATTGTATATCAACTTCTGCTCCTGGATTCAAAGTCATGTCCCTTGGTTTACCCCATAATATCTGCTTGATCCTTGGTTTGCTAAATGGTAGTTTGGAGGAAAATCAAAAGATTAGACTGTGTATAATTTGCATCTGCTGGGTTTTTGTTCTGGGATTTAGGGTGAGGGCTAATACCATTGGAGAGGAAAATAAATTGCTGCTTTTTGCTTTTCTACAGGCTTTTTGGCAGCAGTTGTGCTATCAATTCCCTTTCCAGTTTCCTGACATCCAAACAAATCTCTTACTCAGAAGCCATAAAACAAGAATTTAAGCCTGCAAATGTTGGGGATTCCTTTGGACCAACGTAAGTATGAGCACTTCTAACATACATAGTAATGTAGTAATTTAAGGTGGGAAGGGGCTGTAGCTTGATCAAGTCCCCCTCTCACTTCATAAGCAGTGATTTGCAAGTATGTTGTGCAAACATGTACTAATTTATAGGAATTCCACATCCACTTGATAGCCGAGGATACTCTCTAAGTCCCTGGTAAGCAAATGTTTGCTAGGCAGACTTTGAAGGCCTGTACTGTCTTTGTTGGTAGGCTGTTTTATAGATTCACCACCCTCTAGGAGAAGAAGCACTGAGCCTTAGGGCATGTCCCCATATCCTGCTGGAGCCCACAAGATTAACCAGCTCTGTTTGACCTTAAATTGCTGAAAGAAGGGCTGTTGTGGACATTGGAATGCCGCAGACCAGCCTGAAAAACATTCCGCTCCCCATGCCAGGACATCAGAGGCAAAAAGTCAGGTGGTGAAGAGTGGGACAATGACAGCTCAGCTGTTTGGTAGTTAAGTGCCTTTTTACCACCAGAGGTGTGCGTATATATGACAGTCACAGCCTACCCTGGGAGTGTGGCATAGCTTGTTTTTATAAAATGCTATGAAAATCCTGTAACCATTTTGGTCGAAACACATCACGTGATCAGTGATTTTTTTTCTAACAACTGCACACCTCACATGAACTACAGTGCTCCCTCTTTTATCTGCCTACTTTGGTGCAGAGGTATTTTGGTGAATAACAGGGTGGCGGATAAGTGAGGGTGCATTAAAATACTGTCCGTGTCTGTGCTGGTGTTATTAGAAATCTACTGTACTGTATTTCTGGATTAATGAACATACAAGCATACAACATTTGGCAGAAAATGTATTTAACACTTTATTACTGTAAAAAATTAAAAAAATGTTTTTTAAAGGGACACTGTCAACCATCATATTATTTCTAGTTAAAAACCTACATTTTATGATTGCTTACCTTCTCTAAAATTCATTAATGTTGCTGTTTGTTTTGTCTGTCTCCTTGTTTAGTTGAACTGAAATGCATGGTAATGTATATTTATAAACAACGTTGTTTCATTTACAATCCTGGATCTGCTCTTACTGCAGACTTCCTGAGCATTACAAACATACCCAAACAGTGCAGTCACTCATGAGGCAGTAGCCTCCTAAACTCCTACTGCATCATGAGGGGCTAGACTACATTTGTGGGTGTTTCCAAGTCCAGAAAAGATGCAGTTGGAACTGATCAAGGAATGTAAACAAACCTTTGTGTGGTAACACCAGAATGGTGGGCAGTCTGTTTTTTTTACTTTTTAAAGAAAATAAGAGTCAGACTCAAACTGCCAGCTACATCAGCAATCTTTACAGAATGGTGACAGTCATAAAATGTGTTTTTTAAACTAGGGACACTTTGAGACTAAGGGGGTTGACAGTGTCCCTTTAAAGCATAGTGGAAAATAACTATAAGGTACAGTACTGTATAAATAGTAATGGCAGTACAGGCTTAGAAAGGTAGCAGAGCAGTTAGAAACACTGTAGAAATTAGCATTGCACATTATGCCAACTTGTAGTCCTTTGCTTTGCTCTAGTGGATGCAAGCAATTTAATCTTGCTAGCAAGTGCGAAGCGCTTTTGTACGTCTAACTCCTCTGTGAACTTGTATGATTCCAGGAACCTAAGGACTGTGTTAATAGCCTCTTTTGCCTCTTGCACAGAGGGGATTTTCTGGTCTGGGGTGTCATCCTCATCTGGTGTCTCATCAACTTGATCTGGTTCCTTCTCATTTCTAGCCATACTTACAATGTCTTCTTCAGTTAAGTTTCCAAAGAGCCCACATTCGTTTTCTAATCTGGCATAATCAGCTGCAGAAATTCTAAACTCAGCATAAATTGAAAGGACATCACCCACAATCGTTATTAGGGCATTCAGGTCACTGTCATCCTCCTCGTTAGTTGCTAAAGCAGCAGCTGTGTGTTATAATGCCAGTGTGTACCCAGCAATGTTTGATTGTGTCTGGTGCTACACAGTCCCAGGCAACCGTGATGTAACGGGACTGCGTCACTTATCAGTAGTGCCTGATCTTTGCCAGTGTCTGTGCAATCTATAAGATGTTGCAAATATTGCCTCCTATAGTGACTCTTGAAGGAAAACTCCACACATCCTGGTCTCCCACACCAGAAAAGCTAACCCTCTGGTTAAGCTTTTAACTGCAAGAGCAGCATTTTTCTCATGCCTCAACTTGCTGTATTTTAATTTTAAAAAGTCCTAAATCCAGAAGTACGGAGGATGCAGGGGGCGTTCCATTTGCTGAAAAGGTGCGGCAACGTACCACTTGCTTCAAGGAGGAAGTGCTGATGTGGCAGTGTCTTTGTTGAAGTGAGGACGGAAGTGTGAGACTGGGGAATGGGCCTCCTCCCCGGTCTTTATTTCTGATAGAGGCCTGAAAATGAGTACAGAGGAGCTTGTGGATCCAATGTCAGAGGAACAGAGAAATGGAGATCAAGATATGGAAAGAAAAACAGAAATAGGAAGTACTTTTTCTGTGGAGACGGTGAAAGAGAAAACTTCAACTGTAAGTAAAAAAAAAAAAAAAACCATTGTTTAATGCAAGTCAGGCTGAGGAAAATGTTAATGGAGCCAAGTCTAAAACTTATATTGCTGTAGAAAGCGAAGTGACTGAGTCAAGCTCCTGTCACAATCAGCTGAGGAATGATGACTCAGAGGCACCAAAACAAGCCGCTGAAACTAGCAAGAAAGCAGTGAAAGTGACAGCCTTGAAGGGAAAGGCAAAAACAGGTGGGAAACAGCTTGGCCTAAGAGGGGCTGGGGGGAATACTGTTACAAGTAAAGGAGAAGGAAAAGGAAACATGAGTGAAACAGAAATGCAGGAAGGGCCTGAAATAAAAACAGAGAAACAAGCTCCTCATGGAGAGAATAAGGAATAACAAAAGATTGTGGAGAGCTCAATAGAAGAAACCTTTAAAGATTTCTCTGATACGCCAGAGTGAGTGACAGAAGTATTGTTACAGGCAGGATGGAGGAGGAAAACAGATGGGTCTGGATGGGACCCAAATAGGCCTGGGACTTCAAAAGATACTGTTATCTTAGAAAAAGAGAAGAATGAGATTTCGGAAGAACCTAATGAAAATAAGGAAGAAAGTAAACAAAAAGACACAACAATGGAGGAAGATAAAACAAAAGACATATTTATTGAAGGTACAGATGAAGAAAATGAAGAGTCTTCTATGCAGTAGCGGCTCTAGCCACAAATGGTTACCAGGGCACAACTGGGGCACAACAGATGGCAGCCAGGGCACTGATATATTATTACTATGGGGGAAGCTCTGCACCACATGGGGCACCAACTGGGGCACAGCATTTTTTTTACTGGGGCATGTGCCCTGGCGGGCCCTGGTGTAGAGCCGCCACTGCTTCTATGGACTTAGAACAAAAAGAATCTTAACAGGTAAGGAGGAAGAGGGAGGTCAGAAAGAAAAGCCATGGGGTGGAAACACAAAGGAGGAATTATTTCCTGAAGACACTAAACCACAGCAGGCCAAAAGGCGGAATGCGGTGAGATTAAGATTCAAAGGGCCTTCAAGTGATATGCCAGATAGAATTTTTGTGGGAAGACAACTTTTAATGGATAGCATGAAATGTTATCCTTACGAAATTTATGCGCTCATCCATGTACCAGGTACTACAGAGTTTGATGTAAGTTTTAAACATGCTGGAGGCCGTGATCGTTTTTGGAAGCTGTATCACCAAATGAGAAACACAGATTTATGTAAGGATTTTACTGTTATTCCCTTAATGAAAGCAGCATTTAAAATTGTAACTGTGCTTTTTTGGAATGAAGGAGTAAATGTTGTGGACATTAACTTTTGGACAAACAAAGGAGTGTCGTGCATGGCCCACCAGAGCCTATACTGGATGAAAATTGTTTATGGACAGGTGGATGGAAATACACAATAACACTGAAACATAAAGAAGGGGAAATACAACATCTACCAAACTGTTTTTTTCTAGGTCAGGATAGAGGCATTGTGTTCTATGTAGGCCAGCCTCGGGCCTGCTACAAGTGTGGAGAGAGAGGACACCTTAGTAGTGTATGTGGGAAAGTTAAATGTGGATTATGTGGCAAGATTGGACATTTTGGTGAAGAGTGCATAAATAAAGTCAGATGCAATCTGTGTGAAGAAGAAGGACATATTTTTCCAAAATGTCCCTGGGCATCGCATCATAGTCCTGATATTGGAGAAAGAGCAGAACAAGATGTTTATTTGGCTGTGGCACAGAAAGAAAGAAAAACATATTGACAAAGTAGTGTTAGAGGTTCTACAAAAAGAAATAGAAAGAGATATAGAAAATAAAGACAGCAAGAATATAGAAAAAGAAAATGGTCCCCAACGTTTATCACAGGAAGCGGAAGGTGTACACCAGATGGAGACTGAAAAGAAAAAAGGACATATATGACATGAAGGAAAACAAGGAAAAGAAACAGGATATACTATGGTCACCAGGTCTAGGAAAAAAGACAGGCCTAAAGCAAAACGAGCACTTGTTCTGGAAAAAGACAGGGAAGGAGTAGAATTAACACATATGTATACGTTACTCCAGGACAAGGAATGGTCTACTATGGATGAAGGATCTGAACACTCTTTTTTAGATCTCTCAGAAGAAGAAGATGGAGAAAATGGGGATACAACAGATACACAAGTATCGAGGAAAAAAAATCAGGAGATGCAGGATAAATGAAAAGTTTTCTTAAAACAAACTGAATGGAGAGTTTAAAATGTCTGTCACTTAATTTTAATAGTTTAAAAAAAAGAAGGAAAAGACGGGTATCATTTAAACTTCTACATGAATTAAAAATGATATTTATATTCTGCAGGATACAAGATTACACACCATTGAAGAAATACACCTAGCCCAGAAAGATTGGTTATGGGGGCCTTCGTTATGGTCCATCGGGACAGAGAGATGTTCAGGGGTGGGGGTTGCTTTTGTGATGCATGAAGTTCAAATTCTGAAGGTTTTTGATTTAGTTCCAGGAAGAGTGTGTATAGTGGATAGCATTATTAAAAATACTACAGTTAGGACTATTGTAATTTACAATCTACAAGGAAAAAAGAAAGAAACAAAATAATGGACAAAATAGAATCTTTTTTACATACCACTAAGATAGTAATATGGGGGGGATTTTAATTGTGGATTATTGAGCACAGATTGGGGGAGAACAACATCTAAGATACATTGTGACACTAATTTTTTAAGGAAATATTAGAAAATGCAGGGATGGAAGATGATTATACTAACTTAAAAAAAAAGGGGGGGAACATACATATTTTAGAGGTACACTTTCAACCAGGATTGATTTCTGGATGGTGCAAAAAAACATCAGAGTCTTTAGGATTAGAACCATTCCGGTTGAAATTTCGGACCATATGGCTGTGGAGATAGAAATAGATTTAAGAAACAGAATAAAGATGGATAAAGGATACTGGAAGATGAATCTGGCTAAATTAGAAGAGGAATATTGTAAACAAAAAAATTAAAATTTTTACAGAATAGAACAACAGTTTTAGAATTGTATGATAGGGTATCAGAATGGTGGGAGGATGTTAAATATGACATAAAACAGGAAAAAGGACATATACGACATGAAGGAAAACAAGGAAAAGAAACAGGATATACTATGGTCACCAGGTCTAGGAAAACAGACAGGCCTGAAGCAAAACAAGCACTTGTTCTGGAAAAAGACAGGGAAGGAGTAGAATTAACACATAGGTATATGTTACTCCAGGACAAGGAATGGTCTACTATGGATGAAGGATCTGAACACTCTTTTTTAGATCTCTGAGAAGAAGAAGATGGAGAAAATGGGGATACAACAGATACACAAGTATCGAGGAAAAAAAATCAGGAGATGCAGGATAAATAAAAATTTTTCTTAAAACAAACCGAATGGAGAGTTTATAATGTCTGGCACTTAATTTTAATAGTTAAATATGACATAAAATAGCTTATGATCGAGGAAGGACAACATACAGAAGCAGTAAAATATCAGAAGTATTTGGGTCTAAGAACTAGACTGTATAAACTTATGACTAGGCAGGTGAAGGAAAAGGTAGATGAGTGAGAACAAATGAATATGAATAAAAGGGAGATGGAACAATACCCATATGATAGAGTTAAATCATTAATAATGGAACAACGAAGTGGTACTCGGGGGACAAAATGCCATACAAATCCATATGACAGTCATAGAGAAAGAATAGAAAATTGGGTTATGAGAGAATTACAAGATCAAAAGGGACAGGTATATACTGATGTTTCAAGTATTAAAAGCATTTTGCAAGAGTTTTTAAAAGGAAAATACCAACAGTCGGGGAGAAAGAAATGAGGGATTTTTTCAGGCATTTAATTTACCAACTTTGGAAGAAAAGGGAAGCAGAAGCAATAGATACATTCATTAAAAAGAGGCAATTAAAGCTTTGTCCAACAATATAGCGCCAGGGTGGATGGGATCCCTAATGTATTTTATAAACTTTTCGAAGAACAAATTGCTCCCATACTTACAAAGGTGTATAATGGTATCTTGGAGGTGATGAAATGGTTGGAAGTATGAATATAGGAATTACTATTTTCTTATATAAAATAGGAGATAGAGACCAGCTTAAAAACTGGAGGCCTATCAGTTTACTAACTGCTGACTATAAAATTTTAGCTAAGATAATACATAATAGGTTAAGAACTTTTTCAGATAAATTAATAATGCAAACACAGATGTGTGCAATACCTGGTAGAAACATTCAGCAGAATCTAATTTATTTAAGGGAAATCTTTAATAAAGGACAAGAAAATTTATTGCAGGGATATGTTTATTCCTTAGAGCAAGAAACTGCCTTTGACGTTGTTAAGCATCAGTATATATGAGTCATCTTAAAAGAATTTCTTATTCCGTCAGAATTAGTTAGCTTAATTCAAGCGATGTATAAAAATGCACAGGCATGCCCTATGGTAAATGGTCATTTAGGAATCCCGTTATATATTAAGAATGGGGTACCTCGGGGTGCTCTTTAAGCCCCTTACTGTATGTATTTTGCTTAGATCCCATCCTAAAATTAGAAGCAGATAGTAAAATAAAAAAAATAGTATGGGAAGGTAAGGGATTAAATAAAACAAGCATATATGCAGATGACTGTATAGTTTTAGTTAAGGATCAAAAAGTGGGGGATAGAGTAGTAAATTTTATAGAGAAACGGGAGTCAAAATAAATCAAGGCAAAAGTGTAGCTTATCCTTTAGGTAAAGTTGATGTTGGAAAAAATAAAGGGAAACTAGGTTTAGTTAGTGGAAGCATAAACATTTTGGGGATTCACTTTGGAGGTCAGGGGTAATGCAACAAAATTGGGATGAAAAATATGAAATAGCTCAGAAGAAAGTACAAAAATGGAGGAAATGGAGCATGATGCGGGAAAAATGAATATATCTACTTAAAACTTTTATAGCGCCTATATTTCTTTTTGTAGCATACATTTTTCCGGTTCCATTTAATGTGCAAACAAAAATACTAGGGTTATTTTTTCAGTTATTGTGGGGTAGTAAACTAAACCAGATAAGAAGGGGGATTACATATAGAGCAGTAAAGGATGGGGGGTGGGGCTAAATATGATAAATCTCATAGTTTTTTATATCAATATCTTCATTTTTTCTAACTTGGTGCCATTAATAAAAGGAGAAAATAATGTTTGGTCAGCACTATCAAAGCAATGGATTGAAGGTTTGATTTAAAAATATTGGAGAAAAAAGGGAATATATTTGGGGTAAAAAGTGGTCGGTATATATGGAAACGGGAAGGAAATGCTTAAGACAGTGTGGGAGGGTAACGGTGGACTGGTTAATTAATAAGAATAGAAAACAGATGTATAAGGAAATTATGGAAAGATATTTTTGGGAACAACCAGTATTTAAGGTTGGAAAGGAAATAAGTGTGTCTAGAATTTTGGAGGTAACCTTAGAAAAAAGGATTCCAGAAAAAATGAAAGAGGTAACATGGATGTATGAAGCATTTATTTTTTGAGCGTAGTTTTATTAAACCTTTTTGGGAAATGGTAGCAAACTATTGGGGAATGAAGGTTTCTAAAGGCATGACTTAACAAAAGAGTGGGATGAATTAAATAAAAATACAGTTTATGTTATATTGGCAACACTGCAATGGGTGATATGGCAAAATAGATGTGCTAGGTTTTTGCAGAAGAGAGAGTTAACTGTGCAGGACTTATATTTTAAATTCCAGGATGAAATTGGCAATATTTTTCAAGATGAATGTAAAATGTTGACAGAAGCAAAAGCAAGAGAGTTGTGGAAAAATGTTACTGGGATTGAGTAAATAAATTTTTGATGTTTGTAACAAAGTTGTACTAAAATTGTATGGTTTTGTTTTTAAATAAAAACTTCCCCTACTCTTTTCAATAAGTGCCATGGGATCTTTAACATCCACCTGAACTACCACCAGAACAGGCAGATGGGACCTCGGTTTAATGTCTCATCCGAAAGATGGCACCTCAGAAGTGCAGCACCCCCCTCATGCTGCACTACAGTATCAGTATTGGGATATTAAGTGCCAGGTGTGGGAATTAAACCCACAGGCCTCTGACAGCCCTCTGATCTCCCAGCCTCAGAGGCGAGTGTGCTACCTGCTGAGCCACTGACACTGTTTTGCAGGATGTGACATAATCTCTATGCCATGGGAAATGCAGCACACTTGCCTGCACCTCAGTCGCACATTGAATTAAGCAATAAGGCATGACGGGGTTGTGTTATGGTGGGATAATGGCTCACTTCAGGTGGGTTGAAGCACGAGGCATAGCTGAGTGCTTCCACCACCTGAGAAGGGCCATTAGCCCACTATAACACACCCCCTGGAGTGCCTTATTGTGATTATGAAATGGGTAATTTTTTTGTAAATGTTATGCCTTTTTTAAACATTTTACTTTTAGCTGGGCTGTTGTGCTGGGGTAATGGCCCAGCTGAAAGCTGCTCTTGGCCAATCAGGAGCCGGCATTCTTTCTACCCATTTCATAATGTGTGTTTGCTTAGCAGGCAAAGGATTTGTAGTTCAAATCCTGGCAGGCACTTAAACTGTTTTTTTCAAAAAAATTTTTTGTAAAATGGAAACTCACTTCATTGGTGCTTCATGGTGGTATGAAGTGGAATAGTAAATGATATGAGAAGTACATTTAGCTAAGAACATCAGTTTGTGAGGCAAATTCCTGCTGGGAGTAGATCCCCACTGCCTGTTTTGCAGGTTGTGATTTAACATCTAAAATGAGAATATGGTCATTATGAGATATATCTGTGATTTATTAAATATAATCACAGATATATCTTATAATGACGATATTCTCATTTTAGGCAGCTTTAATATGCCTGGTATTAATTGGAATCTTTGCACAGGCAATAATAATCATGATAAATTATTTCTGAATTCAATTATTGATCTGAGACTGCATCAATTAGTTAGTCAGTCTACTCAAAGTAATAATACATTGGACCTAGTAATATCAAATGAGGGTTTCAAAGTCTCTGATATAAACATTATGGCCCCCATTGGCAATAGTGACCACAACTCCTTATTTTTTAATATCCCTCTACATATTCCTAAGATTACCAATAACACCAAATATAAGGATTATAGAAAAGCTAATTTCATACAGATTAACACAGAATTAAACAAAATTAACTGGACAGAACTGTTTAGGGGCAAATATGTCAATAAAGCATACGAATGTCTGATTAATACTATACACCATCTAGAAGACTTAAGTTCCCTTAAAATTAAAATATAATAACAAAGGTAAAATCCCTGTTTGGTGCAACAAAACCATTGATAAACAAATAAAAACTAAGGAGCGCTTATTTAAGAAACTAAAAAAAGATCCTTGTTTATCCCTGAGACTTAAATACAAAACTGCTGTGTCTGCATTAAAAAAGGTAATTAAAACTGCTAGGCTTAGATTTGAGTTCAACCTAGCTCACTCTAAATCTAATCAGAAATGTTTGTATTCTTATATCAATGGTAACAAGGGGAGTATTAGACAAATAGGTCCACTTTGTGACAATGGAATTACTTTAACATCTAATAAGGAGATGGCTGACCACTTTAACAGATACTTCTGTTCTGTCTTTGATCAACCCCATAACTCCCACTAATCCAAATACTAGAAATGACTCCCCCATTCCCTTATTTGATCTTTCTGAAATTAAGAACACGCTATTATGTGTTAAAAGATCTAGTTCAGGTCCTGATAACATCAACACTATATTTCTCCTAGAAACGTTAGATTCAATTGCAATCCCACTTCAAGTGCTATTTAATAAATCTTTACTAGATAATGAAATACCTGATGTTTGGCGTAAAGCCATAGTTACACCAGTTTTCAAGAAGGGGAACAAGTTCAATGTTCAGAACTATCGACTGATTAGTCTGACCTCCATTTTAGGAAAAGTTATGGAATGTTTAATTAAATCTAGATTGGAGAATATAATTGAACAATTGATATTTCTGACAACTCACAATATGGTTTTAAGTCTGGCCTTTCATGTAAAACTAATCTCATATCTTTCTATCACAAAATAAGTAAGTTACTGGATAACAAAACAACATACTAGCAGATGTATTATTGTTCAGTTTCAGTAAGGCCTTTGATCATGTGTCGCATTCCTTGTTGATTAATAAACTTCACAATTTGAATTTGAAAATTCCTTCACTTTTGGTTACTTGGATATCTCAACGGTTATTCAATCGTACTCAGTTCATTAGAATTAATGGAGCATATTCTTTCTCTGGTAGCGTTACAAGTGGAG
The DNA here is from genome assembly GCA_016271365.2 of Neoceratodus forsteri. Lineage (NCBI taxonomy): Eukaryota > Metazoa > Chordata > Ceratodontiformes > Ceratodontidae > Neoceratodus > Neoceratodus forsteri. The sequence continues at coordinate 1,721,378,346 of CM028129.1, read as the reverse complement.
TCCCTCAGGGCTCCATGCTGGGGCCTGTCCTCTTTAATCTTTTCATTCTTGATATGGATATTATTTCTAATAACTACCTTTCTAAATTTGCAGATGATACAAAACTTGGAGGTAGAGTTGATACTTCAGCTAATAGTCAACTCCTTGAGCAAGATCTATTCTCTGTCGAACAATGGACTAACAAAAACTCAGTGTTCTTTAACATCGATAAATGCAAGGTTTTACATTTTGGTAGGAACAACACATCTCATAAATACTATTTAGACAACCAATAACTTAAATCATCTACTTGTGAAAGAGATCTCGGTATTATGATCAACACTAAACTGTCATCTAGTGACCATTGCATCAAAGTAGCTAGAACATCTAATATAATTTTGAGACAGATTAATAAAACCTTTATCAGTAAATCTGAGCACTATTTAGTACCATTGTACAGAGCCTATATTAGACCTCATTTGGACTACGGTTCTCCCTTCTGGAGTCCTGATCTTAAAAGCTGATATAAATTGTCTAGAGCAAGTTCAAAGGAGGCTTACTAAATCTATTCCCAGATTAAGCAATAAATATTACAATACAAGACTCACGGAAACAAAGCTCTATCCGTTATTTTTGAGAAGGCAAAGGGGCGATCTGCTACTTATCCACAAGCTAGTACATAATCCCATGCTGCTCAAGATATGTGGACTATCATTAGCCAACAAGAGAATTGTGGGAATACTACATGCTAAGCAATTAAATATTGACTGGCTAATACAAAAAAATATGAATATTTTCAACATAAGAGCAGCAACATGTTGGAACTCCTTGCTACAGGCAATTGTAGATGCAGCTAGCTTTGATGCCTTTAAATCTAGTTTTGATTCTTGGCTATTTGCACAATAATTTGTATAATATCCCACTGTTGTGGGAGGACAATCTTGATGGGCCTTGTGCCTTCTTTTGTCCTATACTATCCAGTAAATCTACATGACAGGAACTGAAGTTCCCTTACCTACTGCTCAGTGGCACGCTGAATGTGTGTTCGCTAAACAGGTGAAGGATCAGTGGTTTGAATCCAGGTACAGTATGCTGTATTTTAATGTATAATTATTTCACACTTTACAGAACTAATTTGGCACCTGCAGTACCATTGGTACTTTGATTTTATTTGAACCAAGTTTAATGCTTGAGTTTAAGTAACTGTCAAAATGTTTATAGGAGAGTCTTTCAGGGACTATTTTTAAAGAGTTGCCAGTACTTGGGAAGCCTTGAAAATAAAATGGGAAGCAGGAGTAACACTGCACATATAAATATGCACACTGTGACCTGGTATCCATCAGGAGTAGTAGATCCTCCTCAGGAGGATCCCATTGGATCGCAGCTGTTAGGGGTGTCTGTGGGTAGACTAATCTTTCCTTGTGTTGTAAACTGGTGCCAGCAAATGATACATTTTTCATTTTAAAATAGAAATATAGCAGTGGCTACCACTTGGGGTGCGTATATTTAACACTTCATTAGGAAGCTGATATTTTTGGGTTACCTAATGGCTCAGTGGTGGCGTGTTGTGCCGTGTGTATAGGTGACTGAGGTTGGCGAGCAGACTTAGGTTGCTCGTATGGGCAGCTGCCATTTGGCAGTGTGACTTACCTAGCGAGGGCTTGAGGCAAATTCTGGTACTACAGTGCCCTCTGCAGTTGGGGCCAGGTAGTTTGTTATAACTCATGTTGCCTCGGATGTATTTGTCATAGAGTCGTAAATCAGGTCGCATAGGCAGACCAGGAGGAGTTATAACATTCACAAGTAACATTTTATTATCAGTAACAATAACATAGAAAAAATAAAATAAAATTGTACAGAATAGCTCTTCAAAAAGGCAGTAGAAACAAAAAAAAATCCTCCAACTGAGACGTTATTTTTCTGGAAAAACATTGCTGCCCATATACAAGATATTTTGGCCGGCATTTCAAACTCTGCATCCTGTTCTTGTAACTTACATTTTGTGAAAATAGGAGATATATCAAACTTTGTAACTTTCCTCACTGAGGCCAGCCTGAAGAGCACATCTAGTCCCAAGAGTTGCAACAAACTAATACATTTTGTCCCAGAGCTGGTGTCATGTTGACAGTTCTATAAACAAGCTTGTGGAAGTCAAAATGCATCTCAAGGTCAACCCCCTGTGTTCCAGATTATTATCCTTTCTAATAAAGCCAAAATGCTTTCTGCAATGATTTCAACAATATAATTATATACATTTTCAAATGAAGGGACCCCCGTTTCACATAAAGATTTACCTGCATTTTTTAATCACAGAGAAGCAAAGGGGGAAAGGAAGTATAGAAACAGCAAGTGAAGGAAGAAAGGGAGAAAAAAAAGAGGGAAATTGTGGGACCATTGGAGTGGCCAGTTCTGGAGTGGCGAATTCCTAGGTGTCACAAGAAAAATTTGTTTGCACAATCAGACAGGCAAAAGACAGACAAGAGGCAGAATAAAAAAGGATACAATAGATCCTTGTTTTTAACTCTCTCTGCATAACAAATGGGACAGAGTCTTACCCAATCCTGTCATAGTATTGTACATGTTTTTCAGTAAACATTACAAATATATATATGTGTGTGTGTGTGTGTGTGTGTGTGTGTGTGTGTGTGTGTGTGTGTGTGTGTGTGTGTGTATACACACACACACACACACGCACACAGAAAAAAACAGAAGCAATGAGGCAGGGAGCTTGCTTCATCTGCAGAGGCATGCTGTACATGTGCATAACCAACAAACAATTGCATCCATGCCAAAGGGAGGAGGGAGGACTTAGGAAGAAAATGTGAGAAGAAAATCCCAGTCCCCACTGAGAAAGATGGCTGCTAGCCGGCTCTCAGCGCAGTGCTGGGTCTGTCACTCATGATGCCAGCATCCCAGGTTCATGAATCAGCCTGAGTTGTCGAGGGTCGACTAAAGGAAGACTATTGAGCATCTCAGGGAATGATTTCCTTCTCTGGGAAGGGAATCAGTTCGATGTAGCCACAGCAGTGCCTCCTGGCAGACCCCAGGTTGCACTGCTGGGCAGCTCACCGGGGGGTTGAGTCCAGGTGGTAGCACGCTTGACGTGCATGTATGTCCCAGGCATCCTAGCATGCTGGCATCTCATGGGAGGGATAAGAAAACCAGGAAAAAAAGCCTCAGAGCAACCCTAGTAATTCCGAGCCTCACATCTCCTACGCATCACTGCCTCACAAACAACAATGGGTGGGTGGGGGTGTAGCTCCCCTTACCTCTGCCCTGCCTAGGAGAGTAAACAAAGGCTCCATGAAGAGAGAGTGAGTGTTGATGAGGTGCAGGGCTCTGTTGGGTTTTGTGAACTTCAGAAGGAACGAAGCACCGGAGAGAAGCAAGGGGCAAAAATTGTAAATGTATTTAAAAAAAAAAAGAGAGAGAGAATGATGGCTGTCAGTGTGTTCAGGCTTAACATCTTGTGCCCACCTGCCGGCAACTGGATCTGGGTTAGGGAGGTCTGCTTTCCCCTGGTCCCCCTGCCATGGAGGGAAGAACCAAGGGTGTTGCAGCAAGGGCAAGTTTAGCAGAGGATGGGGATGGGCAGTAGCTGGATACAGGCAGAAGGTATGGTGAGGCTGGAGGGATAAAAACCTCCATAGAAAAAAACTAAGACACACCTTTATTTTCAAATACTGATACTGCTTGAGAATGCTACTGCCTAGGGTCATTTAACCGTCCTATGTTGCTTCTGTTCGATAGATTGGTTCCCTTTCTGGCACTGCTTCTGTGTTTTGTGAGTCAATTGGCTAAATATAAATTTTATTGTAAACATTTTTATAGTTTACTAAAGGATACTCCCAGGAGAGTCTGTGCTAGTAGATGTAGGAGTAGTAAAATGTTGCCTCTAGTTGATTTTGGACTTTATTTCAGGTGGTGGACTTGCTGGTTTAAAGTAGAGCTCAGTATTCCCAAGGACTGGCATGGCAAAGAGGTCCATTTTGCATGGGAGAGTGATGGAGAGGGGCTGCTTTGGAGAGATGGACGGCCTGTTCAGGTGAGGAGGAAGCACTTAAATGTACTAAAGTCAGTTGCTTACAAGTTATATTTGTAATTTTTTACCAAGAAAAGCCCACTGACCTCTGCTAGCTCATTTCCAGGTACGTCCTGAGGGTGGGTTACATTGACCTAGTTTATTGAATGGAGGAATGATGACCATGACATGGGGGAACTCCCCCCCACTCTTCTTCGATAAGTGTCATGGGATCTTTTCACTTACACCTAGACAGTGATCAGATATGAGCAGACGAGATCTTGGATTAATGTCTTATATGAAAGATGATACCTCAGCAGTGCACCCCCGCCAACATACAGCACTACAGTGTCAGTAATTGATATTAGCCCAAGTTCCTGGTGTGAGACTAGAACCCATGATCATCTGATTTTCTTGACCTCAGAGGTGAGGTTGCAGCATACTGAGCCACTGACACTGGTGCTTTACCTACACAGGTGCATTGGATATCAATAAGTTAAAAGGGATTACATGGTCCTCCCTATGACCCAGAAGAATTGTGCTTTCATGACAGTGATCTTGGTTCAGGAGCGAACTAGTAAGCCAGAAGTCGGGCGGCCAGTTTGGGAGAACACTCTAGACCATATGTCCAAAAAGGTGTATGAGGCCTCGTCCTTAGGCCATCAGCAGGTGAATTCAGCCATTATGATGGCCGACTTTGCCCATGCTTTATTGGGTACGATGGACCAGGTTATCCCCTGGCTCTCGACTGACCTGCAGCTGCTGGTCAAATTAGTCCACGACCAGGGACGCGCAGTTGCTATGCAGCAGCTCTGAACAGCCCTGAACATTTGTGATTCTTGTGCAAGGTCCATGGCCACGGCAGTGGCTATACGTCACTGGCCATGGCAAAAAAGTTTGACTTACAGCCGACACTCAGGTTGGCGGACATTCTCTTTTTGAGCACCGACTTGTTCGGGCCCGACGATGATGGACATCTCACATGCATAGAGAAGTCCAGTGCCACTTTGGACTCCATCACGTTCTCTCAGAAGGACATCAAGGGGCAGAAACAGCGGAAGAAGCCCTTTCGGTTTCGGCCCTATTCCACGCCACCTGCCAGATCACCGCAGCCCCCGGTGGGTAACAGCATAACAGCAGGCTTGCTGACCCAAGTCGAAGCAAGTCTCCTCTGGTGCCAAGAAGCCTGGGGGTTGTGGGACTGCTGCTTCTTCTGTCAGTCCTGCTTCCACCTCCAAGCCTGCCCAGTGACAGGTCGGGGTGTGTCATTCTCCCGCTTGTGCTGTCCAGCCCAGGACCTCCTGTGGGGGTCCAGCTTCACTTCCACCTGGTCCGCCGCCACTTTGGAAAGGTGGGTGCTCGAGGTGGTTGGTCAGGGATTGTCTGTGGAGTTTGAGGCTTTCTCACCCAGCCAATCCCATGCCCCTCAGGAGACTGCGATATCTGGGGACTTGTCGTCTGCCCTTTTGGAGGACATTGCCCAGCTCCTCCACAAGGAGGCAGTGGCCCATGTCCTGGATGCCATGGACAGTTCGGGGTTAATCTCCAGATACTTTCTGGTTCTGAAACGGGGGGAGTTGATGCCCCATACTGGATCTGCATGACCTCCACAAAGATCTCAGGCCACATAAGTTCTGGATGGTCACTCTGCTACAGATCATTCCATCCCTAGAGCAGGGCTTGTGGTTCTGCTCTCTGGACCTCCAGGATGCCTTCTTCCACATCCCTATCCGACCTTGCCACCGGTGGTTCCTGCGGTTCTGCTCGGAAGGGATCCTGTATGAGTTCCAGGCCATGCTGTTTGGCTTCTCCTCGTCCCCCAGGGTTTTCACCAAGTGCATTGCAGAGGTGGCAGCCTTCCTGAGGTGCTGAGGTGTCCTGGTATACCCTTACCTGGACACCTGGCTGATGGCCAGTTCTTCCAGAGAGGAGGTGGAGCAGTCCAGGAATTTGACCCTCCTGACCTACTTGGCCCTAGCCCTCCTGTTTAACAAGGCCATATCGAGAAACAGTCCATAGCAGGTCATCCAGTTCATCGGGGTGGAGCTCGACTCCCTTCAGGCTAAGGCCCAACTCCTGGCGGACAGGGTGGAGGATCTTACCTTCTTTGGCCGATCATTTTGGGTTGGGCAAGTGGTCCTTGCCCAGGACTTCCTTCACCTTCTGGGGTACATGGCAGCCTGCACCAGTGTGGTCCCGTGAGTCTGCTGAAGGATGTGTCCCCTGCAGTGGGAGCTGGTCTGCCAGTGGTCTCGGCGCCTCGGACACCTTGACCAGCCAGTCTCTGTGACACAGCTGATGTGGAATGCCATCCAGTAGTGGCTTGTCCCAGCAGGAAGGAGTCCCATTCTTCTGCTCAGAGCTGACAGTCCTTCTCATGACAGATGCCTCACTGACGGTGTAGGGAGCCCACCTGGGGGATCACAGCGCTCACAGGTTTTGGACCCCCAAGGAGTCCTGATGTCACATCAGCCTGCTGGAACTCTGGGCTGTGCGCCTTGCTCTGACGGCCTTTGTCTGACGGTTCGGGATTCAGGTTGTTCAGGTCCAGATGGACAACACAACATCATTTACTACCTTAACAAGAAGGGTGGGATGCATTCCCTCCCGTTGTTCTGGGAAGCTCTCTGCATCTGGACCCTCGTGCACAGTCTGGGCAACAACTTTCTGGTGATTCATGTGGCCGGCATGTCCAACTAGCTGGCAGATACCCTCAGCTGACTGGATGAGGCGTCTCACGAGTGGTCCCTTCACCAGGACATAGTCAATCGCCTGTTCTCCCTTTGGGGCATTCCCTAGGTCAATCTTTTTGCCTCCCAGGAGAATGTGAAGCTGAGGCTGTTTTGTGCCTGCCCCTCTCAGTGCGGGACATTTCTTGGTGTTGCCTTCATGAGGCCCTGGACTCCAGGCCTCATGTACACTTTCCCTCCCTTTTCCCGATCCACAAGGTGCTACTCAAGGTATGGAGGGACAAGGTGCAGGTGATCCTGGTTGCTGTGGATTGGCTGCACCTGTTCTAGTACCACGATCTCCTCAGCCTTAGCAGCAGGCTCCTGTGGCGACTGCCTCTCCGCCCAGACCTGCTCTCTTGCCATTAGGGAAAGGTCCTACACCTGGACCCTTCAGTCCCTGCACCTGACAGCCTGGCTTGTGAGTGGCTAGAGTGCCAGGCTTTGGGTCTCTCCAACGAGGTCCTCCATGTCATTGAGGCTTCTTAGAAGGAGTCAACTCACTAGTGCTATGCCTTAAAGTGGAAGAGATTTTCCATTTGGTGCCAGGGCAAGGAGCTGGACCACTTGTCCTGCCCAGTGGTTAGCATCTTGGACTACCTGTGATCCCTCTCCTGGTCGGGCTTTCTGTCGACAACCTTCAAGGCAGCCATCTCTGCATACCGGACACGAGTTGTTATGCTGATGGTGGTGCAGGAGAAAGTGGTCAGTGCTTTTTCAAAAGCCTTGACCACTTGTCCACGGTGGTGCATGAACCACCATCACCTTGGGACTTGTTGCTGGTTCTGGCAATGCATATGGGCAAGCTGTTCAAACCCATGCACAGACGTGAGATGTCACACCTGTCATGGAAGACCACCTTCTTGGCGGCTGTCACCTCTGACAGAAGGATTAGTGAGCTCTAGGCACTTTCAGTGGAGTCTTCTTACCTGGTCTTCCACAAGGACGAGGTTGTCCTCCACCCCAACCCAAAGTTCCTCCCTGAGGTTGTTTTGGAGTTTCATCTTAACCAGGTGATTAACCTCCTGGATTATTTCACCAACCCAACCTCGGAGGCTGATCACAGGCTCTATACATTGGACCTGAGGCAAGTGCTCACTTACTATAAGGAGCACAGGCTGGCGTTTGGTGAGCAGTTCACCAGCTCTTTGTCACCTACACTCATGCCACACCTGGCACACTGGCAGTTAAGCACAAGATTGGTAGGTGGATCGTCTCCTGCATCAACCTCTGCTATAGGCTGGCTGGTAGGAAACCTCCCATTGGGCTTAGGGCTCATTCCACCAGACGTACTGCTGCCTCGGTGGCTGCTTCCAGGGACGTCCCCATCCAGGAGATCTGAAGGGCCGCTGCCTGGACGTCAGCACACACCTTCATCTCCCATCACCACATTGACCTTGAGTCACTCTGGGATGCTGGTTTTGGGGCCTTGGTTCTCCAGTCTCTCTTCCCTAAATAGTATGTGTGCGCCTTTCCCTCTTCTCCTGGAGAACTCAACTCAAATTTTATTTATAAAAAGCACAAATCAAACCAATATCTAACAAAGGGAGGCAGGAAGGAGGGAAAGGACAGCAAAGGCTCAAACTGAAGAGAGGCCTGCCCAAGGGGGTCAAAAACCAGAGAGATGACTTTCTTCAGGTACATGATTGAAAGGAGGAAGGCAAGTGGTGGTATAGTGAGGATCAGGAGACCAGGGGTGAGGGGACTGTATAGAAGAAGAAGATCAATAGAAGCTAAAATTTAAAACAAATACTTGCTTGGTCTTCACAGTGGGGTTATGGACTGGACATGCATTAACAAGCACAGGGAGGACTTAAGTCCATTTACGGAAGAGAGAGTATGTCAGGACTTAGAAGCTGTAAAGGAAAACAAGACAATGGGGCTAGACGGGATCCACCCAAGGGTACTAAAGGAACTGAATATGGTGCTAGCCGCCCCCCTGGCAACACTAGTCAGCACCTCATTGGAGATGGGGTGGTTCCAGAGGAGGAGAGGAGGGCTGATGTAGTCCCTCTGCACAGGAGTACCTTGGAGTACTCAGGGGCCCCCCAGTATGTCCATGGCTACCTTCGTAAAGGGTTCATCAATAATAGGCAAGGGCACCAAAGCCGACTTAGCCTTGTCCCCTGCCTTTCCAACCCTCTGGCACTGTGGACACGTCCGACAGTATTTTGCCACATCTGTGTACATAATCGGCCAAAAGAAGTTGTTGGTGAGATGCCTTTTAGTGCGGTTAACAGCCAGGTGGCCTGAAAAAGGGATGTCATGGGCCAGGGCCAAAAGCTGCTTGCAGTAGTCCCGGTAGACTACCAGCTGCCGGAAAACCTCTCCCTCTAACCCCCTCTGTGGTGTACACTCCCTGTACAATAGCCCATTCTCTCAGTAAACGTACTTTTGTGCCCCCCTGGGAGTCCTCAGCACTATCTGCTATCTCTGTGTTTCTGGAGGGTAGGATCAGCCAACAAAGCCCTGCCCAGCTTCTGCCGTCTGACCCTCCCCGACTCCCCTTCAGGAGGAAATCTGCCCCTGGCTGATGCCTTCTCTGTTTGTAGCTGGAGCTCAGGGCTGCTACTCCTAGCAAGTCCGTCACCCACACTAGCCGCTTCCTCAGCTGCTGAGGGAGGGTTAGCACAGGCTGCATTGGCCTCTCCTCGCCCTCAGAAGCTTGCCCTTGTGCCTGACTACAGGTAGTAACACACACTAGGTTTTTCTGTGGTCAAAATGATTCCGCATGATCAATCCCAGGAAGATCAGGTACAATTTCTACTTCGCGTATACCATGGCCATCTTCCCAGCTCAGGAAGACTCGAGCCATTGGCACTTGGACCACTGGACCCGTGACTCCCCGAATCTTTAAAAAACTGCCACAGCAGAATCTGCTCTGCCTGGATCAAATCATGCCTCACCATGGAGATGGAAGCACTAGTGTCCCTCAATCCCTGTGTTAATGTCTGACCCTCCCCGACTCTCCTTCAGGAGGAAATCTGCCCCCGGCTGATGCCTTCTCGGTTTGCAGCTGGAGCTCAGGGCTTCTACTGCTGGCTAGCCCCTCACCCGCACTAGCCGCGTCCTCAGCTGCTGAGGAGGGTTAACATAGGCTGTGTTGCCCTCTCTCCTCACCCTCAGAAGCTTGCCCTTTGGCCTGACTACAGGTAGTAACACACGCTAGGTTTTTCCTGTGGTCAGAATCATTCCCCATGATCGCATCCACAGGAAGATCAGGTACAATTTCCACTTCCACTATACCATGGCCACCTTCCTAGCTCAGGAAGACCCGAGCCATTGGCACTTGGATCACTGGACCCGTGACTCCCTGAGTCTTGGAAAACTGCTACGGCAGAATCTGCTCTGCCTGGATCAGATCCTGCCTCACCATGGAGATGGAGGTGCTGGTGTCCCTCAATCCCTGTGTTGCTGTCCCATTAACTAGGATAGGGTGCATATGCATGGAGGAGTTTAGTGGCACTACAGTGTGTGGGCAGGCTGCTGTCTGCTGGGTACTATCTTGATCACCCCTTCCCCCAGGCTTTTGCCCTTTGCCCATGTTTTTAGGGCAGTCGTAGGACAAATGCCCCTTTCTCTGGCAAATCCAGCATTTCTTTTCTCTCGGCTCCTTGTTCCCCTTAAGACTGGTGCCTGGCTCCTTGTTCCCCTCAGGACCAGTGGGTTCTGTTTTAGGCTCGGGTATAGGCTGGTTTATTTTATGCTACCCTCCCTGGGTTCCCTTAAAACCATGTGCTGCCCCACCCCCTTTGTTCCTACGCTGTGTGTGTGGTCTGCTTGCCACGTACAAATCAGCACTTTCTACTGCCTCACTATCGGAGTTGCATGCCCGGTCCAGTAGCCACACACGCAGGTCCTCAGGTACAATTTTACAAAATTGGTCCCTAACAAACAAATCTTTCATGTGCTGTACAGTCCTAGCTTTAGCCTCATCCACCCAACGGTCTAGATAGGCACACATTTGGACATGCAATTCTACATAGCTGTCTCCTGGCCCTTTTCTTAATTCTCTGCATTTTTGCCTATAAGTCTCAGAAATCGGTTCAAAACATTTCAATAACACCCTTTTAACTTTATCATAGTCCATACAATCCTCATCATCCATTCTAGCAAATGCATGCAAAGCACGGCCAGTTAGCAGTGGTGTACGGTGGGTCATCCCTGAAGCCCTGCTCAATTTAAACTGCACACATACTCTGTCAAACGATTTTAAAAGCAAATCAAGATCAGTTAATTGTGGCTTCGTGGGTTGGCCCCCCCATGCCACTATTTATGATTTGCTGCTGTGTTTGCTGGTGCAGTTTCACCATCTCGATCTGGTGCTGTTGTCTTTGGATCTCATGCCGTCGTTCTTTCTCTCTTTCCACCCATTCCTTCTCTCTTTCCTCCTTCATCAGGATTTCATGCTGCAAAAAAAACATACAAATCCACCACATGGATGGGTGTGCTAAGAGGACAACTGAACTAGGAAGGTTGGAAAACTCCAGCACTATAAGAACACGTGCACAAAGACAGTAAAATTTATAATCAAAGATTTTTATCGCTAAAGGGTGCAAAACGGCCTCTTGCCAGGGGACACACAGCGAGACCCACTTCCTCCAACCAGTTTCACCTGTAAGCGTCATCAGGAAGTGGCAATCACATGCTAATATTTTAAGTGCTTGATTTAAAGGGATAGTAGCATAAAAACATAATGTGTAACATATAAATAACATATAATAAATACAAACAAAGCACCATGTGTATATATAAAAAAACCTTATCAGTAAAATTGAATACATTAGTGACAAGCGTATTATGACAAATATGACATTTCATTCTACCTAAATATCTCTATGTAAAATTGGAGCACATTTGCACAAATATGATACAGCCCAACATAGTGGAATTTATTTATTACCAGTATGCTACGATTTATGAGAACCTAATTTTCTATGTATTGTTTTGTGTGTGTGTGTGTGTGTGTGGATATATATGTATATATATATATATATATATCCACACACACACACAGTGGTATGAAAAAGTATTTGCCCCCTTCCTGATATTCTCTATTATTGCATATTTGTCACACTGGGTGTTTTCAGGTCTTTAGACAAAATGTAATATTAGATAAAGGGAACCTGAGTGAACAAATAACACTTGTTTTTTTACTTATTTCATTTATTTAATGAAAACAGTTAACCAACATCCAACTGGTACTGTGTGAAAAAGTAATTGCCCCTTGACTTAGCAACTGGTTACGCCACCTTCTTGCATGCAATGACTGCAACCAAACGCTTCCTATAATTCAATATCAGTCTTTCACATCGCTGTGGAGGAATTTTAGCCCACTCTTCCTCATAGAACTGCTTTAATTCAGTAACATTGGTAGGTTTCGAGCATGAACTGCTTGTTTCAGGTCCTGCCGCATCTCTATTGGGTTTAGGTCTGGACTTTGACTAGGCCACTCAAAACTTTAATTTTACTTCTTTTCAGCCATTCTGATGTGGACTTGCTTTCGTGTTTTGGATCATTGTCTTGCTGCATGACCCAACTACGCTTCAGCTGACGGACGGATAACCGGACATTCTCCTTAAGAATTTTCTGGTACAGAGCAGAATTCATGGTTCCTTCAATTATGCCAAGTCGTCCAGGTCCTGAGGCAGCAAAACATCCCACACCATCACTACCACCACCATGTTTGACTGTTGGTATGATGTTCTTACTGTGGAATGCTGTGTTTGCTTTCGCCAGACATAATGGGATCCATGTCATCCAAAAGTTCCACTTTGGACTCATCTGTCCATAGAACATTTTCCCAAAAGGCTTGTGGATCACCCAGGTGCTTCTTGGCAAATGAGACAAGCATTTATGTTATTCTTGGTTAGCAGTGGTTTCCGCTACTCTCCCATGAAGCCATTTTCCCAGTCTCTTTCTGATTGTGAGTCATGAACACTGACCTTAGCTGAGGCAAGAGAAGCCTGCAGTTCTTTGGATGTTGTTTTAGGATCCTTTGAGACATCCTGATGATTTTACCTGCGCCCTGGAGTAATTTTTTGGCAGGCCGCCCACTCCTGGGAAGAATCACTACTGTTCCAAGTGTTTCATTTGAGATTATGGCTCTCACTGTGGTTCGATGGAGTCCCAGAGCATTAGAAATAGCTTTGTAACCCTTTCCAGACTGATAGATAGCAACAACTTTTTTCTGATCTTTTCAGGAACTTCCTTTGATCGTGGCATAATGTGTTGTTGAATCTTTGTGCTGGCAGCGTGACTCTGATGGTAAGGGTCAAAATAAGTGAGGTTTATATTGAGCAGGGCTGGCTGTAATCAAGCCTGGCTGTGTTCAATCAGCTGATTCTAATTATCCCTTTAATTGGGTTGATTTAACTAGGGGGCAATTACTTTATCACACAGTGCCAGTTGGTGTTGGTTAACTTTTTTCATTAAATAAATGAAATAAGTAAAAAAAAAAAACAAGTAGTGTTATTTGTTCACTCAGGTTCCCTTTATGTAATATTACATTTTGTCTAAAGACCTGAAAACATCCAGTGTGACAAATAATAGAGAAAATCAGGAAGGGGGCAAATACTTTTTCACGCCACTGTGTGTATGTGTATGTGTGTATATATATATATATATGTGTATATATGTGTGTATATATATATATATATATATATATATATTTATATTTTTCTTTTGAATACTGCTCTTTGGGAGTATTTAATACGCGTATGTGTATTGATGAATTATTACATAGGGATGTTTAGATAGAATAAAATTTCATATTTGTCATATTTGCCTGTCACTAATGTATTTGTTTTTCCTAACAAGGTTTTTTATATATATACATGGTGCTTTGTATTTATTATATGTTGTTATTTGTATATTACAAATAAGGTTTTTTTGTATGCTACTGTCACTTTAAATCAAGCACTTAAAATGTTAGCATGTGTATGTGATTGCCACTCCCTAATGACGCTACGGGCGAAACTGATTGGAAGTAGTGGGTCTTGTTGTGTGTCCTCTGGTAACAGGCTGTTTCATACACTTTGGCAACAAATATTTTTGATTATATATTTCTTTTTGTTTTTTTAAACTTTACGTTTATTCATTTGTAAAAACAAACATACAGTCAGGACACCTTCATTAAACAATACAGATACATAAAATCATGAGGGCGCCACTCCTCTCAATACACTGATTAGGTCTGTTAAATGAAAATAAGATACGTCATGAGAGGGGATAGCCATTATTTTACAAACTTCAGTTAATAATCCTAATGCTGTACTAGAGTCCAGGAGCCGCATGGTGTGGTAAAAGAAATGTCAAGTCCACAGTATTAATGTCCAGAATCCTTCCCTAAGATAGGGAAATAATCACCATGCAAATCCTAGGTAAATACACTAACTAGTGTTGAAAAGAAGGAACCCCTTGAGCTCATTATCAGACAGAGCACGCCCCCAATATACCACCCAACATAAAACTGTAAGCATCAACAGGCCTCTTAAACTAAATTATACAATGGCAAGAAAATTTCCTGGACTCTGATTGGTCAGTGTGTGCCTGAGACAGTGATGATATTACACAATAACATCACTGTGTGGATTTGTTGGCTGCCATCCACTAATTTTTTTCAGAAACAAAGATATATTGCCAACTAAAAATCTACTAAAACCTTTCTTAAATATTTGTTTTATTTTATATAACATTGAGCCATTGTATAATTGCAGTAAGGCACTCCAAGGTGTGTGTTATTGTGTAATAACGTCACTCCTGGGATAGTGGAAGCACTCGGCTTCGCCTCGTGCTTCAACCCACCCTAGGGGTGATGTTATTATAGAGAATAACCGATAAGTTTGTGTCTATTACCAGGGACTAATAGCATCGAGAAGTTCTGGACACATGAACCTCGATAGCGAAGCTCAAGAGGTTCCAATATGTCCAGAACCTCAAGATGCCAGTACTCCCTGGTAATGGACACACAAACATATCTGTTCTTTTTTTTAATACATGGATGCGACGTTTGTTTCGAATGGGCTGTTGACCGTTTCAGTGAACTGACTTTCTACTGGTTGACTGCCACAGTGTCCTACGCTGTGCGTTCAGCTGTGTGCTCGCTCTTGACGGTTCCCACTCCCTGTCCGTTTTTTCATTTTTGAGACCCTACCTGCTCTTCAGGACCAGAACGGCAGGATCAACCAGATATTTTTATTTCCTGAGGGGAAAACATCAAATAAAATCGGGAATCACGATGATCGAGTTGGCTCTCGGTAAGCGAGAGAAGCGCCACCATGTTTTTTCAACTGTTCTGCCCGCCCACACAGGAAAACCGGCCAATGAGGAGGCACGCTTACGATGTGGGGGCAGGAGGTATCTTTTCGGAAGCTTGGAATGATACTATTATCAGCACAAAACTATAGTATTACCAGTGATTGACAATACTATTACCAGTGATTGACAATACTATTATCACTGAACCTTTTAGGCTATTACCGGATTTTTTTTGTATGCTTTAGACATATTAAATTGAAGATCCATTTATTAATACACGATAACACACACCTTGTTGTGCCTTATTGTTTAATAAGTGTACTTGCTCCTTAATTAAAGAGAACAGTTTCTATGTAAAACTGAAGAACCCCTAGGCATAAACAGAGTAGTTAGGGCATTGATGTGGTAGGTAGAAAAATAAAAGCAGTGTGAAACCCAAGTCCCAATGTTCAAATCCAGACCAGCTGAAAACTAATATCGTAAAGTCCACAATTTTTATATGGGTCACATAAAATTTTACTTTTGTTTATTAAGAAGACCCCCCCAATTCCTTTACCAATACTGTCCAGGGCTTCTCAGAAAGCAGCAAGGCCACTCAAGGAACGTCTTCTTCTGATGAAGGATTGTCTTCTTCAGTGTCTCTCCTACAAGATGGAGCATTTCTTTGGCACCACTTGAGAGCCTCCGCAGGTTCAGAGAAAAGGAAGACTTTATTTCGGTGCTCGATTCTCAACTGCGCCGGAAAGATTAGGCCATGCTGTATTCCTGCCTCACACAGCATCGCCCTTATGCCATCGAATCTCTTCCTTCTCTGTCTAGTCGCGTACGATAGGTCAGGAAAGAGTCTTATTTGGTTTCCCTCGTGGAGGATAATTTTCTTCCACCTTGCCAAAGCCATTATGTTGTCCTGCGAGCCCACTCCATCTAGAGTCATCACCACGGTACGCAGGGTCTCTGGATTGTCCTGACGTCCCCGAAAAGCAGCTCTGTAGGCCTTGTGTATTTTCTGGACTATCGGGGTCGCCTCGACTCCTAACTGTTGCGTGATCCATTCTTGCAAAAAAAAGATTAAGTGATCTCCTTCACATCTTTCAGCTAGCACCAGTATTTCAATGTTGTGGGCTCTCGACTGGCTTTCCAGCATTTACAGCTGAGAGCGAAGGTGTATATTTTCTTTAATTGCTGAGGGCGATGGTCCCCATAGCAGCATCAGCTGTTTTAGTTGCTGACGCCGATGCTACGGTGACCGATTCGAGAGTAGATTCCACAGTGGTGACCCATGTAGTAAGGGAGTCAAACTTATTTGATAGTCCCGCAACCGAGTCGATGAGATTATTCATTTTTTCTCCCAAGGACTGAAGGGTTTCTTCTCCAGCTCCTGCCTTGTCGTCAGGTTCTCAGCCTAATGCTGCTCATGAGGTAGAAGCTCCCAGAGCCGTCTTCGATCTAGCTCCTTCTGTGGATTGTTTATTCTTGTGCGGGTTACCCATCTTGTACAACTGCTGTTTCTGCTTCAAGTCTATATAAAATATGTCAAGTAGTTGGAGGGAAAACTGCCCAAATAAGTAAATAGTTTGATCTTTGTTGGTAGAGCTCTAAGGTTCAGTGGCCATATTGCTTAGGCTCCAGAGCGCCCCCCCAGTGCATGTGTTCTTTAATGCTGCCGAGCCTTCTCTCTCTTTCCTCAGCCTCCAACCTTACTTTCTCCCTTTCAGCCTCCAGTCTTACTCTCTGCAGTTCGTCCCCTTTCAGTGCAAGCTCCATCCTCAGGAATTCCAGCTGATTCTGAGCCTCTGATGCACTGGCTCTTAGCTCAAGTTTGGGCTGTACTGCTCCACCAGCTCGTGCCTTGGGGTGCCCCTCTGACCCAGCTACTGTGACCTCAGTCTCACTACCTTGGTCACCTTCCTCAGCGACCACCTGCTGCACAGGTATTTGGTCATGCACCTCTAAGACCGTCTGCTCCCCTTGCATTCAGTCATGCACCGACAGGGCTTCCATGAATACATTCTTTGTCAGGCCCTCATAGACAATCCCCCTGTCTGCGCACAGCTCATGAAGCTGCTGCACATTAAATCTGCCGTACGATGAGGAGCTCATCTTTTCCAACTATGCTATACTAAGCTTTTTTCTAGAAATAAAAAAACAGTAGTAAACAGTGTAACCTTTTGTATGTCTTGTTTCGCGACTGCTAAAGAGGGACTGCTTTTAAAACGAATGCATTACAGATGTTCTTAAATAAGATTACTCGTGATTGTAAATGATGTTTGTATTATTGTATTGTCTGATTGTTTTTGACAGACACCTTTGAAAAAGATTTGTGTATTCTGTTTAAAAATTGCTTGAGTATTTATTGTTACAAACTTTACAGTTTTCACACTATATAATGTGTGGTATTATTATTCTTAATTAATTGGGGGATGATAAGGATATTTGGATAGTTTAGTTAGGTGGTAACTGCTCCCTTTGATCTTTGCAACAAATCTGTTGTTGAAACACTAGGGGGAGCTTGACTATAGGCAGGGTTTGAAATTGCTTCCAGTTCTGTCTCCGCGTCAACATCTGAAGCACAAGATGATGCAGACTTGCAGGAATCACTATTAGAACCCCTAGAAGAAACATCATTACTATGGTGAGGTGATTTTTTTTCTTGCCTGACAAATGTCGGTGGGTTACTCTGGGGACTTTCTCCTCCAGAGCCTCAGCTGTTTTGTGTAGTGTACCTCTGGGAGAGATTATGAGATAGTATAGTCTGGGTTTTCACTGTTACACAGTTGAGACCCAGGTGAACCACTCCTTTACACAGAATCAGGCCTATCCTGAAATAAATCGATGTTTGTCAACGTTAATTGATTGGATGGTTGGTCGAGTCTGAATCCGGGAAAAACAGAATTGCTGACTTTGAACCAGGATGTCAGAAGTCAGCAGTGAAAGGGGATAGTTTCATCCTACAGTCTGAGGGTGGCACTACCTTCCCTGCCCTGGATAGGTCTACAAACCTGTGGGTCGTAATTGACGACAGTGCGACCTTTGAACATCATGCATGAAATGTCAGCCATTTTGATTTATACCATTTGAGAAATATCGCCTGGGTGAACCCCTTTCTTCGATATAATGCTGTGGTGACTGTAATTCTCCTCTTTGTTACATCCTGTCTAGACTACTGTAATGCTCTTTATCTCGGGCTTTCTGGAGGTTTGGTGTGTTGTCTCCAGTTGCAGAATACAGTAGCCCGGTTGATGTCTGGTACGAGCATTTTATTTTTTTCCTTTCAATTAGTAATTTTATCTCCTGTTTACTTGATCTGCATCCGGACCGGTCCCCCCAACCCCATCACCCATCATCTCTGGGTCTTACCTTCGTGCTTCAGTGTGTCCTGTGCCACAGGAAGTTTGGAGTTGCAAATCACCGATGTGGAGTCTGTGGGGACCAGGCCATCTTCCAGCTGCATCAGGGTCTTTTTTTTTTTTTTTTCAATTCTGTTTTATGCTCTCCCACACCCGGGCATCCTTCCGGAGTGTACACCCGACGTCTGCCTGTACTCCCTTGCCTGAACCCTGCTATTGACCCAGGCAGACCTAGCCATCCGGATCACCCCCTGGGGTGGGCCCGTCCTCCCGTGATGGCCTTTCTGGGATTAGAGAGGTCCTACCTTGGGTGGCGGGTTATCTGTGGAGACCTCCAGTTGCAGGGCTGACAGATGGGATGTGGGCCGCGTCCCTTGTACCCCCATCATCTCCGCAATGTGTGGCATGTTTTTTTCTGCTTTTTTTGTCCCTCTGTGGAGCACTGCATGCAAGGCAACGTGGTGCTGTAGCTCTGCCCCAGGCGTACTCTGTGCTACTACACTGGCACCACCCCAGCCACCGCCAGAGATCGCTCAATGAGCGGACGCTCCCCTGAACCCTTCCCGGGAAGAGAGAGCAGTCCACTGGACGCTTGCTCCCTCCCCTGCCGACCCCGAGCAATCCGGGTTCAGACCAGCATGGCGTCCAGCGCCTCAACCCTCAGCGCCACTGGGCCGGCCCACGTCAGGGTCTTCAATACCGTTTTCTCCCTGTAGGGCCCACAGTGCATGCAGCGACGCATTGTGCTTGCTCTGCCTCCGTGGAGACTCCCCTAGCATCCTGCAGGTGGGGATCCCTTTCACTTGCATCCTGCTGCACTGCCACTCAGATACCTCTAGATGGCAGCCACCAAGTGGGACACATGGACCCCCCACCGAGGGAAAAGAGATATCCTTGGAATGCTCAATCCTTCCTCCCCTGGTCAGCCCCAGAACAACCTGGATCCTTTCCCGAACCCAGATTGCGAGTGTGGTGGGTGGTGTGGCACTCAGTGCCTCAGCCCACTGAGTCGGCTTTGGTCCAAATATTTTCAATATTACGGCAGTACTGCACAAACTGCATTGGCTACCAGATAGATGGCATACACCCCTTTCAAGATTTGGTGGAT
The DNA here is from genome assembly GCA_016271365.2 of Neoceratodus forsteri. Taxonomy (NCBI): domain Eukaryota; kingdom Metazoa; phylum Chordata; order Ceratodontiformes; family Ceratodontidae; genus Neoceratodus; species Neoceratodus forsteri. Next base: position 1,721,358,903 of record CM028129.1, on the reverse strand, counting down.
GGTATTGAATTCCTGTATGGGTTGGGTCCTTACTACATAAAAGACCAGCTCCCATATACTCTAACTCAGCCTCTCTGGTCAGCAGTGTCGGATCTAGGATTTTAAAAGGGACCTGTGGCAAAAATGATTGGGGTCTTATTAAAAGGGGTTGGGCTGTCAGCATAGTACTTGGTAGTGGGCCATGATAAATACATTTTTGTTATGTTGGAAATGTATTATGTCGGATTGGTTCTGTGCTATGTGAATGTCAAAGAAGGGTCCTGCTGCTGCAGGATCCCTAGTAATGCTGACCCTCCACTGCAGATCAGCAGGAGGGAATCTTTTGGTGGTTCTACATACCAGTTTAAAATCCACAGCTAGCACGGGGGTGCTAAGGGTTTAGGTGCTGGACGCCATACCTTGCGCCGTGCTGGCGACCCATGTTTGGGAATGAGCAAGGGCCACCGTGGGTCGGCAAGAAGGAGATGGATTGAGCATCCGACGGACTGCTCTCCATCTCCGGGGAGTGGGAGACCAGCGGCCATTGCATGCCTGACCCCTAGCGGAGGCTGGGGCTCAATGGCATGGAGCCGCAAGAATGTGGGGCGGGAGCATGGCAGACGCTTAATGTGGGCACGCATGGGAGCGTGCGTGATCCCCGTTGCAGGCGTCCTTACATGCCGCGCTCTCGCAAGGAGTGAAAAACAGAAAAAAACAGTGGCAGCCAGGTCATGTGGCTTGATGGCCGCCCGCCAGCGCATGCCGACTCCACGGGAACCACCTGCACCACCTGATCCAGATCTGTGCCTGGTAGGGGAATTGGGGGGCTCCCTTGCTTCCCCGCCACGGGGGTAAGCTGTGAGGGAGTACAAGGTGGTGGCCTAAGAGGAGTATGGAGTAGGCAGACGGAGTAGGAGGGGAGAGGAGTAGGAGCTGACTGGGGCCACAAATGAGAAAAATTAAGCAAAAAAAAAATAATAATACACTGGTGAAAGGGCCTTTTCTGTGCCTGCCCCTCTCATGGGGAAATGCTTTGCCAAATCAACTTCATCAGATCTTTTCTGTGGCAGTTTTTTTTTTTTTTGTTAAACTGAAGATTCGCATCTTTTCCCTGGGGCTTTTGAGAGTTCATTTTTAATGTAGCGTAGTGTGGTGCCAAAGATTAATGATCGATTATTGTGATTAATGATTCATGTGATTTGATTTTTTTTAATTGTTTTAAATGATACTGTATGGATGTGGATTTGACATTTATGTACGGCACTTTGAGCCTTTGGGAGGAGGAGCTATATTAAATAAAATGTGCTTGATTGCAGTCTCGAATGAGGTTTTAGGGTTAATGGATTGTGTGTGTGAGGTGGGGGTAGGGTAGTTGATTTGACAGTGTCACGTATGCTGTTAACACAGAAAGTGGAAAAAGCACGCAAGATTAAAAATATTAAATAAATATGTGTTTTAATTCAGTGCCTGACTAAGGAAGGTCAGAAGACCAGTTACATCCTGACAGAGAACCTAACGGAGGAGGATCCACACAGGTCAGTTTTAAGTCCATTTATTTTTGCTGTGAAAACATACTAAAATGCCAGCAGAATAGACCTAATGGTCTTTCGAGTCTGCTCGATTTTCAGCACCCACACTGAGGGCCGATTTTGGTGTCCTCCCTTCCCCCTTGGGTTATACTATCCCCAGTCCCAGATGTGCCACCTGCATTGGACCTGGTCAACGCATATATTTAACACTTTATCCAGATTTCTCCCATTGTTACTACCACCTGGAGGACTGGTGTTTGCTTGTGAGAATAACACAGAACAGGAGGGTCTCGCAGGCAATTTTATTCTTGAAGCATTTCTTGTAATTTATTTTGTTATACTTATTTCCATATTATTATATTATTTTTGTACGTTGTACTTTGTTCTGTTCTGTACTCTTCCCCCTCCCCCCAGGACACATCTGGAAATAAGCTGTTACCAGCTCAGTATGTCTTTTCTGGTAAAACTTTTGAAATAAATAAATAGTAAAAATAAATAAACAGTACAGTGTGGGGAAAATCTCAAATCCGCAGTCACCACCACTGTCTAACTGATTGGTGCCGAATCACCACTCAGCAAGCAAATGCTGCAGTCAAAGCTTTTTATTGCATATCAGCAGATAACTGCAAATTGTAACTGTAAGCAAAACAAAAGAAGTTCTTACCACTGTCCATTAGTTGTGAGAACAGCTACAATTTGCAGTTATCAGTTGATTTGCAATAAGAAGTTTTGACCGCAGCATTCACTTGCTGAGGTGGTGATTCAGCACCAGTCAACTAGCCAGTGGTGGTGACTGCAGATTTGAGAGACACTTTTCAGATACATAGCTGTGCACCTGCACCGCACCCTTTCCCTAGAGTATGCTGCTAATCGGAACGTGTGCTTATGATTTGCTCTGCTGCCCTTCAATTATTTTAGTTAACCTACATTCCACCATCTTTAGTCTGTCCCAGTCTTTCATTCGATGGAGGCTCTAGAGCTGGGCACAGTATTCCAGGTGGGGCCTAACCAGGGGTCTGTATTAGGGCAATATCTCCTCTCATTTTTGGTTTTCAGAGTCCCTTCCTGTACAGCCCCAAATCCTAGTTGCTTTGTTACACTGATGTTTTAAGACTGTTACTTATGATAATACCCACACCCCTTTCCTCTGTTGTCGTGGGTATCTGGACCCCTCCCATCCAGTAATCTATACCTGTTTTTTCTGCCAGTGTGCATCACCTTACACTTTTGGTACTGAACTTCAACTAACAGACTTTAGACCACTTTTCAAGTGTCTCTATGTTCTTTCTCATGTCCCATATACCTTCCACACTCTGCACCCTTCCACAGATCTTTGTATCATCTCCAAAGAGAGACAGTTTGCCTCATATTCCCCTCACTATCTCACTAATGAAATTACTGTATACGACTGGACCCAGACTAGACTCCCATGACACCTGGCTTGTATCTGTCTCCTGATCTGACCCCATTCACCATTATTCCCTGCTTTTTGTCCTTCAACCAGCTCATGATCCACCTGATGTGCCCCCCACCTCTAGGTCCTCTAGCTTATTTAGCAGCCTCCTCTGAGGCACCAGATTGAAGGCTTTGCTCTGTCTAGATATATCAGGGCGACTGCCTGCTCCTTGTCCACTACCCTTGTCACCCAGTTAAAGAATACCAACAGGTTGGTATGACATAAGCTACATGTCACAAACCCATGTTGCCTGGTGTCTTCCAGTCCCTTGGATACTGAGTATTCCACTATATATTTTTTGATGATTGTGTCCAGGAGCCTGCCAATAGTTGAGTTAAGATTTACTGGCCTGTAATTCCCTAGATCCTCGTTATCATTTGTACATAATAAAGCCTTCATACCTTTTGCCATCTTTTTTGTGCTTTAGTGTTTTCTGTTTCCTCTGAAGTGCACCTACTGTTTTTTTTTTTTTAAATTACTTTTTTGTACTCCCTATCTCTGCACATGGTCTCCACTCCTTCGGGAGACACAGTGCGGTATCCCCGCACACACAGTCTACCTGAACTCCCAGTTGGTCCCCATGGAGCCTTGACTATACCCCCCCAGGTGGGTACGGGGCAGTACACCCCGATGCTTCAGTATGTCGTCGAACCTCTTCGGGCAGCCAGGCAGGCGCGTGGGCAATCAGGGTCTCCGCATACAGTGCTCCGTCATCTAGGAGACGGTGCGTAATTTTTTCCCTGTTCAGGGGAGAGACTTGAACCCACCATCATGGCCTCACCTCCAACGTAGCCACTCCCCATCCCCTTGCTGCTAACTCTACACTTGCTGAGCCCTGGACCTCTGCCAGAGGCCAGCCGAGCGCTACCCCCCTTCCCTCCTGAGAGAGCAGTCTATCGGATGCTCTATCCTCTCCCTGCCCTGCTGACCCCTGACAGCCTGGGCTCGTTCCTGACAGCCTGGGTTGCTGGCGTGTCGCGAGGTGTGGCGTCCAGCGCCTCAACCCTCAGCACCACCGGGCCGGCCTATGCACCTACTTTATGTTTGGATATGAGCCCTTGAAGCACACATTGGGGCTGGATTTTGGGGTGGTTGGTGATTCCTGATGCGATCCTGTCATGTCCCACTCATTGCTTAGCTGTGGGGTGCCGGAGAGCAATGTACCATTTGATGGTGACAGGAAGCATTTGGCTGATTCCTTTGAAAATTCCAGGTTTGATCGTTGACCAGAAGTAGTAGAGGCTTCTGGGATCGGAGTCTTTAAAGAGATAGTGTCAGTATAAGAAAAGTTAGGCTGATAGGGGTTAGCTGTGTAGCTATCAGCCTAGCTAAAGGAACCACCTTACTCTGACACTGCACTGCAATTATTAAATACCAAAAGACTTGCCCTTCCCTGCAGCTCCCCCTCCCAACACAGCGCTTGCAAAATTAAGGCAGAGACACCTCATCTCTCGGTTTCCTTTGTGCATGAGCTGGGGGAAGAGGAAATGCAGTGTTCGGTGACATGCCCTTTGAAATGGACCACCTAACTTAATTTGTAGCCACTTATGGGCAATAAAAATAAATGCATCATGGGGGGGGGGGAGTAAGGGCTTTCAATTTTCCTTCTTGCTGTAACGCAGGTGCTTCACTCTGTAATGTACTCACTGCTGGCTCAGGCAATGATGTCAGGATTGAGAATGGAACTTGGTTTACTGCGTGGGTGCATGTTGGTCTCCCAGTCATGCCACCAAGCTAACGGTAATGCTGTGGAACACTGAGTGCTGGTGATGAAGCCTGAAGGAATAGTAACTGTGGTAAGTATAGGTCTGCTGCTTCTTGACAGGCCAGGTATAGTGCCAGAGTGAAGGCTTCCTCATACGTCTCAGCCAGCGTACCACAGTTCCATCCTAAAGTGAACCACCCTTTTTATTGAATGAATGGGCCGTTTAGCCTTCAGCCTCATTCCGTTCCTAGCTTATTATGTGCACAGGCAATCAGTCCGTCCAAGCTTTGTGTTGTCTAGTAGTTATCTGATTGTAGACTATTGACTGGGAACTGCCTTGAGATCACCAATTTTGTTTTGTTCACAAACTGAACCAGAATTAGAACTTTGGTCTCAAGTAGTGGAAAAACGAATCTGCCACCCCCAAATTGTGGTCTCTTGACATTGACTGAATCTCCTTGCTTTGCTCCAGCTTGACTCTGTATGTGGAACTGGCGTGTAATGGACTTTTTGGTGCCGGGCAAGGCTCCATGATTGCACCTCCTGACCCCAACAAGAAATTTACCTTGCAGAAGTCGGAGCTTGTGGTCTTTCACAGGGATGTTCATGAGCTGTTGATGGATTTTGAGATTCTGGTTGATATGGCAAAGGTATTTCGTTTTTACAAACACTTTGGTTTCAGTCCAACAGTCAGTATGACCACATTTGGTAGTAACTACTGCTTCATTTCATGTATCCTAGGGCTTTACATTTTTATAGGGAGAATTACACATTTTAGCTGAATCTCCTATGTAATTAATTGTTTTACTATTGTTGTTTTATCTTATTCTTTTGCTCATTCCCTGCATCATATCTGTACACCACTCCTTCAGTCTCATTAAGCTCTGCTACCCACTGGACTCCACTGTCACTGTCATACACACCCAGCTGGCTCCCAGAGTTCTCCTGACAGCTCTTAGTTTTGGAGTAACCATTCTCTGGGCTCCATCTGCCGTGGTTGGGTTGAAAGTGCCTTGATTTGCGGTGACTTCAGCTGGGGCATCATGGCAGATTGAGGGGATCTGGTGGCATGGAAGGACAGAGGGCCATCATCCAGCATGCTTTTGGTCAGACGTGGCACCCAAGGCACCACCACCACCACCACCACCATCACTGCTTCCAGTGATGAGCCACTACATGAGCGATGCAGTTTATCCATCCTCCCCCTGGAGGACAGCTTCCCCAACGATGCTCTGTCCCCTTCCCTGCTAGCCTCAGCTGTTGTTGTCCAGCCTTGGGACACAAACTGGGGTTTCCAACATGCAGATTGGATGCCATACCAGTCAGCACCATGGAGTTGACTGTACTGCTGTTTAAGTAAAAATCTGTAGATGTTTGGTTCCTCGTACTAAAAAAGTGTCTGTGAAAAAGAAATCCCCCTCACTTAGAGTCCTTGTCTCCCCCTATTTCTAGCATTCTGAGGTGAAGTGCCTGCCCAGAATCTGGAACCCCCTGAGATCTTGAAAAACAGTACAAAAAGATGTCCTTTGAGCCAACACAATTGCTGAGTACCCTAGTTTTTGATCTGTCTGTTAACAGAGAGTACATGAAGTTGGCTGTCATGGTAGCGACAAAATAAAGAACACAAGACGTGATTGGTGCTATCCTGGTCTGGGACTGCATGTGTGCATTGCATCTTAGTTAAACCCACGGCACCTGGAGTTTTGCAACTGCACAAGAGGGAGCATAATCCTACTGTATAAGGCATTTGTTGCTGTAGAATTTCATGTTTTTTTGGTGTTTTATAATAAAATTTAGTTGTCCACAATTCTGAGCTTTAGCCCCTCCCTTTTCTTGTGAAGCCCCTCCCCCAAGCTCAATACCTCATGTCCTCAGTGACATCATATGCTATGTTCATATTTGACAAGCGGAAATTTGCAACAGGAGAAACTAATTCCTGCTGCAGAAGTTAAACAAATTAACCATTGCAGTTTAGGAGCCCTGCCTCAGAATGTAGTGGCAGTAGTGGTTCAGAGAGCTCGTGGTCTCCCAGTTAAACCCAATTGGTGGACCACAGTGACCAATAGTCAGAAAAATAAAAAAAGGAATTCAGTGACCCTAGTCTATTAGTGGTCACCAGCGGAAATGGGTCTGAGGCGCTGGTCGCTACACCTCATGCCACGCCAGCGATCCAGGTTCGGGAACGAGCCTGGGCCACCAGGGGTCAGCAGGGGGGAAAGGGGATCAGGCATCCGGAGGACTGCTTTCCTCTCTCGGGAGGGGAAGGGGAAGGAACTTGTCTTCCCACTCGTTGACTGCCCTCTGATGGTGGCCGGAGGGCAGTACGGGTCAGGAGGCACATACCGATGTCCTTATGTCGGTAGGGAGGGGGGACGGGAGAAAGATGGTGGAAAAAGAGTCTGGCAAGCTCTGTGATGGTCTGCCGCATCCTGAGGGCTGTCCCCGGCTTCTGGATTGGGTCTGCAGGGGGAACAAGAATCCAGCAACCTCCTCCCTGGCCCTGCCACTGGGGAATTTCCAGGGTTGGCAGAAGCAGAGAGTCCCTCCATCAGGAGGGCTGTAGCCGCCTGCCAGGCCTCCAAGTGAAAAAAGAGTAGAAAAAAAAAAAAAAAAAAAAAAAAAAAACAATGTGGGACATCGGTCCACATAATGCAGGACACATCCTCAATTATAGCGATAGAAGTTCAGAACATTGTACTCATTACTTTTATTTATTCAAATTGTAATTATGATATAGCAACATAGATTATTATGAATTTCCACTTTAAAGTCAAAGTTCAAAGCACCATCTCATTTCAGTGAGAGAAGAATGTTAAATGGAATAAATCTGAGAGGTAAAATGAGGGACATTCCTTGTAATGTGGGACAGGTGAGAGGTATGCAGGAAACTGCTTTCTGATCTTATCTGTATAACACTTGCATGATGACAAGGGTTCCGTGGTAAACTAGCAAGCACCCATAAAGTAAATTAGTCTACCACAATATCATGACTTGTGCAGTGTGACAGCTAGATGACTGCAGAGCTAAAACCAAGGAAATCACAAAAAACGTTGCTGATGCCCAGGAAGCTTTTCTTACATTAGTCTGATTTGTATCTTTTATTCCAAAGTTGAAAGAATTAGTGTTCATTCTTGAATGGAGTCTTGCTGTGGCTTCCTAAACTGAAGCTGTGCCCCATAATTCTATCAAAGGTCGGCCCCTACTATAGATGGTTCTGTAGCTCATCTTGCACCTTCTGTTCTCACTGTCTTCTGTTTCTCAGCTTCTTGGAGAGGACAACCAGCGGAGTTTTCAAGCGTTGTACACAGCCAATCAGATGGTGAACTTGTGTGATGTCCAAAATCCTAGTACCTTTCCAGCAGTACACAAGGTGGCCAGTGCATTTTTCAGCCAGAAGAATGGGTACAGTCAGCATACAGTACATGCCATGGGGCATTGTCACATCGATTCAGGTTAGACCTTGTTATAGAATACACCATATTTTGTTGTATACAGTGTATTACATACGGTGTATCACAAAGTGCTATATAGTGCTCAGGTTTGGGTAGAAATTAAAGGTGACTGACAAGGTTATTTACGATAGGTCTGTCCCTGTAATATTGGTTACCCTGCCTGCTGAGCTATCCATTCTGCTCTTGTACATACTTTTTTTCTTACTCCTCACTTTGCAGTTTGAATTGCAAAGTAGAAGAAACAGGAATGGTGGCGCGCTGACTAGGGAGGGGAGGCAGCTCTAAGTAAGGTGGCCAGCCCGACTAGACACAAAAAACTCAGCACTCCTGGACACAGGAGACAGATGCAGTAAATGCAAATGCAAAGTGATTTATTGTGGCATCAGTTGCCCGGACAGACACCCTCAGCCCCAGCTCTTCGATCCAAAATAGGGTCTTTGTCAGAGGGCGGGTCTGAAGATTAACAGGCAACTCCCATTTTATGTGAGTTAATGAAAGAGCTAGCGTATCGAAAGTGAGTTATCATAGTTCTGCAGTTGTCCCAAGCTGTGAGCTGTCAACTGAAAGGTGATTTAATAATTATTTAGTTGTTTGATAAAGAGTTTGCTTCTTTATCATTTTACATCACTTCCGTGTTTCAGGCTGTGTCTGGTGCCATTCATTGCTGCACACCCTGGATGTGACGCAGTGGGGGGAAGGGTGTCATAGTCAATCAGATGAGTCAAACTGAAAGAGTGGTTCCTTGCATTTCAGATTTCTGTTGATACATGAATACGTTTTCTTCATCTTTTTTTTTTTTTTACTTTACTCCCCCCATCCCATACCAGCAGCTCTTTATTTTATTGTAAGCTCAATGCATGAACCAGTCACTGTTGACACCCCACCCCATCCACTACCCACTGTAAATGTCTTCACCCCTGGACAGAGACCAGCATGGTCCCTTTGCTAACCTCAGCAGTTGGCGGCCCTTTGAATAGCTGGAGCGTGATCATTTGTTAGTGTAACCCTCCCCACCGGCCCCCCTTGTTTAACTAGCAGGGTTTTTCCCCCTCTCACCACAAGGGTCTGGGGTAAAAGAGAGGGGTAGGGGTTTTCATAAGTTAAATTCCACTTTTTTGGAATAGAGAAGGTGGCCACCCTTAGACTTGGTGGACCAGACTGTTATTTAAAGGAACAGTCAGCCAAGTGTGGCTACTACCTGGCACACACCTGGTGGGATCATTTACCATGGCCAGCAACCCAGGTCCCTGGGAGAAAACCTTTGCTCAAAGTCACGCTAGGTTTGCACTTCTGGACAGGGGCACTCAAGTAAATCCACACACACGAAAGCAATAACAGTACTGTCCAAACTAGGTTGAGATTCTAGAGTGTGGCTTTTATTCTCATAACAGAGTAGGAATAATCGCAAAGCGAAGATGGACCCTCACAGGGTTACACATACTGGTATTGCGGATTTGCCAGAGTGCAGAAATTCCTAACATTCCCATTTAGCATAGGATGAAGACACAAAACAGAGAACTCTTTGGTTCTGAAACTGAAGGCTGGCACAACTGCCTGAACTAGTACTGTCCCCATTTCCCACAGGGATGGAAGTGGTACTTATGACCACACTGAGCACATCTAGGCTCAAAATCTTCCAGCACCCACTATACTGGGGTAAACTGACAAACAGAGAATCCAAACCCACATCTCAGGGCAATTATTTCCATTAGGCACTGGCCACATGGACTGAATGAAAATGTACTGGTTCCCAGACTGAGCCCAGAGAGGTAAACTGGTTACTCCAGACAGGTGGGGGTCTCCCACCTTTTACTTCCAAGTTTATACTCAGCCATTCATCTGGTTAATAACACCCTCACAGAAGAAACTTGTAGATGCTATCTTAAAATGTTTTTCACATTTAACATACTACTGACACACCTCTGGGTGTCATACTAAAAGGTTCTATACTTGGTCAGTCACGTCCTTGGACTCCAACGTAGGCAGAAACTTTTAAATTAAAACTGGGTGATTGGTCCCATGATCAGAGAAATTCACCCAACTAGGTTTGCACATGCCCCTGGGCTTTCACAAAGCAAAAGGTTTGTACTCACAACCAAATGAAGATGTCCATGGCAGCTTCACCAAAGAAAACGTATCAAGGGGATTGCCCCTGAATTCTGGGATTTGCCCACATCCCCCCAGGGTGGGGCACTGGGAAAACCAAAAACAAGGTCTCCACCACTTCAACTACTGTCTTCTTTTGTTGTTCTTCTAGGGTGAGAACAAACAACCACCAAATAAAAGGGGGTAGCTCTTTATCAGAGCTAGGTGAGAAGCTGCCCAGCAGCTGCAGCCTCGTCCTAGAACTTCTACTGCAGACTGACCCCTAACACTCACTGAACATTCCAATTCACTCTCTAAGGCAGCTGGATAAAATGTGGCTTATACTGATGAGAGAGTTCCAAAGTGACATCAGCACTCCAGCTCAGCTGAGACTGAAAAACGGAGTGTGACAGTGTGAAACCCATTTACCTGGCATTTCACAAGCTGCCTTCCGTGCCTGCCACATATCTAACTGGGATTCTAGTAACCCCAGGGAACAAGGGGGTTACATTAGGCTAACATAGTGCTCCAGATGACCCGCTCATATTCATGCGCATGCCCGACATCGTGGCTTGATTTTTCAAAACTGAATTTCAATATGAAATGGCCCTCGTTTTCAGTAGTGCCATACTTTCTTCATCGCAGCTCACTGAGCTGTTTCATAATTTCCACTCATGTAAGAGTGGTCGAAATGTGCCTGTTTAGGTCCTCAGTGGGCAGAATATGAGCAGGTCGTCTGGAGCACTGTGTTAACTAACCGTGATCCATAGCTCAGCTATTCAAAGTCGCCTGACTGGCAGGAGGTTAGCAGAGGGACTGTGCTGGTCTCTTTGGAGGGCTGAAGACCTCTGTGATGGGTAGTGGAGGGGGGGTGGCCGGCAGTGGTGCTGACTTGGGAGTGGGGTAGGGGAGAGCAGCAATGGTTGGGACGGAGCAGAGGCAAACGGTTCCTGCCTCCCTTCTTCTAGAAAACAACCATGAGGTTCAGCAGAACAAGTTCCGAATTACATTCCCAGAAAAACAAATGTGAAATAAAATAATTAGGACACGTAACCTTAAGCATGTGAAGAAAGAAACTCCAAAGAGGACTTTAACATAGTTTGGTTCTCAGCCGTACTCTGTGTACACAGCTGAGAGAGCTGCCCAGCTTTCCCCCACAGTGTCACCTCCGTTCACCGGGGAGGTGTGCACGAGCTGCCCACAACTGTCCTGTGTCTGACAAATGATTGCTCTGGGGCACGTTTTCATACACAGTGAAATGCTTATTAAAAACCGTTATTGGGCAGCATTTCAGATAAAAATCACACAAACAGTATACTCCAGTTACAATACTTGGGCTGTAATATTTCAGTGTACTAGCTCTTTAAGGTGACACACCCAAAAATGGGTAATTCAAAGAAAACAACATATATAATCAAATTATTAAGGTACAAAGTCTGCTGAAAAAAACTTAGAAACTTCCTATAACAAAATCTCTGAATTATCTCTGGCACAAAAGTATTTTGAGTCATTTCTTCAGAGTACTATATATATGTAATGTGTTGAAACCAGGTATATGCAGCTAGGTATGGAAGACCCAAGTATCACATCAGAACTCCTAAGAAGGAAAGGGAGACACAATCTAGTGCAGCAACAACAATTTGTAGATCAGAGTAAAAAGCAACGAGCGAGAGAAAGAAGATAAGAAAAAAGGGGGGATGAAGAATAATAAGTTGGGGTTCGGGAGGGGGATGAGAAGATGGAAAAAATGTAGGGAATCGAGGACAGACAGGGATCAAAGAAAAGTAGAAAAGAAGGGAAGGGAAAGCAGAACTGAGGTGGCAAAAGCAGAATAGTAGAGTAAAAGGTGCAAGTGTGACGGTCCAGGGTGAGTTAGGAGGTGGAGAGCTAAGAATTGGGAGAGAACTAGTAGACCATTAGGGGGACAGAGAGAGACACACAGAAAGGAAGCTCTAAAATTTAGACAGTGACAGGGTGATCACATTAGAAGGGAACAGCCTGCCCCCAGCTCAACACGGTATTGGGCTGAATCTGTGCTAAGTGGGATACAAGTGTTTGCAGCCCTCTATGTAAAACATTATGGTAAATGTTATTATGTAACCTATGTGTACTCTATGGCCCAGATATTCAAAAGGGTTACGCATGGCGCAACAGTGTTGCGCCCTGCACAACCCACTGATGTGCTCCGGCGCAATATTCAAAAAGGGAAAAGTGCGCCGCACAAATCCCGATGGCGGGCGCATCAGTAGTAACAATGCAGGCACAGGTAGGGTGGGGCGTGCCCATGCATAATCTGCACAGCCGATCTTCAGCCAGGATGTGCAGTCATGCATCGCAACCCCCTACCTGCGCTTGCCTAGGGTTTGAGGCGAGCCCAGGAGCTGGTGGGGGAGGAGGCAGCGTCCACGGACTGCTGCCTTCTCGAAGCGAGATAAGACTCTGTGCTTGGCTATCCTCTGGTGGAAGCCAGAGGGTACAGCGAGCAACAGCCATGAGAGAGGGGAGGGGCATGGCCGAGCGTCAGCGTTCTTGCCTTAGCGACATGGTGTGAGTCATGCCCCACAGAACACAAGAAAATGCAGCCTCCTGCACTCTGGGAGATGGAGTGCCAGCACAGATCCCAAGACCTCTACCTTCTTGGTGGCTTGATGAAAGTACAAAGATCGGGGGCACTGAGAGCCATCTTCCAGGCAGGATGTCCCTTCTACAGCTCACAATGCTAGCTCTACTTCATCTTATTTTTCCCTCTCTAACCTGCTAGATCGGTCTTGGAGGAGAGGTTTGGATATTGTGGAAAGTACTTAAGTGCAGATACGATACCTTGCAGTGGGGCACACCAAGAAATCCCCAGCAGCAAGCGCACAAAATCAGCGGCCTACCTCTTCACACATGCCAGCTGGGCCCGCGACTGAGTTGCCTGAATTCTCCCTGCAAACTACATCTCAGGAGCCCCCTTGGAAAGCAATCCTCGAGTCAGTCAAAGCCATGGATGCTAAAATTGAAAAAAACTTTGACCAAATTTGAAACACATGACACTGCCTTGCTCTCACTTAAGGAGACTGTCGTGGAGACCGGCAAAATATCTACAGGGGTCCAAGCCACGGCAGCCCTCCTCATGAAGGAGAACTCACAACTTTCAGGGCGTTTGGAGGCTGTGGAGAATAGCCTCCAATCAGGCAACATGCATATCATTGATATTCTCGAAGGAGTGGAGGGTGTTAATTTACTTGGCTTTATGAGAGGGTAGCTGGCGGAAAGCATTTCATTACCGGATGAGTTTGAATGGATGGATCTGCGCCAGGCATATAGGGTGAATCCCCGAGTGAAACTGGGGGATACGAATCAACCTAGTACTGTGCTCCTGAAGACGGCCGAGTCGGAGGTTTGGGACATTTTGATTTCTGCAGCCCGTGCATCCTACTTATTATTGGTGCAAGGGCAGGATGTGAAATTATTTCCAGACCTTTCTTATCAAACTAGGGCCAGGAGGAAACAATTTGATGCCATCGGGCACAAACTATGCGACTGGGAATTGTGCATTCCTTTCTCTTACCGGCCATCCAAGTTGTACAGGCCTGTAGTAGGACCCCAGTCCCCGATGTAGCCCAAACCTCTCCTCTTTGCACCAAGCCTTCAACAAGTTGTTGAATACTGCGGTGCAGTGTTCCCTCTCCTCCTCACAGCCTTGACAGGTAGCACCTCAGTGAAAGCCACCATGCATACTGCCTGCTTCGGGACCCTCCCCAACTCCCTAAACCTATCCTGCACCACCCCTGCTGCATCCTCTGCCTGGTCATTTGCCTCCAGATGGATAATGACATCCAGCTCCCCCTCCTGCCCTGCCTCTTTAGTGATTCTAAGGATCTGCTCCCCATCCCTCCATGCCGAGGTACCAAGCAGACACCTCACCTCCCTCCTTCCTTCCTTTCCATGGTGTTTCCAAAATTACCCTCGATGACTGAGTCCCCCACCAGAAGTTGCTTCGTCTTCCGCTGGGGTCTTCTGCTTCCCACCTTGGGGCCTGTGCTCTGAAGGACCCCCACATCATGCCTTGCAACAGCATCGTCTTGGGAGTCCTGTCCTGCCAAGGCAGCAAAAGAGTTCTGTAGTGACACTGGCTGAGGAATGGGTTCCCTTACCCCTACGTCTAACCTCCCAGAGCCCAATACAGTCAAGCTGACCGTCCTGCTTGGCATCCTCTGAGGCAACAGTAGTGGATTTGGTGGCCCCTGGCTGAGGTTTTAGCTACATTGGGGACTGGGGTCCTACTGACTTGGATGCCTTTCATCCATCCAGGAGGGGAATGGCAGTCCTGGGCAGAAGGTTTAAATGCTACTTTGATGAGCATTTGAACTAGCCAGGGGGGGAGACAGAAGAAATGAGCAAGGCAGTGACCCCTTACCCCATAATGGAGCAGCAGTGCAGAAAAGCCCAGGGGGAAAACATTCCCTGGGTGTAGTGGGGAGTAGGGGTGAGGTGGAAGGGACAGGCGTATCGAGAGGTGGATCTATGGCTGAGAAAAATGCTAGGTAGTGTGGGCAGAGAGAGGATACCAGTGAAAAGAGAAGGGTGAAGGATGCACCTGGGATAGGAGGGCAAAGTAGTGGGAGGGAGGAGGGACGAAAGGAGTGGAGAGTCGTATGCGTTAATGAAAGGAACATAGAAAACAAAATTTTTGACTTGAGACTACCATTGCAGAGGCAGACCTGTATCTGGTGGCCATAACAGACTCATGGTCCACCGACAACCACAGCTGGGAGGTGGCCATACTGGATTACAACATGTTTTGAAAGGGTTGGGCAGGGAGGAAAGGGGGGTGTTTTATATGTAAGGGAAGTTATAAAGGACACAGAAGTACTAGGATTACAGCAGGGAAAAAGAGGGGCTAGAGGTTCTTTGGGTTGGCTTCGTCTGAGGCCTTTTACACCCATGGGGGTGATGTATAGGCCACTAATACAGGGGGAGGAATGGGCAGGGTTTGGGGGAAGGCCATAGGCAAAATGGCAAGCAAAGGGGAAGTAGTAATTATTGGTGACTTTATTCTGCCGGATGTGGACTGGAACATCCTGGTCTCAGCTACAGCTAAGAGCAGGGTCATCCTAGACTCTCTGCAAGGGGCAGTTCTCAGGCAGCTGGTTACAGATCCAACTATAGATGGGACAGTGCTGTATATGGTACTTATTGCAGACATCACAGTGAGTAGCCTCCTGGTTACATGTGATCATCGTATAGTGTGATTTGACATACACATTTGGCAGGAGAAAAAAAAACACACTAGGACAAGGGTCCTGGACTTCAGGAGAGCAGATTATAAGACCTCTTTGGGGAAATGCCTTGAAGGAAGGGATAGCCGGTGGTGGTGGTGGAGGCACAACAGTGGAATAGAATAAAGGAGGGAATAACTAAGGCAACGGCCAGCTGTTTAAAAGTAATAAGCAAGGGCAAGAGGAGAAAGAGGCCACTGTGGTTCTCAAAAGATGTGGCTAAGGCAGTAAGGGAGAAAATAACAGCTTTCAGGAAGCACAAGGAGACCCAAATGGAGGCAGGCAGGGAGGTATGTCCAGATAAATAAAAGGAGACAGGAAGGAGGGTGAGGACAGCAAAAGCTCAAACAGAGGAAAGGATCACTCCAGAGGTAAATAATGGGGATAAGACTTTCTTCGGGTATGTGAGCAAAAAGAGGAAGGCTGCAGGTGGTATAGTGAAGAGCGGGGGGATGGACAAGGAAATGATAGAAGGCAGGATGGCAGAAAAGGGAGAGATATTGTTGATGGGGGACCTGAATATGCCAAATGTTAACTGGAGCACCATTGCTGCAGCCACATCCAAGAGCAGGGTAATTCTGGATGCCTTACAAGTGGCATGCCTCAGACAGCTAGTGTTGGAGCCCACTTTGGAGGGAGCAGTCTTAGACCTGGGTACTCTCAAACGGGGATGGAGAGAGGAGCTCGGATTTAAAAGTGGGTAGCCATCTGGGAACAAGTGACCACCAAACAATGTGGTTCACGATAAACACAGCTGTAGAGTCAAGCCATACAAAAGTGAGGATACTGGACTTCAGGAGGGCTGACTTTGGCAAAATGAGAGAGAGTGCCTCAGAAAAGCAGTAGCAAATAGGCAAGAAGGAGGGTGGAGGAACAATGGGGAAAATCAGAACTGCCATCACAGAGGCAACAAGCCTTTGTGTGAAGCAAATAAATCAAAATGAAGGAAAAAAAGACTGTGGTACTCAAAAGAGGTGGCGGGGAAGGTAAGGGAGAAAAAGATAGCATTCAGGAAGTATAAGGAAACACAAAAGGAGCCGGAAAGAGAACTAAAGGTTTCCGATGGGTTCTAGTGCCTGTGACATAGTCCTAATTGTAATAGCCTGCTGCAAGAGCTCCTCTCAAAGATCTACTGTTACGGTAAGTTCTTATGTAACTGTACTGTGTCTTGGCTGCTCCCCTGGCAGACCTTTTTAATTCCTCCCTAGGTGGGTGCCTCAGGATTGGAGGTTGGCTCATGTTGTGCCCATCCACAAAGGGGGGCTATGAGAGGACCCAGACAATTACAGGCCTGTCAGCCTAACGTCCGTGGTAGGTAAAATGATGGAGGTCATAGTGAAGGAGGGGCTGGATGAGTTTCTGGGGGCTGGGGGCCACGATCACCAACATGGCTTTGTGCACGGCAGATGGTGTCAAACTAACCTTGTGGATGATTGGGTGACAAAGGCATTGGACCAGGGCAGGCTGTTGGATGTCCCCTTTCTAGACTTCAGCAAGGTGTTTCATTTGGTCCCTCATCCTCGGCTGATGGACAAGTTGGAGGATCTGGGAGTAGGGAAAAAGATGGTTAGGTGGATTGGAAACTGGCTAACTGGGAGGTTGCAGAGGGTGATGGTGGTGGGGGTGGTCTCCTCTTCTAGGAGGGTCATCAACGGGGTACCACAAGGGTCGGTGCTGGGTCCACTCCTGTTTAACACTTACATCTCTGACATCAGAAGTGGTATCAGGAGAGAGATGAGCCTCTTTGCCAATGACTCTAAGCTAGGGGCGATGGTGGAGGGCAGAAGAGCCCTTCAAGAGGACCTGAAGACCCTTGAGAGCTGGTCTCACAAATGGGGACTGAAGTTTAATGTTAAGAAGTGTAGGGTCTTCCACTTGGGGCTTAAAAACGCATCTCAAGAATATTTTCTTTGGGCGGGGGAGAACCTGCAGGTTTCAGATGGGGAGAAGGACCTGGGGGATGGTGGTGGATGCCAGAATGAATAACTCTGAACAGTGCAGGAGGGCGGCGGCCAAAGCAAATAAAATGCTGGGGTGCATTGTAAAAGGGATAACTTCCAGGAAGCGGGAGGTAATTCTCCATGTGTATAACTGCCTGGTTAGACCGCACCTTGAATACTGTGTGCAGTTTTGGCGACTGCACTTGATAAAGGACATTACATTCCTTGAAAGGGTCCAGAGGAGGGCGACCAGGATGATCCAGGCGATGTGGGAAAAGACCTATGAGGAGAGACTCAAGAAGCTCAATGTGTACTCCCTGGAGGAGAGGAGGGACAGAGGGGATATGATTGAGGTCTTTAAATGCCTAAAGGGGGTAAATAGGGCACACCCTGATAGGATTTTCCAGCTGAGGGAGGCAGGAACCACCAGGGGGCATCACTCGAGGTTGGTAGGAGGGAGGCTCAGGACTGAGACTCTGAGACGCTGTTTCACAGAGAGGGTGGTGGAGCCTTGGAATGCACTGCCAGTGGAACTGAACACTCTGGAGGGCTTCAAAAGGGTCTGGGACAGGTATAGGGGGAAGATTAAACTGAGCAAAACCGGACCTGGAGATGCACCCCCCTAATGGGGGATGAAGTGGGGGGGGGGGCAAATGATGCATCTACCATGTACTGATCTTCGAGCAGACTCGATAGACCTTTGGGCCTACTCTGCTGGCATCTTAGTATGTTAGTATTGTGTACATATGGCAGTAATACTAAGTACATGATATGCATATTGCAACAAATTACATTATATACACATGGGAATAGTACAAAGTACATTATATACATTTGGCAGTAGTACAGATTACGTTATGCGTTATATACATTTGGCAATAATACTGAACATTTTTTCATATGACAATAGTTTACATTATATACACACGGCAGTTGTACAAAGTACAGTACATTATATATGTATGGCAGCAGCACAGTATAGTCATTACATTTATTGCAAAAACTGTTAGTGGACCAGTTGGGGTTCAACTTAAAGCAGTGAAAGTAGGGAAATGTGTTGGGGGTTTCCAACTCTAACTCCCCAACCCCCCCAAGCAACAAATGGGCAAGCCCACAAAGTCAACCACAGACAACCACCATCAGGTAAGACAGACATACAACTGCTTTCAGATGACACAAATGCTGTAACAGTGATGTGCTACCTTCATGGATTTCTGTCTGCGGCATGCACACAGCAAGACATACACATTCACTTGTCGCTGCAGACAGAAATCCAGAATACTCAAATCACAGCAGTGCTCCTGTATGCAGAAGCACAGGCCCCTGTAGCTAGAGATATAAATCCATGATACCCAAATTACAAGAGTTCTTTTGTCTGCAGAAGTGCAGGCCTGTAAGGGGCCAGCACTTCTGTAGCCTCAGGTAATCATGCATACTGTACGACATACACACACGTGATGCAGATGCACGACGTACACACTGACCTCTGACCCCAGAAGCATGGGAACCACAAAATCCATGATATCAAATTGGGAACAAGACATCTGTCTGCAGAGGGGGCCTGTACCTCTTCAGCCACAAGTGTAAGATATACACACCGAATTCTAACTCCTGAAGGGCAGGCTACACAGACGAAAGTACTGTTGCAGTGTGGGTATCATGCTTTCAGCAGTGGATCTAGAAATTGTTCAAGGGGGTAGCAGGTTTTCAGACACAAAAATTGCAACAGTACTTCCATCTGCAGAAGTGCAGGACCCTAAGGGGCCTTCACCTCTTCAGCCACAAGTGTGAGACATACACACTGACTTGTACTTGCAGAAGTGTAAGCCCCTGTGGCACCTGCCATTATATAGACAGAGGTACTGTTACAATGTGGGTATTGTGTTTTCAGCAGCTGATCTAGAAATTGTTCAAGGTGGTAGCAGGTTTTCAGTTACGCAGTTCCATGCAGAAAACCATGCCATAGTGGATCATGCTATCTAGTGAGGTGCCTCATACAGTGTTCATAAGTACCTCTTTCTGTAGAGGCGCTGGCCCCCTGGGGCCTTCTCTGTGTAGAACATGCTGTATGACACACACACACACGTGTGACTGCATTAGCACATGCCCCTGTGGGGCCTGTTCTTAT
Organism: Neoceratodus forsteri; assembly: GCA_016271365.2. Taxonomy (NCBI): domain Eukaryota; kingdom Metazoa; phylum Chordata; order Ceratodontiformes; family Ceratodontidae; genus Neoceratodus; species Neoceratodus forsteri. The sequence continues at coordinate 1,721,339,365 of CM028129.1, read as the reverse complement.
GCAGCTGCAGATAGAAATCTACAGAGGAAGCACATCAGTGCTACTGCATTAATGTCAGCTGGAAACAGTTGTACGTTGTTCGTCTTACCCGGTGATAGCTGTCTGTGGTTGGTTGTCTGGGCTTGTCTTTTTGCTGCTGGGGGGGGCAAGTTAGAGTTGGACCCTAACGCCACATTTCCCTGCTTTCATTGGTATATGTTGAACCCTAACTTGTGCATTAATGCAGTTTTTTTGTACTGAATTTATTTTCCTTTTGAGATGCTGGAATCATATCCTCATTCACACAGGTCCTGATTCAGGATCCATATGGCTGTGGAAGTGCAGGGCCATGTGGGCCCTGGTCTTCCATGCACATGCAGATCCACAGGGCCCTTTGAGCCCTGCATTAGATGTAGAGTCCATCAGGCTGCTAAAGTGCAGGACCCTCTGGGCCCTGCACTTCTGTGTGGCTACAGAAGCAGACACACAGGTGCCTCTGGGCCCTGCTCCAAGTGAGGAGTCCATCTGGCTGCAGAAGCGCAGGGCTCTGTGGTCCCTGTACTTCCATGCCAAGTGAGGAGTCCCATCTAGCTGCGGAAGCGCAGGGCCTTCCAGGCGTTGCACTTCTGTGTGCCTACAGATACAGATGTACATGTCCCTCTGGGCTCTGCACCAAGTGCAAAGTCCATCTGGCTGAGAAAGGGGTCCTGCGCTTCTTTGCAGCTGCAGATACAGGCACGTAGGGCCCAAATGGGGAGTTCTTCAGGTTGTAGAAGTGCCAAAAGTATTTAAGCATTCAGTCATAACTTGGTAATTTTCCCATATTTTTAAGTCAAATTTTCAACATAGCCGTCTTATCTCCCCCTCCAGTGAAGCCGATATATGAAAGTTTTCAAATTCCTGCCAAAACATCATGCACACCACAGGTGCAAAAACACATTTTGGCCGGGATTTGAAAAATGATAACTGTCACATTCATGAGATGGTGTGAAAAATTGGCTATGTTGAACATTTGGGGTCAAAATACTGAAGATTACTGACCATACGAGTGAGCACAGAAAAATTCCAACAAATGCTTATCACTTTGTTGTTTTTTTAATATTTTGACCCCAAGTTTTCTACACAGTCATGTTATTAGCCCCTCCCCTATGAACCTCATAGGTGAAAATGGTCAGATCCCGACCGAAACTGGGGGTGGCGCTCGAGGCATAGCTATTAAGGTTCAAAGTCAGGAGTTTAACATTAACTCCCTACTCAATCAGCAGTAGTCTAGATTACATTATATATAAATAATCCTAAATATAGGGGCGCTACCATACCCTCATAATACATACAGCAGTTTTCCAGATTGCATTATATATAAACAGGAATAGTACATAGTACATTATATAGATACGGCAGTAGTACAGATGACAGAAATTGGTATTTGAAACCGGTCTGGTGGCGCTGAGGGTTGAGGCGCTGGACGCCACACCTCGCTCCATGCCAGTGACCCGGTTCGGGAATGAGCCCAGGTCGTCGGGGGTCGGCAGGGTCGGGAAAGGATTGAGCATCCGAGGAACAGCTCTCCTTTCCCGGGAGGGAGGGGGACACACACTCGGCGCCTGTCTGGCCTCTGGTGGAAGCCGGAGGCATAGCAAGTGCACGAGTGTATAGAGGGGATTGGGAGTGGGTGATGTCAGCTGCGACACCTTGACTTTGGGGCACGCACCACACCCACAGATAAACAGAAAGTACCCTGCAGCACTCCCGATAGACGGAACACCAGGTCCCGATCTCCAGTGCCCCTACCTGACCCGGTACCAGCATCCTGACGAAAACAAGAAGGACTTCAGGGGTGGCTCGGCCCCGTGCCCGCCTGGGGGATATAGCCATGGCTACATGGGGGATGGACTGCACCAGGGCTCCAGGTAAGAGGGCGGAGACTAGAAGGCCATAGGTGTCTCCCGAAGAGTGGGAGCGCTGCGGGTAGTGGGAGAATAAAGAACAAGTAAAAAAAACGAAATTGGTATTTGAAAATCCACAAACATGATTTGCTGAAATATGTCACATGACTGCATTAACATACTTTAATGCATACCCTCTTATGTGTTGTTGCTTGCTTATATACAAACCATAACGATATTAGTACAAGTACAAGTTGCGAATTTCAGGGGAATGCCATCGTACAAGACAGTAAGTAATATGACTTTGGGGAATTCTGTAATGTTTCGCTTCCCAATTAGTTGCCCTGTTTTCTTGCATAGGCCAGCTAGGTCTTGCCAGTTGTATCAGGATATGGTCCGTTTCCCATTAGAAAACAATTTTTTATTATCATGCATCAATGTTCTTACAGAAAATCACTCGGTATTATGCCCGATTCTATTTCTGAGCTATTCCATAGGTCAATCAGTATTCTTGGTACAAGATCACAGAGTAAATTTGTGTTTAAAACACCCCTTTATTTAATATCCTTTGGACAGATAATCATTCTAATGCAGGGCTACACATTTTTATAACAGAATTCCAAGTGATGTTACGGATTGCAACAATTAATTAGTTTTAAGGCAAAAGTTTTGAAACTGTTGTCTTAAAGAACCGCTTGTACTTGTTATGGTTAATGTCTTGCACAGTATGTTTAATTCTGTGTTAGTATTGTTTTTATGTAACTGGTTACATGTGAAAAAGGGCATTTTTGCTTATCTGTGTACCAGTATTGAATGAAAATGAATAACATTTAGTCTTTGGTAACAGTTTTCTGATAGGTTGCTTTATTTTCCCGTAAAATACAAGAATCCTTGTGGATCCAAGAACCCTACTATTGTGTTTCACTGAACCAGCTTGAAATAGCCATATAAGGTATATCATTTTCTCCTTCTTTGATTGTGACACTTTTTGTTTTGTAGCCTGGCTATGGCCGTATGAAGAGACCATCCGCAAGTGTGCTCGGAGCTGGGTGTCTGTTATACGCCTCATGGAGAAAAACCCAAACTTCAGGTTCACCTGTTCCCAGGTAAAAACTTTTGCACACCTTGCATTCAACTGCAAGGGCCTTCGTGCCTTCATAGTGTAGTACTAGGTTACAGTCAGAGAGGTGGCTGAGGTGTACTTTTTCAGAAAGTAGAAAGGCTCGACTAAGAAATTAGCTAAATATTTGCAAAGGGTGCCCTTGGGCATGACATCAGTTTAGGGTTTTGTCTTTTTGCTTTTTCAGGTTTTTTATTTTTTATTCTTTGGTAACCGCGTAAGGCCCATTAGGCCGAAGGCCTGTTTTCAAGGGCGACCCAGGAGCATTGGGGAGGTTAAGTGACTTGCTCAGGGTCACACGGTATGTAAGTTGAGGTTGTGGGACTCAAACCCAGGTCTGCTTAATGTACTAAGATCATTCACAGCTTGTTACTGTAAACTCTAGGCTATACTAGCAGCACCAGTTGGTGGTAGATCATTGGTCCTCAGATATGGTGTCATTGTTTCATCACCCCCCCAATGTTCCACTCTCACTCAACTGTGCAATTGCCTGAGACAGAAGACCGCTTGGGCCTGTCAGAAACTGTCTGGTACCAAGCCCACTCACTACTCCACTGCACTGTGACTCACGCACACTGGCACAAAATTGGATATATGATGCCGCCGTAGTAGTAGTAATTTTTATTTATACCGCGCACATCACTGTAGGTTCTGGCCTCTTTACAGAAACTGGTACAGTTAAACAACAATGCAGCAAAGCTGGCAAAATATTTGACCCTACTCTTTTTTTATCTGTCAAACATTCCAGACTTCTTCCAGTTTTGTGTTCTGATAAAATGTTCTAGTTCTACAAGGTATGAAATATTTTTTTTTAATGTTTCGATTAGGTTTTTTCTCAAGGAAAAAAGATGGCTGCCTTATTCAGCTTAGAAATAGCACTGTGGACCTCAAAAGGCTAGGATGAAGAAAATAAAAAAAAAAATGTAGTGCACAGCATAGGAGGCACTAGAAAGGCAGATTTAGTAGGTATGCTAATATTTTTTATTGACTGTAGCTGGAAAATATTTGTCTAGAAAAACATTTTTCATTGCTTTGCTGCTTTAATTTATATCACAATTAACAACAAACTAAATATATCACTAAATAACCATAACAGTAAATGCATTCACACCAATGAAATAGCAGTGGGACTCAGTACTATAGCCAGTATCTTATCGGTGTCAGTCTTCACCATTCATCACTGGTGGATTCTGGCCAGAGGAACATGACCCTGCGGGAGCTTTTTTTTTTTTGCAAAGAGGCGGAGCTGACGTTCAGATGGCGCTGCCCTTGAGGCCGACGCATTGTGTGGTGCTTGCAGGTTGGCCAGTAACTGACGTCGACTCCTCCTCAGTCCCAGTTCTGCTTCTCCCGCGGTCGAGTCAGCGTGACCTCGTGTGGAGCGAATTTTCTGCATCAGCGGCCTAGTCCGTCCGTTCTTGCCCAGTTCTGTACAGCTGTGTTTCTCAGTGCCGTCGACTGATAAGATCTTTCCTTTTTTTTTTTTTTTTGACAACGCAGAGTACTGTTTTTGTTTGTTATTCTCTGTCCGGTCATGTCTCGTTCAGGGGGCAAGAAGAAACCTTCCAAGGCCGGTCGGCCTCCTATGCGGCGGTGTCCCTGCGGCCGACTTTTCTCCATCTCGGACCAGCATGACCGGTGCTTGACCTGCTTGTGCCCAAACCATGATATGAATCGTTGCGACACCTGTTTCTCCCTTGACTGGCAAGTGTTGGAAATGCACGCGTTTAAAGTTGGACATGCGCCGCCGACTTTCGGTGGACAGTCTTGCACCCGGGATGCCAAGTACAGGTCTCTTGACCCTTCCCTTGGGTCTCCTCTCAGTCCTATGTAGCCCATGGAGGAGGGTGTTTCCACCTCTTCATGCCTCACCTCAGCGGATACTCCTTCTACAGTGCAGGAGGCCCAGAGCAGGAGGCACCATCCTGGCAATCGCCTCCTCGGAGGTGAAGGCTCCCTTGGCATCATGGCCAATGCCTCCGAGCCTGGTCCGGCATCTTCCTTGGTGCTGCCTGTCAGTGCCATCTTGGATCCAGCGGCGCTGGAGATTGGGTTGGCGCCGTGGGTGGTACGGAGTCGGTTCCTGGTGCCATCTCTGATCCCAGTGCCGCATACGGTGCCAGGAATCGTGGTGGTGCTGTGAGCAGTGCAGGACCACCTCGCAGTGCCAGAAGTGTAGGAGTTCATGGGGTGGTCTGGGTCCGGGCCTCCTCAGGTGAGGATGATGATTCGAAGGCAAACCCAGACTGGCTCCCGGATTCTTCGGGGTCTTCCGACTCCTCCTTGCCCAGCACTATGATTCTGATTCAACCTCCCTCTTTGGACTTGGCAGTTACTACCAGCGCCTGTGTCGATGATTCTGAACGGTTTTCTGGTGCTGAGGGTGGCAATGGAGGGTGTTCCGGAGTCGGTGGTTCTCCTTCTCCTTCTTCTTTAACAGGTGAATCCCCTACTTTGGATGCTCAGGCTGGGCCCATTTCTGAACCGGCTAGGGCGCCTGAAGCAGGGGAGGGTGCTCTCACGGTGGCCGTCTCTCAGGAGTCTGCCATGGTGATTGAGCTGCTTAAGTTGATTCTGAGGAAGAAGTCCCTATCTGAGTCTGAGGGGGTTGAGGGGACAGAATCAGGGGCAGTGCCTCTCCCTTGGAGCCCGCAGGGGCTGGCGTGGGAGTCGCAGTGCTGTCCTGTCTTTTCCCCTGAAGCCTCCCCAGGAGGAATCTCGTTTCTAGAGGCTAGGGGCTGCCCTTCTGGGCTCATGCGGCCCTGGTCCCCTCACGGGGGGGGGGGGAGCGGGGATTCTCTTTTAGGGCTCAGTCCTGACCATTCCAGTTCGGTTGAACGTCCCTCAACTTCTTCGGCCGACAGATCTTCTCCAGTTTTGAGGTCTCCTGCTTGGTCCCCCAGCCCTGCAGAGGTCACGCCCCTCCTCGGAGGTATTTAGTCCCCTTATCTTTGCCAACATCTCCCTCTCTCCCAGGTCACTCTGGTCCTACAGGACCCCCTCACCTGAGAACAGTTCAGATCCACAGCTGCACTGTTCCCTGCCTACTATAGGTCCGTGGATGAAGAGGTGTTCCACCATTCCCCTGTGCAGCCAGTGCCTGACTCATCGGACCTGTTTACTTCCTTGTCATCCTCTTCTAAGGGAGAGGATTCCTCCATCCACCTGTCCCCAGCTGCTGATTTATCCAGTTATCAGTGTTTCCTTTCAGGGTTGGTTGGTTGGCGAGCTCCACATCTCTACACTAGGCAGTCACAATCCTGAGCGGACATGTGCGTCTTTTTAGGCAAATTCAGTATGGCCAGCCTGGTGGTTCCTGCCTGGCCCTGTACCTTCAGGGAGGCGTCATACCGTGCCTGGAGAAGTCCTTCAATCCTCCATCCAGTTCCAGGGGACTGCTGGCGCAGGTATTGCGCACCCCTAGGGTCTCCGGGAACCTTAGCTCACCCTTTTTCGGGCATGATGCTCCTGGACACACCTTCTGGGCATAGACGCCCAAGATGTGACTGACCCCTGGAGACAGACTCTGCTGAGTTTGACTTTTGGGGAAGGAGAGTGTTCTCTTCGGCACGTGTCTCTCTCTCTCTCTCTCTTTTTCTCTCTCTCAGCTCATCAGGCCCATCATGCTGCCTAAAACAGGCACCTATGTTCCTTACTAGGTCAAAATCTGGTATCTGTGCCTGACTCAGAGGTGACCAGACAAGCCATTGCCCTCTCCACATGGGGCGTGGAGCTTGCGAGGCACCAAGCAAGGGCATCATATGATGCCAGTGAGGTGGCATCCAGGCTGGCGGGGACAGCAATCTGCATTAGGCAGATGGCATGGCTTAGTCTATCCAGGTTATCACCCCAGGCCTGGCGAAGGGTGACTGCCTCCACATTCCAGGGAACCCACCTTTTCTCCTGCAGGGTGAGGTGGGAAATTCAAGGGCAACTTCCTGTTCCTACCCAAAGGAGAACCCTGCCTCACCCAGACCAGTCTCATGCCTAACTAGGCCTATAGGGGTTCCCTCCTCCAGTGTCTCCCCCACAGGAGGCTGAGAGACTTCCTTCCCTCAGGGAGGTACCAGGTCCCCTTCAGGGGGCTTAGTAATCACCCACCAGTGATGAATGGTGAAGATTGACACAGATGAGTTATGAAAATTACGTACTTACCATAATTCTTGATCTTTCTGTGCATCTTCACCATTCATCACTGCTTCCCACCCACCTTCCCCTCTTAGGCCTCAGTCTCTGGGCAATGCCTCCTCCCTGTTTGTTTCTCCAGATTGTGATCCTGATGGTATTTTTCTGATACCTCTTGGCTGTGTTCCTCTTGGAGGGTGTCAGGAGTGTTTTGTGGAGACGAGCAGGGAGGCAACCCTGTTTTTGGTCACCAGGGCTCTTTTTCATCCTGATGGGACCATCTTCATTGGTCGGAACCGTAATTGGATCCTCCTCTCTGCTTTCATCTAAAACCCTAGGGGTTCTTTTTAAGGCAGTGTTGGTGGGGCCCTGGTGATCCCTTCCCTCTTTCTGTCACTGTTTTTAGTGATCTTCCCTTGTAGGGCTCCTCTCTCACTCCTTAAAAATAATCCTCCTCTTCTTCATCTCTCCATCGAAGGCGACGTTCCTCTAAAAAAAAAAAAAACTGCCTGGGAAGCTTATTTTGTCAAGAGGAGCCTGCTTCAGGATGAGTCTTGTCCCCTCTCCAGATTATCCCTTAGTCAGGGATGGGAGACATTAGCCTTCTACTCTTAGTCTCCAGTGAGGACTCATTGGAGTTGGTGCTCTGTTTTTCCTCTCTTGGACTTCAAGCCAGCCATCCTCTGGATTATCTTAATTAGGGGACTTCTTTTCCTCTCCTCCTGGAAAAAAGGAACATAGCTTAAAGCAGTAATGCCCTTCTGTAAGTCCTCGGGCAGTGCTCCGGACCCCAGCGAGTGGGATGCAGTGCCCCCCCCTTCCCTTCTCCTCTCTTCTTCTGTTTTACCTCTTCTTCCTCCCTTATTCTATCCCTCCCTTGCTTGCCCAGAGGTTGGGGCCCCCTGTCCCAGACCCCTAGGCTCCTGTTTCTTCTTTCCTCTTATCCAATATTATCCCTTCCTTGGTTTATATCCTTTCCTTTTCCTATCCCTCGGGCTTCCTTGCCCTGCCCTCTTTTTTTCTTGGCTACTCTCCAGTGTGCAGAACTGGTACTGAAGAGGAGTTGACGTCAGTTACTGGCCAACCCTTGAGTGCCATGCAATACGCCATCTCAATGTTGGCTCCGCCTCCTTGCAAAAAAAAAAAAAAACAGCTCCCACCGAGTCCTGTTCCTCCGGCCAGAACCCACCAGTGATGAATGGTGAAGATACACAGAAAGATCAAGAATTATGGTAGGTACGTAATTTTCATTGTTAGTAGCATGCTGGCCCCTGGGGCTGGAAGATCAGAAGGTTGTGGATTCTAGCCCCACCCCAGGTACTTGGGGGTAACACCCATAAGTGACACTGTAGTGCAGTATGAGGGTGGTGCTGTATTGTTGAGATGCCATCCTTCAAACATGGTTTTAAATTGAGGTCTCTTCTGTCCATCTCTAGTCATTGTCCAGCTGGAATTAAAGATCCCATGGCATTATTGAAGAGTAGGGGAAGGTTTTATTAGGAGAAAAATATTTATACAAGTATACAATAATTATTTCATGTAGTTACAGTATGTGCTTAATATCAATATAGGTAGCCGGCCCGGTGGCATTGAGGGTTGAGGCGCTGGACGCCACAGCTCATGCCACGCCAGCGACCATGGTTTGGGGAATGAGCCCGGATTGCCGGAGGTTGAGAGGAGGATCGAGCGCCTGGACTGCTCTCCCTCTTGGGAGGGATCCAGGGTAGCTCAGTGCAGCAGTGGCCCCCGATGGAGACTGTCGGCACTGCTGTGCACTCGGGCTGGCACAGCAGGAGACGACATCGGGCAGCTGTCTCCAGACATAGGTGGGAGCACCTACGTTACAGGCTGGGCGGCATTGCATGTCCCACGTCGGGGGTGGGGGACCAGAACAAAGGAAACAAATGGCGCTGAGGATCAGGTGACGGCACCTATCCCCCATGCCTCACACTGGGTTTCCTCGACTGGCCTTCAATTTCCCCTGCCCACTCCTCGTCCAATGCCGGCGTCTGCCTTACTAAGAGCGCCCAAGTGGGAGAGGGGCGACCTACCCCGGATAGGGTTAGCCTGGGGTGCTGGCATCAGTGAGGAGGGAGAGAGGAGGCACAGTTCGGGGATCCTCAGGCGGGCAGGATAAGGATAGGATGCCTGAGAGAGGACCTTGAGGCCGTGACGGGAGTGAAATAGAGTTGAAAAAAAAATATATGTCAATATAAGTAGAAAAAAAAAAGAAAAGGAACAAAAAAGGAAAACAAAGGAAAGGCTTACAGTCAAATGTCCATTCATCAAAAACCATGTACAATTTTTCCAGTAAGATGGAAACAAGACAGTTGGAAACTTTTTGTTTCCTCTTCATAACTATCTTTTAGACACTTTATAATCTGGTTCAAAACCTGTACAGATGTATAATATTTCTATTGTAATAAATAGGCACATCGTGCTTGCTATCAATAGAACCTGCATAGGGCAGAAATTTGTCTTGGGGTACTGGGATGATATTTTGGAAACTTATGGGGATATAGTCCTAATATTAAAATGTCATACGTAATTGGAGTAATGGATTTATCTTTCCATTTATGTAGGAGAAGGGTCCAAAAGACTTGATTGTGGGGGCAGTCTAGGAAAAAGCGCTGTACTCACAATGTTGCTGGATATTTGATGGAGTACTGTACTCCCATCTGGAAAAGTTTTCATCTGGCATTTGTGAAGGCCCTTCTCCACTGTGAGAGATTGGTTGAGAAGTCCTGAAATACTTGGATGGAGTGACCATTCCATTTAAGGGGGCCTGTTCTCAGGAGAGGCATACGACATTCTCCTTGACCTGGTAACAAAGGAATTTACATAGGATGGGTCTTGGATGATCCCCGGGCCAAGGTTTGGGAGCCAAAGAACAGTGAACTTTTTCTAGTTAAGTGATGGGCAGTGAGGGTCATTCAGCATGGCTGGGATGACATATTGAAGAAAAGTGATGACATCGGGCCCCTTGGCTCGTTCTGGGAACCCCACCAGCTGAATGTTGTTGTGCCTTGCTCTGTTCTCCATATTGTCCGTTTAAGTAAGTAGATATTTTATGTGACATCATGGTCATGCAGCTGGGTAGTGATTCTTCCCCCACCTGTTTGTGGAAGCAACACAGCCTCCCAGTGTTGATAAGTATTTCGTGATCTGCACTGTTGCACTTTTCAGTTCTGTTGTGTCCCACAAGAGTTGAGAAAGCATGGCAGTAATATAAGTGAGTTTAGTAAGTGTCATTGCTGAGTGTGGTGAAGTTGCCATCGCGGAGCATGGTGTGGCCGGGTTGAAGGAGCAAAGGTTTACTGAGACAGTTTGAGGAGTAGGCTGTGGCACAATGGACAGAAGCACAGTTTTGTTTGTTGGACTGTCGGGTGAGAACACTGATTTTCTTTACAGTTTTGGTGTCTTCTGATTTAGCTTGGTGTCACAAATGGAACCCGCTAGACACCGACTCCCTTCGAGGTCAGTGTTAGGTGGATAGTTTGGGTTAGGGTTGCCAGATGAAGCGAGTTAGGGGATTAAGTGGCCATCTTGGACACGTCTGGCCCTGCCCCCTAAACCTGTGTTCCAGAGAGTTGGGGTGGCTACAGCAAATGCCCAATCCTCAGATTGTTTTAATCTGGCTCTCAAGACATTGATACACTCAGTGTCTGCAGCCAGGTGAGGGTGACTGTGGTAGCAAGGAGTCAGGAGCTGTGACAGGTATTGGGCCCATACTGTGCAGGGCTTTGTAGGTGAGCAAACCCAGCTTAAAGGTGGTGTGTCACTGACAGGCAGCCAGTGCAATTCACAGTACACCAGCGTAACATGGTTGTAACACAAAGCTCTGACAATGAGTCGGGCAGCCACATTCTGCAACAGCTGTAAGCAGCTTATCAAACCCCCTGTTAGTCCAAGATAAAGAGCACTACAGTAATCCAGCCATGATGTCACAAAGTCATGTACTGAGGTCTTAAGGGCATCCAATGCCAAGCAAAGTTTAATACGTCTCTAAAATAGAAAAAACTACTGCAGACCCCTGCCACCACCTGATACTCAAGCATTTAGTCATGGTCTACAATGAACTCCAGATTTTTTGTCTTCTCTAAGTTGCAAGTCATTGAATGTTACCCTGACATCCCTTCTGCCCGTGTCGTGGGGACTGTGATGATCTGGGCTGGCCACTAGCATCTCAGTCTTGTCTGGGTTCAGTCTCTGGCAGCTAGAGGCCATCAAGTCATGAGTTGTGCTGAGCAAGCAGGTTCAGTTGTGCGCATGTACACACTGGCATGCCCTGTGCTCTTCAGCCAGTCGGTATCCCGGCCCCCTTGCAGTGGCTGTGGCTGCATCACCACCTGTGATCATCCTGGTGGGGGTAAAGTAACAGATGCTGGGTCCCTACATCCTCGGGGTAGGAGAGAGTCCTGGGGGATGCTGTATCCTCCTCCCCCTAGCTGGCCCCGGACTTACTTGGCTTATTAGTCAACCCAAGTCATCTGCTTTGTAGACAGTAGCCTTGCCACTACGCTGGCCTCCAAGGACAGGTCTTTAGCATTAGACCGAGATTCTACCTCTCATGTAGATCAGACGGCCCGAGTAAGGCTCCTTCCACAGTGAAATAGAGCATCCTGCGCAGTGCTCAATTCTCCTTCCGCTGGCTTTAACAGCAGCAGTCTTGGCTCAGGATTCTGACCTTGATTGCCTGCATGGCAGACAGCCCTCCCACCAGTGCACAATCACACTTTATACCTCCCACCCCCATGTCATCACCTTGCTCGTCTGTAGAATAATGGTAAAAACTGGTTTAGGTGTCATTTATCCCAAGGTTAAGTTTGCTCAGATTACTTGGAAACTTTGATCCTGTGCACCCTCTATGCATGGCATTAACTATGTGCCACAAATTAATCCCTACCCTCCATTGTCTCACATGGGTACAGATAGGTAACACATCATCTAACCCATTCTGAACTTCAGTACCGTTTATGTACACCTTTAGCGTTAGTTCTTGGCAGTATTCACATCCCACATACAGTGCCTGAAAATATTTTTCCTTTCATGATACAGGTCAGCGGTTACTTGTTTATATTTGTCCACGTGTTTCGTACCATCTCAGAATCATTTCTTTGGAAAATGTGGTTACTGCATGCCTGTTGCATAGTAAAGATGTTTAAAGGAATTTTCCCATTTAGTTTGGGAAGGGATCGTACCTGCCTCCAAAGCCACGGCCAGCCAATCCCTTCCAGCTTCCCGGTTTGCCCGCTCCGCCACCACGCTCAGAGGTTTTGTGATGTTTCAGCAGGAAGAGCGCAGGGGCATGCCCCATACAAATGTATGGGGGCAGTTTTTTGATGCGGTTTTTAGTAACTTTAAGCAGTATTAGAGGGAAATGAAAGCTGCTGCTCAGCTTATACAAACATACGATGGAGCGAGCAGATAAAGGACTAGCGGCCTGTCGAGTCTGCTCGAACGTGCAGCTCTTAGTGTTGTGCATTGATGCTGCCCCCCCACCCCTCACACCCCCTTCCTTACCAACTAATCCCACTGTTTTACCACTTCCCCAGTTTGATTCTGCCCTTAAGTTTATCCCCCCCTAAATACCCCCACCGATGCCCTTGAAACCAGCTCCTCAGGCAGAGCACTCCATACTGTCACCGCCCTCTCAGTGAGAAAGTGCCTCCTCATCTCTCTTCTGAACCTCCCCCCTCCAACTTTAGACTATGTCATCTTGTAATTCCCTCCTTTCTAATTTTAAACAGGCCCTCATGAGTTACCCTAATAATGCCTTTCAACTATTTAAATGTCTCAGTCATATCCCCCCTGTCCATTCTGTCCTCGAGAATATATACTGAACATCTGTAGCCTATCCTCATAGGGCTTTTTCCTCAACCCACTCAGCATCTTGGTAACTCCCCTCTGCACCTCCTCCAACAATCTGATGTCCTTTTTTAAGTAGGAATGCCAGAACTGCACGCATTACTCCCAAGTGAGGCCACACCAACGCCCTGTACAGAGGCAGGATCACCTCCCCGCTCCTTGAGGAGATTCCCCTTGCTGTACACCCCAGCATCCTATTAGCCCTCACTGCCACTTTCTTACACTGTGCAGAGTGACTCATATGGGCTTTGACTAGCACCCCCAGATCTTTCTCAACGGATACCAATAACTGTACACCTCCCAGTTTATAGCTAAATTCAGGATTTCTGTTTCCAAAGTGCATAATCCTGCACTTCTTAGCACTGAAGCCCAACTGCCAGGTACTTTATCACCTCTCCAAGGTTTCTAGGTCCCTCTACAGCACCTCCCTCCCAAATCAAATCCTCCCCATCCACCACTGCACCCAATTTGTTATCAGCAAACATACTTATCCGACTCTGAACCCCAACTGACATAGCTTCATAGATTTTGAATAACATTGGTCCCAGCACCAAACCCTGTGGGACCCCACTGGTGACATCCCATGGTGTTGATAACGCCTCCCTTACCACCACCCTCTGCTGCCTCTTATCCGGCCAGCTGCCAAACCATCTGACCACCCTATCACTAACCCCAGGTCCCTCAGCTTGCCTATAAGTTCCCTGTGTGGCACCAAGTCAAAGGCCTTGCTGAAATCCAAGTACAGAGGATCCACTGCCTTGCCCTCATCCAAAACCCTAGTCACCCAATTATAAAAATCCACAAGATTGGTCTGACAAGATCTTCCCTGTGTGAGCCCATGTTGCCTATCGTCTAAGAGACAATTCTCCTCCGGAAATGCCATTATTTTTTCCCTCAGGATCGTCTCCAGTAATTTAACCACAATTGACATGAGACTAACCAACCTATAGTTCCCAGGATCATCCCTAGAGCCTCTTTTGTGGATGGGCACCGCATGTGCCACCCTCCAATCATGGGGCACGCAACCTAATCGAATAGACGTGTTAAAGATGTCTGTCAGTGGCTCCGCCAGCACCTCTGCCAGTTCCCTTAGAACCCTCGGGTGTATCTCATCTGGCCCCGGTGCTTTATCCATTCTCAGTGCCCTTAGACCCTCCAGTACCATCTGCCTACTTATCTTCTCATCCACCATCCTTGCTCCCTCAACATTACACTCATTTTTCTGCCCATGCTGACTAGGTAATCCTCTCTCCCTTGTAAAAACTGAACAGAAATATTTGTTAAATACCTCTACCTGTTCATCCTCCTTATCTACCCATCCCTCCTCTGCCCTAATTCGAGAGATCTGCTCCCTGCACTTCCTCCTCTCCCTGATGTACTTGAAGAATCCCTTTTCACCCTGCCTGATCCCTTGAGCAAGCCTTGTTTCCTTCTCAGCCTTGGCAGCCCTTACCACCCTTGTAACCTCCCTGGTACTCCTAATATAATCATCCCTGTCTGATTCCTTACCTGTCCTCTTATAGTTTTTAATAGCCACCCTTTTTTCCCTCACTCTCATCTGCACTTCCCTGGTCCACCAGCTTGGTTTATTAGACCTTGCCTTCTTACTTCTTCACACAGTACAAGAGTTAGTGGCCTCCACCAGTCCCAACCTTATGATATCCCATTTTTGGGTGGTGTCCATGTCAGGTTTTATACTAGCCACTTACATAGAAACATAGAAACATAGACTTTGACGGCAGATAAGGACCACTTGGCCCACCCAGTCTGCCCATTTCCCTACCTACTGGATGAGCTGCAGATTATAGTTAACCAACAGCCTGCTTCCTGCACCCCCCACTATAATTGCTTTGTGTCTGTCCCATGCATGTTTGAATTCCCCCACTGTTTTAGATCCAACAACCTCCTCAGGAAGGCTGTTCCATGTATCCACCACTCTCTCCGTGAAAAAGAATTTCCTCACATTACCCCTGAGCCGTCCCCCCTCTATCTTTAAACTGTGCCCCCTTGTTCTTACACATCTCTTTTTCTGAAAGATGCTACCCTCCTGGACTTTGTTGATTTCCTTGAGGTACTTGAACGTTTCTATCATGTCCCCCCTGTCCCTCCTTTCATCAAGGGTATACATATTAAGCTCTCTCAGTCTCACTTGCCTCCCTAGTACTTCTGCCATCCTACTGAAATCAGCCCTTCTAAAATCAACAATCTTTCTGGCAGTATTTGTCTCCTCACTGTCCAACTCAAGTGCAAACCATACAGTGCTATGATCACATCCGCCATCACATCCCTTACTTGATTCCCATTTGTCAAGACAAGATCTAATATATTACCCTCTCTTGTAGGATTTCTTACCAGCTGAGTCAGGAACACATCCTGAAACGCTTCCAGAATAACCTGCTCCCTGCTGCTATTAGGTGAAATGGTGGCCCAATCTGCCCCTAGTAGGTTGAAGTCTCCAACCACCACTATGTTGCCCCTTCTGCAGTTCCACTGAATAACTCCAGCTAACTCCTTGTCCTTCTCCTGTGGCTGGGATGAAGGTCAGTACACCACCCCTAGCTTAACCCTCTTGGTCTTTGACTTACATAATGTAATCCACAAGGACTCCATATCCCCTTCCTCCCTATGACAATCTATTCCTTCCCTTATGTAGACAGCCACCCCACCTCCCCTACCAGATTCCCTATCTCTTCTAAACAACCTAAGGCCTAGTATTATTAAATCCCATTCTCTATCCAGATTTGCCCACGTTTCAGTAATGGCGGCAACATCTGCCCCCCCCCCCACCAGACATGCCTGGACATCTGGCATTTTATTACCTAGGCTCCTCACATTTATGGAGACAACCACCCATCCCTTCCCATGACCCTTGTCCCTACAACTTCTTTCCTCATACCCCCCACCAGTACAATCCCTGGGCCCCACATTCCCTCCCCCCCCGTGGGGGGTAGACAATGGCCCACCACAGGCCCTAGCCTCCATATGCTTTATATGTTTCCCCTCTTCCCCCCTTCACTAGTTTAAACCTAAATAAGATGTTGGAAACCCCTTGAATTTACGTTTACGAACTGCTGTACCCTCTTTACTGAGATGCAGCCTGTCTGGGGCATACAAACTACTGTTTGCCCATGTCTCCCCCCAATTCCCTACCAACCCAAATCCCATAGATTTACACCATCCCCTCAACCAGTCATTAAAATCACAGATTTTCTGCTTATCATATAAACTAGCTTTAGGTACAGGCAGTACTTCTGAGGAGGCAGTTGACCTTGCTTCATTACCATACACCCTTGCCAGTTCCTTAAACCTCGCTATGACCTTGTTAAGACTGCTATTTGCTATGTCTTTTGTGCCTAGATGTAGTATAAAATGAGGTTTCCACCCCTGTCTCTTATCCCCTGCAGGGTTGATATGCCTCGCTCTATGCACCATCATCCTCTGAAAGCAGTGCACCCATACTGAGCTCTTCCTGTTCTTATTCCCCCCCTCATCTGATACCCTTAACAATAGAGTCTCCAAAAATGATGACCTCATAATCCCTTCTTTGCTGACTGAACTTTGATCCCCCTTCTGCACCATTTTTCATAATTCGTTGCCCCCTGATTTTACCCCTCTAATGGTTACTCCCTCACCCCTTGAATGTATCGCCTGTCCCCTTAGAATGTTATTAACCCCCTCTTTCATAGCATCCGTATTCCCCTCCTTATCCTCTGAAATCCCCCGAATAGCACCCAATTCTGGAAGTTCATCTACCTTCAAGTCCCCATCTCTTTCATCCTCCCTATCCTTGCTTCTCTCAACTAACTTATCACCCCTGATACCTCCTTGCATTACCTTCCCATCCTCCTCAAAGTTTTGCTTTCCAGTAACAACTCCCTCCAATAACGAACTAACCCCTTCCCTGTTATCCCATTTCTGTTTTGATACATCCGAATTATCAACAGTAACTACCCTTTCACCTCCAGTGCCCCCTCTCTCCTCCCCCTTTGCTTCATTAGTCCCCCATCCCAATTTACTCACTCCTTCCCACTCCCTACCCCTAACTTCCATTGATCCATACCAGTCATGATTGTCTGTGTCTTGCAGATCACCTAAAGGGGCTTACATATTCTGCACCCCAACCCATTTCACACTGCCATTCCCATTTCTTGTGTCCTCCTGCTTAGACCTCTCTTCCCCCCACTCCCTCTCCTTCCCCACCCGTGTCCACCTCCATTCCCCCAATTACCACTACCATGCCCAAACCATGATCCCCCTTGCCTTGACACCTCCTTCTCCCCGGTTCTTTGCATAACATTACTAATACCCCCTCTCCTTCCCACTACCTGCCAACCCCCATCCACCCAACTCACTCTTCCATTGCCATACATTGTTCCCGTCACACTTACCTCCTCATTCTCCACCCTCAGTTTTCTACCACTATCCCTCTAGTCCCAATCCCCCCAGCATCCTGGAATAGTTGACTCCCTGGGAATGACTGCAACATGTCCCCCCCCCAATGCCCTATTGCCTCGCCACACATTGGTAATCCTGTAATCATTATACCCATTCATACCTCCTCCCCCTTTTTGCATTCCCAGCTCCCTTCTCAGCCTAGTGATCTCTGCCTCGAGTTGAGTCAACCTTCTACAAATTGGACAAACACTCAGTCTCCACAACATAGACATATACACTGCAGCACCACCACCATTACACCCAACTACCCTACCCAATTCTCCCTTACACCCATTTCCCACTGCTCTTTACTAATACTGGTCCATTCACCCTGCCCCCATTATTATGTCTTTCCCTTCCCCCCTTCTGCAAAAATATTGCCACTCTTAACTGCATGGTAAGCACCTGCTATTGTCCCTTGTTCAGTTACAATTATCTATGCTCCTAACTGCAACCCAAATTTCTGTACTCCCTAAATTTTGTCACTTAGATCATCCTACTATATTGACTAATAGTGTCTAGAGTAACTATTAATCACAATAACTTAAGCATTTAACAACTTCAACACTGTGACACACTGTCATCGAAGCACAAGTCAGGAAGCATAGGAAAACTAGGAGCAGTTGTAGAATTCACCAAAAATATTTATTTACGCTAGCAGTAACATAAAAAAAGCTTGTTCAGTATAACTATTTACAATAGGCAAAATAAAATAAAGATCAATCAGAGTTTTCCTTCAATCTCTGTGTCCCTTTTTTTCAAACAATTACAGCTCAGCTCTCCGGTAAGTCCTTCCAACTCCCATTCTTAACAAGCATCCTGTTCTTGTAAGTATCAGGCATGTGCAGCTGGAACACAATGTCCCAGAAATGAGGCCCCTTTTCCACAGCTCTTCTGTGAAAGGCTTAAAAATTTGCTCTCAGGTAACCTCTGGAGTTTCTAATAGCTTTTTGCAATAATCTCAAATTATAATTATATACATTTCAACAGTAACGCTATATATTTTATAAACAAAGGGGTCCCAATATCAGTTCCATTTCCACGTATTGATATGCATATATTTTTATATCAGCAGATATGTAAGGGAGAAAAAGACAGACAGCAAGGGAGGGCTGAGAGACAGTGAGAGGCAAAGAACTGCAAGACTGCCGGGGTGATCAAACCCTAGGTCTCTCAGGAAAATTTGGTTGTGCAACCAGACAGTCAAGAGACAAGAAAGGGGAGGAAAAAACATATCCCTGCATTCAAACTCTTTCCATAACAACTGGGACTGGGTCCTGTTCCACCCTGCCACACACACTAATACCCCCAACTTGAGTGCACCCTCTTTAAATGTCACTATTACCTTTATATTTCCCAGTTCCAAACAGTGTGTACCTAAAAAAAAAAAAAAAAAAAAAAAAAAGCCAAGCACCACTAAGCACGCACTTTTAAGTCAATCCTCAAAGTCAATTTTAAAATATACCTTATCCTTTTACCACAGCTTGAAGTAACTCCTTGGGAAATACATCAATTCTGACTTATACTGGAACAGTGTGTAAATAATTATGCCCCCAAAATGAATTTGCACCTTTCGGATATCACAGTAAAATTGACTGTACATTTATGCAAGCATGTACCCTCACAGATATCACAGTAAAGGTGACTGTACAATTTTAAATTATAACTTATATATTATAAGCAAATTTCCAGTTTCACAGCCAAGTTACAGTAACACAAAATAAAAATTGCTCTAATGTGATTTACATTGTAATTAATGTGCAAATCATGTATCACTTAACCACAAGTCACGTATCACTTAAACCATGCACAAGCTTCTTTATAACAGTCTTGTTGTGTGTAAACAAAAAAAAAAATCTTTAAACAACCAGTCTTGAAGTTATTATTAAAATGTAATATGCTGCCGGCCTGCTGGCACAGCGGTGGTGCTACCACTTGTGACGCCGGTGATGGTGCGGAAACATGCCTGGGTGGTGGAGGGCCGGCTGGGGAAGGAGGATTGAGTGTCCCATGAACTGCTGCCCTCCTCTGGGGAGGGAAGGGGGAAAAGCTCCTGGCGCTTGCTCAATCCCTGGTGGAGACCAGGGGTCCGACAGTCGGTGCTAGTATCTACGGGGAGGCGGGGCAGATGTCGGGGTGTGTGCCTTGATGTCATTGCATGTCCTGCCTCACAGGCACCAAAAATGAAAACACTCAGGCTGAGCAGGACGCCACGTGCCTCACGCTGCAGGTCCCATACCACTGACCCACGGCACCCCCAGGAACTGCATCCTATCCTTGAGGATTCAGATTTGTTTTGGTACACACACACACACAAAAAAAATCTTTCTAAACAACCAGTCTTGAAGTTATTTTTAAAATGCAATATGCTGCCAGCCCCGCTGATGCAGCAGTGGCGCTGCCACATATAACGCTGACGACCTGGGTTCAACCTGCTGTTATTAGTTTTCTTTTTAAATCAGTACTTTTTTCCACCTTCCAGACTCATCTCTCATCAAACAATGGTGACCACCCAAGCTTTATTTTCCCAGCCTGTGGCTCCCAGTCCAATTTAAACAGAATGTCCCCTATCTCTCCCTATCATGGGTTCAGGAGTGAGCCAGGGTGGTGGAGGGCTGGCTGGGTTGAAGAGGAATGCGCATCCCATGAACTGCTGTCCTCCTCTTGGGGGGAGGGGGGCGAGGGGGAAAGCTCCTGGTGATTGCCCGATCCCTCGTGGAGATCTCATCTGACAGCTGGTACTAGTATCTTTGGGGAGGTGGGGCAGACGTCAGCATTTGCGCCCCTGACATCCCTGCACATCCCGCCTCCCAATGACCGAAAACAGAAGCACTCGGGTCGAGCAGGATGCCACCCGCCTCACACCGCAGATCCCATACCACTGACCCATGGCACCCCCAGGAACTGCATCCCGTTGACTGATGGGAGGAACAGCCCCCTCCCAAAGGCCCTGCCCTGGGGGGCAAGCCAGGGCTGTTAACTGGGTAGAGTAGGTCCTGGAGTTGGTGGATGATTGGGGTTGGGTGCGTGGTACAGCCGAGGGGGCTGGTCCATTGGCAGGCAGATAATGAGCATCAAATAAAAAGCAAATAAAAAAATGCAATATGCTGCGAACATACGAAGAAGCCAGCAGAAGAAGGCCATCTGGTCTATCAAGTCTGCTCGTATTGCAGGGTCCACAGCTTGAGCTAATGTCCCTGCCCTCCCTCCCCACTCCTCCCATCCTCCCTACCATGATTCTTATCTTCCCCCATGCCTATTCCAGCCTCTCTTAAAGCTGCTCACTGTCTTTAACGAGATGACCTCTTCTGGGAGCGCATTCCAAGTGCCCACCACCCTTTCTGTGAAGAAGTGCTTTCTGACATCCCTCCTAAACCTCCCACCCTCCAGCTTAAGACTGTGTCCCCTCGTGATATGGTTGCCACTCAGCTTAAATAGACTTTCCTTATCAACATTATTTCTAGGGACATGGATATGTTGTTCATCCACACTTATTGCCAGGTCCCTTGCTGCTTTAAATCTTGCCGGAAGGTCTTCAAGCTGGCTCCTCCCACCCACCCAGGTGGTAAAACTCTCGGCTCCGCCCCATGACGTCAGATCTTCCTTACTGCTTGGAAGCTCAGGTTCCCTCCTTAGCGCTCTGCGTTTTCGACTGGTTTCTGAAAATTTCGGTCTTCGAATTCATTGAAGTGTCTTTTCTGAATCTTCGATCTTTTCTTCTTCACTATGGCGATGGCTTTTTCCGGCTCCGAGAGGCGGACGGTTAGTTCCTCCAGGAGGGACTCGCACTCCATGTGCATTTATTGCCTGGACTTGGATCACGATCCGCAGGCTTGCAATTTCTGTTCTGCCCTTTCAGTCAGCTCTCTGGAGGACCGCGCGGCCCGTTCGGGGCTCGGACATCCGGTAGTTTTTTCCGCTCCGGAGATTCCATCGGACCGGCGGGTGTCCGCTTCGACTGTTTCTCTGCAGTTTGATCCTTCCGGGGAAGGGCGTCCCCCCCCCCTCGGTTGCGGCGCTTATCCCGCTCTCCTTGGATTCATCTCATGCAGCTTCGTTCAAGGAGCTTCGTCATTCCCTCTCCTCCAAGGGAGAGGACCCTGGAAACCCTGCCGGCTCGGCCTAAGGCTAAAGGGCTGCAGGGAAGCGGGAGTCTCTTCATCGGCGGGGCGGGAACTCTCCCCTCCCTCGCCCGGCCTTCGACTTGATCCGAGATTCAACCGCCACTGGCCTCACGGTATCCCGTCAGGTCAGCCGGCCAGGTTCCCGTCGACATTAGTCAGTCTCTCGACCCATCTTTTGGGGGATCTTCTGGTGCCGTCATCCACGCCCGGTGGAGGCTGAAACTCTGTCCTCCCTTTGGTCGACAGCCCTCGGTCCTTTCTTCGAGCCGAGGAGGCTGGTGCGTCCAGCTCCTTCCCAGGCCCGCCCTCGGTCCCCCTGAGGATTTGGGTCTCGGTCTCGGTCAACCTCTCGGTCTAGCCGCTCACGCTGATCTCGGCGTTCTCGGTCGAGGCACCGAGTTAAGTGGCTTTGCCGTTCTTCCTCGTCCCCCTCCTGGATGAGGGCGGTTTCATGCTGTTGGCGTCGGTGTTCGAGAACTTATGTGGCGACAGCAGTTGTTGTCAGGTATCAATTGACCCGATTCATTTCTCCGGAGATAGCAAGCAGCCGCCGCTCGGTCGGCAGCCGTTCGAATCGGGTCAGGAGCCCTCTCAGGGCGGTTGCTCGTCCGACCCTGCTGCCCCTCCGCCTTCGGAGAGTTCAGGCCAGGCCATGACC
The DNA here is from genome assembly GCA_016271365.2 of Neoceratodus forsteri. Classification (NCBI taxonomy): domain Eukaryota; kingdom Metazoa; phylum Chordata; order Ceratodontiformes; family Ceratodontidae; genus Neoceratodus; species Neoceratodus forsteri. The sequence continues at coordinate 1,721,317,171 of CM028129.1, read as the reverse complement.
TGTTCTTCAGGTCACTCAGTACCCTCACTCCTGCCTGCCCCCGGCGGACGAAGAGTGCCTCGGGCCTGCGGCAGCTTTTTGCAGACCCTTCGGAGCCTGAAGCCGGCTCTGCTATGTTTCCTAGCAGGGAGGACCCGGGGTCTTCCCAGGAACATTCAGTAGACGACAGCCCATCGTCTTCAAAGGGTCTGCTTCAGCTCATTTCAGAATTCACTGGGATGCAGCTCAAGCCCATCTCCAGTCGGGCACCTTACCCCCTTAACGGAGATTCTGGATCGAGGGGGTTCTTCCTCGGAGGCCTTCCCAGTGGCTGAGGCTATCGTGGGCCCAGCCTTGGAGCTATGGCGGCGGCCTACTTCCTGCCCTGCGCCTTCAGCCAGGGTGGCTCGGAGGTACCCTGTCCCTGTTGGTTCTCTGCCCGGTTTCTCGGAGCACACCTCGGTTGAAGGGGTAGTCACCGATGACGTTTTCCAATGTCTTGGAAACGCTGGGGATGTGGACAGACCCCCTGACAAGGAGTCCAGAAGGATGGACTACGTCGGGCGCAAGGTTTACGCTGCGTCCTCCCTAGGCCTCCATCAGGCCAGCTCGGTTGCACTGATGGCATATTTCTCCCACACCCTTTTGGGCTCCCTGGACGAGGTCCTCCCTCATCTCCCGGCCGACCTGCGAACCACGGTTCAGCAGGTGCGGGACCAGGGTAGGGCGGTGGCGAAGCAGCAGCTCCAGACGGCTCTGGATCTAGGTGACTCCTGTGCCAGATCGGTGGCGGCCGCAGTGGCCATGCCGCAGGCGTGGCTGAGGTTATCCTCCTTCTCTTTGGAAACCCAGCACAAGTTGGCGGACATCCCCTTCTTGGGGACTGACCTTTTCGGCCCTGGAGTGGAGGGATATATCCATGGGCCCGAGAGTCCGATGCCACTCGGACTCGGTCACACTGTGCCGGAGGGTCAAGGGCAGCCGTCAGCCTTTGCGTAAGCCCCTTTGCCCCCTGAGCCCTGAGGCCCCACTGGCCCAGCATAAGGGCCAGCAGGCATGCGCTGGTCGGCTTGTTGCCAGTCCAGCGTCTTCCTTCAAAAGGAAGCAGGGAGGCAGGAAACCGAGAGGCTCCTCAGCTCCTTCCCCCTCTAAGCCTGCTCAGTGATGGGCCAAGGGGCACTGCCCCGGCCCCGTCGTCCCAGCCCGGGTTTCCCCATGGGGGGACGGCTCCGCACCTCGTTCTGGAGGTATTTAAGGGTGGATCCTGTCGCAGGTTGCGAGCGGTTTCCCCTTTTTGAGCCGTTGCCCCATGGGGATCTTGGGTCCACTGCCTCTGTGTCGGTCGTACCGACATGCCTGGCTCTCTAGTTAGAGGTGATCAGGAAGGCTGCGGACCCCCATTCAACCCTGGGTTCGTGTCCAGGTATTCCTGGCCTCAAACGGACGGGGGCTCGTGCCCATTCTCCTGCACGCCTGGATGGTCTCTCTACTTCAGATATCCCATCCTCAGAACGTGGCGTGTAGCTGTTTCCTGGGTCTCCAGGATGTACCTACTCCTCGTTCCGTCCATTTCTTGGGAGGCTCCACCCCTTCTTGCGGGGGAGCTCCTTACGAGTTCCTAGCCAGGCCCTTCTTGCTCAGCAGTCTCTGCGGCACTGAAGGGTCCGGATGTAACCCCACCCGAAGGCAGACTGGTCTCCCGCTTTCCAGGAGCCAAGTGAGAACTCGCACTTAGCGTGAAGCTTCTCGGACTAAGCTCGACTCTTGAGTCCGAGCTCGGCTCAGGCGGACAGGGTTGAGGTTCTTCCTCCTTTGCCGGTCGGGTTGGCCGGGAAATTATGTCCTGCCAGGACCTCCTGCTCCTCCTGGGCCTCAGGGCTGCCTTCCCTTAGTGGGAGGGGCCAGCCAGAGGTCACAGCGCTGCGTCCCTTGGACCAGTTCATGACTAACAGCCCAGGAGTTAAGAGAACGCTCCCTTGGACCATTCCAACTTTGGCAGGAGAACATCCTGTTCGTTTGCCCTGAGTCAGAGGTCTTCTCTGACTGGTGCTTCTCGGATGGGTGGGGTGCCCATCTTGGGGAATACAGAGTGCTTCGCCTCTGGTCCTCTCGCGAGTCCCGATGTCCTTCCTGCTCGCTGGAGAACAGACGGTCCGCTTAGCCTGCACCGCTCGCTCTGCTTGTATGGGGTCTACAGGTCTAAGTCCAAGTAGGACAACACCAGACCATGTGCTACCTACTCCGCCAGGTTCGGTCGATCCCCTTGTCTCGGTGCAAGGAGGTTCTCCGCATTGGGTTGTTGCTGCGGTCGAGGGTTCCCAGCCATTTGATGGCAGGAGCCCCGATTCCCTGGCTGCTGCCCTAAGCCGGGCATAGGCTGCGCCTCATGAGTGGTCTCCCCTGCCGGAGGTAGCACAGGATCTTCTCCCTCTTCCCTCCAGGGAGAATACGAGGCCGAGACTGTTTTTTTGCCAGCCCCTCAGCAAGGTCTGCTGCAGGGGATGCCATCGGGGCCTCGGACCCCGGGCCCCTCCGTGCCTCTCCCCCATTTCCCTTGACCTACGGGCAAGGCGAGGAGGGACTTGGCGCAGGTGATGCTGGTAGCCCCAGACTGGATTGCCAGTTCTGGTATCCAGCTCTCCTCAGTCTCAGCCCCAGGCTCCCGAGGCGGCCTCCAGTCCGCCCTGCCCTGTCTTTCCTTTTCAGGGGAAGGTTATCCATCTGGACCTTCAATTCCTGCACCTGTAGGCCGACCCCTTTGCGGCTAGGGGCCAGGCCTAGGGTCTTTCGGCAAGGTCCTCGACCTTCGAGGCATCCTGCTAAGAAATCGGCCAAGATGCTCGTTCTCTGGGAGAAGTTCTCCCTTTTTTGTTGATGGGAGAGGGCCGTGCCCTCCCCCGTCCCTGGGCGAGCATTCCGGACCATCTGCGGTCCATACTTAAACCAGGGCTTCGGCCGACAACCCCCTAGGTGCTTCTCTGGGTCACCCCTGTCTTGCGGGCATGGGCCAGGAGGCAGTTGGTGGTGCGGAGAAGGTGGTCTGGCACTTCTAAGCCTCGATCACGCCTCCCCTTTTGGGGAGAGTATCCCCGTTTCTGTGGGATCCTTGCTGGTATGGGCTTAGCTCATGAGCAAGCCATCCGAACCTTTGCACAGGTGCGAGTGTCCCCACCTGTTGTGGAAGAACACCTTCTTGGGGCCACTCCGCCATCCAGAAGGCAGGGAGAGTTTCAGGCGCCTCCTTAACCTCCCTATCCGTCTTCCACAGGGACTAGGTTGTCCTGCGCCCCACCAAGTCCTTCCGGGCGGTGGCAGAGTCTTCCCTTCGGGGTATTGCTCTGCCGGGTTTATCCTCATTCACACCTCGGAGGCCGAGACAGGTTCCATAGGAACTGGTTTAACGCCACCTATCTAGGAGGCGTAAAGCTAAAGTTCGGGAGAGGTTCGCCAGCTGTTCATCATCTTTGCTGAAGCCGATCTGGCAGATTTGCAGCCCAGTGGACGACAAGCGGGGCGGGTCACCCTGCATAGGTTCTCCACTATAGGCGGGCGGGCATGGAGCCTCCCAGAGGGATAAGCGCTTCTTTTTACCCGCCCTTCCGCTGCATCGGGTGGCTGCTTTCGAGGATACTCCGCCCAGGATATCCGGCAGGGCTTCGCCCGAAGCAGGCTTTATCGCTCCCCTTCCACATCGACCTTGGGTCGCGCTGGGTGCTGGTCGGGGCCTCGGTTCTCCAGTCTTTCTACCAAGTAGAGGTGTGCTCCTTGCCTCCCTCCTCCCGGAGAACTGCTAGGAGTCTGCCAATAAGTGTGGATGAACAACATATCCATAACCTTAGAAATACAGGTTACTCACCTGTAACAGGAGTTCTAGGAATGGTATATGTTGTTCATCCACACGACCCACCCGGCCTCCCCGGCTTTGACGCACAACCTGGCTTCCAGCAGGCTAGATCTAGTGTCATGGGGCGGAGCTGAGAGTTTTACCACCCGGGTGGGTGGGAGGAGCCAGCTTGAAGACCTTCCGGCAAGATTTAAAGCGGCAAGGGACCTGCCAATAAGTGTGGATGAACAACATATACCATTCCTAGAACTCCTGTTACAGGTGAGTAACCTGTATTTATCCCTTTCAAGTACTTGAAAATCCCAATCATGTCCCCTCTCTCTCTCCTGTCTTCCAGGGAGTACATGTTCAGTGCCCTCAACCGCACGCATCTGTGTGCACACGCATCACTGTGCCCTTGCCATTGGCATCCTTACGGAAAGGGAAAACACACACAGAAAAAAAAAACAAAAAAACACACACCACAGGTGTGTAGGATGAAACGGGCACTGTCAGGCCCCAATGCTCTGACTACCCACTGCCTCCCAGAACTGTGTTGTTCATGGGGGGCTAAGGTCCTGACTTCCCATGGAAACCACCCCAGAGGGGGTCATTTTGGGTAAGAGAAGGCAGGGTAAACGTTGGACAAGGAGCGGATGAGGCTGGGATGTTGCTCAAGTTGAAGGGGGCTGCTGCGGTGAACAAGGGGTAGAAACAGAAAAATTCAATATGTAAGCCGGCACAGTGGTGCAGCATTGCTGCTTATGACACCAGGGACACGGGCATCAAAGGGCTGATCAGAGTTGGGGGAGGACTGAGTATCCCAGGTAAAGGGCTCCTACTTCGGGGTAGGAGGTTATTTAGCTCCCACTGCTTTACCACCTGGGAGCCCAGAGGTGGTGGAGCAGCTTGGAGTTGGCAGGGAGGGAAGGCCTTTGGTTGTTCCATCATGCAGTTGCTGTAGTGCGCTTGCCTGGGGCCCTGTGCCAACTGCTTGTGGGCTGGGAGTGAGAGCACCTGAAGGAAATGCTTCAGCCATTTTATGGGATGGTACCTGGTACACGGTGGTCCTGCAGAGTTGTCTGTCGCCCACAGCTGCCTAAGTGCCCCCAGGGGAGGGAGATCACTTCTCGCCCCATGATAGGGAGAGGTAGGGAACATTCTGTTTAAATTGGACTGGGGACCACAGGCTGGGAAAATAGAGCAGGGGTGGTCACCATTGTTTGATGGGAGATGAGTCTGAAAGGTGGAAAAATGTACTGATTTAAAAAGAAAACCAATAACAGCAGGCTGCCCGATGTACCAGTGAGTAGCGCAGTGTACTCCAGCACTGGCAACCTGAGCTGGGGAGGGATGGATGCCAGGTTCTGCCACACTAGCAGCCGCTGCTGTGGGCCAGGGAGCTTGCCTCCTCCGCCAAGGTGCACTACATGTTTGCATGGCCTGCAGGGGTGTTGAAATGGTGACGGATGGGCAATGGGTGGGAAAAGGGGAGAAACAAGAAAATCCATGTGAGCTCTTGCTATCATTAATGACAACTCTGGTACCCTCTGATCACCCTATGTGGAGTCCCACTAGCATTGGGGGGGGTAGCAGATGGGGTTTGAAGAACCAGAGAGTGCCTGAAGCAGGCACGAGGAGGCGAACGGTGGTCAAAAAGCTATATGGGGTAAAATGTGATACGTAACTGTAATATAATGCAAATTACTTTTTATATTACTTGACTGTATGTTACTTTTTATTACATGCCTTCTGCAGATATAAATGTGTGTTTTACTTATGGAAACAAATTCTATAGGAGTGACACTGGCATACAGATGAATCTGAGCCCTGGATTTGTAATTTCCAGGGGCACGGATATGGTTTGTGTATCCAGACGATGGCAGTTCTTCCTTAAGAGCTGATTCACCGGAACGTCTTTAAGCAAAGCTACTCCCACCACCTGGATGGTATATCCCTGGGCTCTACCTAGTGATGTCAGATCTGCCTTTTCACTGGAAGGGTTCAGTCTCCTCCTTCGCAGCTCTGCATGTTGTAGGGCCTACAAAGTGTGCTATTGGCAAACTTCAGTTATTTCTTCAACTTGAAGTAGTCTTCTAGTTCCTTGATTCTTCTCCAGCTCTTGAATGGAAGCTACGGCATGATGAAGTGAATCAAGCTCCCAACTTCAAGAAGTGTGTCACATACCAGCAGAAAATGTCACGGATGGACCCACATGTGTAATGCTTTTACTGTCTAGGGATGGCACATGATGTCACAGGTTGCAGCCTTTGTCAGGTGATGCTACCTTCATCTGTAGAAAACTGCAGTGCTCTTTCCCTCAGCCAGCCAACCAAGATCCAAAATTGCAACTGAAGGGCGGTCGCAAGGCAGGTTTCTCTGCTGCGGGGTCCACAGCACAACTCATGGCCATGGTAGAGATGGCGATGAAGGCCGTAGCAGGCACCTCGTCAGCACCGGCGCTGCTTCTGGCTGGGGCCAGCATCAGAGTGTCCTTCACAGGGGAGTTTTGTGAAATGTGTTGGGCCCTTCAGACCCTTAGGGAGAGCCCTGCCCACCATGGTAAGATGCATGAAATGTGTCACCATTGGTCATGAGACTGGGAGAAATCACGTTCCTCCCGCTCCCTTGACTCCCCTGACTACTTGAAGCTTGTTAAATGCCTGGCTTTGACTGAGCCTAGATTGGTTGAGGAGCAGGTTGCTAGCTCCACAGTACCCTTGTCAGGCTTGCAGACCTCGACGCCAGTCGATCAAGCAGTTGAGATTTTCCTCGACCCGGTTGACCCATTGTCCAAGGAGATCAAAGAGGAGTCCATCTCCAAGGCTCCAGTCCTTCTGGTCCTCACCCAGGAAGACGTGGAACAGTCTGTGTCTCTGGCTGCTTCCAGTTGGGATCAGCCTTAACTGGAGGTCATGCCACCAAATCTAGTGTGCGTCATTTACGTGCCATTTCTGGCAGCTTCTGGAGATCAGCCTCTAGGTCAGTGGTTGAGACTGAGGCTGAGGTGCTCCTTGAGCTCTTGATCCTGCTCGACCGGGAGGCATCGCCATTGATGCTTCTCAACCTCAGATAATGAGAGTCTCTGTTGGTGTACGCGGTGGTGCCACAAGGAGCTCCTCTGGCAACAATGGACCTTGGTGGGGCAGGGTAGGGCTCTACCACAACCCCTGTGGTTAACTGGTAGTGTCGGTCCAGCTCACTCTAGTCCTACTGAAACCACTGTCATCGACTCAAGTCTCTCCACCCTTGCAAATGGAACCATCTCCACAGCAGCCCTTTTGGGAGCTGTGTCTAAGAACTCCTGTACTATGTCCGGCTTGCCAGGCTAGTTTTCTGTGGAGATCACCAAGTCAGATGACTCGAGGGTGGTCCACGGTGGTACATGGTCAAGGGCCTTCCTTGGCGAGCCCTCTGATGACTCAGATGGGTCTTCTGTACGGTTATCAAGGATGCATACCTTCAACCAGGAATCTGTTGAGGAACTTGACCACTGACTGTGGGCCAGTGTAATTTGGGGCTGTCCTCAGACTAATGTCTGAGTCCATAAATGTCCCTTTGGAGCCAGTCCAGAACAGGACCAAATACCCCTTTACTGACATCCTTGATAAAGACAAATCCCCAGGAGTTGCCTTCCCTATGGCTGAGGCCATTATGGGACCAGCTCTGGAGCTTTGGCAGCATCCAGCCTCCTGTCCGGCACCCTCAGCCCGTATGGTCCGCAAATATGTGCTCCTTAACAGCTGTCTGTCCGGGTTCTCAGACTACCCCTCAGCAGAGGATTTGGTGTCTGACTCGGTCTTTTGGAAATCCGGCAACACGGGGACGTGGACAAGCCCCCTGACAAGGAGTCTGAGTCCACCTCAGCAGCAAACCTCTGTTGCAGTTGCTTCTTCACCTAGATCTGACCATAAAACAGGGGAAGGTCCTGCACCCAGAACTTTAGACCCTGCACCTCACAACCTGATTCCTGAGCAGCTATAGTTCCAGGCTTTGGGTCTTATGAAGAATGTGCTCCACGTTGTATAGGCCTCCCAGAAAGAGTCAAAATAGAAGTCATGTATAGCAAATTAGCTAGATTTGTCTTATTAGCTGATAAATGGATGCATCACTGTGACATGTATTCAGAATTAAACTGGCCTACAATAGAAAATAAGTTTTTAAAAGGGCATTAGCTGTAGAAATGAGAAATACTATGGCTGCTAAAAAAACAAAATACGTACTAGATAAAATGGGAAGAACAACACATAGTGAAAGGAGAAAGTCCAGAGGGGGAATTGCTAAGATCAAAGGGGATAAGGGGGAGTGTGTGGAGGAGGACCAAGGAGAAAGCATCTATCCTAAATAGATACTTCTGCTCGGTATTTACTGAGGAGAAGGTAGGGCAGGGCCTACAGCTCAGCACCATGGACATGGGGCAGGGGAGGTGGGCACAAGTCCCTTCACAAAAGCAAGGGTCCTACAAGAGCTCACTAAGCTCAGGGTGGACAAGGCAATAGGACCTGATGGCATACATCCCAGGGTACTAAAGGTGCTAAGGGTGGAACTAGCAGAGCCATTAGCAGAACTGTTTAGTGAGTCTCTAGGCACAGGAGAGGGCTCAGAAGACTGGAGAAGGGCTCATGTGATCCCAATCCACAAGAGTGGCAGCAGGGAGGAGACAGGGAACTACAGACCAGTCAGTCTTACCTCAGTAGTGGGCAAAATAATAGAGTCACTCCTTAAGGAAAGGATAGTGCAACACCTGGAATTCATAGGAGCACCGGATTCAAGACAGCATGGGTTTATAACAGGAAGGTCCTGTCAAACTGATCTCATAGATTTCTTTGACTGGGTAACCAGAGTGGTGGACCAAGGGGGTGCAGTTGATGTCACCTACCTTGACTTCAGCAAAACTTTCGATACTGTTCCACATAGAAGATTGATTAATAAGCTGGGTATGCTCGGGGTGGGTCAGAAGTTGGTCAGCTGGGTGGCAAACTGGTTGGCGGGCAGAAAACAGAGAGTGGTGGTAAATGGTATACAGTCAGAAGAGATGAAAGTCACAAGTGGGGTATCGCAGGGATCAGTCCTGGGGCCAGTCCTCTTCATTATCTTCATTAGTGACATTGCAGATGGACTGGAGGATAAAGTTTGCCTGTTTGCAGATGACGCCAAGATCTGCAACAGAGTAGATGATCCAGATGGAGTGGGCAGAATGAGAAGAGATCTGGAAAAACTGGCAAAATGGTGGGAAGAGTGGCAACTGGGGTTTAACACAACGAAGTGCAAGATCATGCACATAGGAAATAGAAACCCTGAAGCTACCTATAGGTTGGTAGGGGAGTTGCTGGCAATCTTAAGGGAAGAAAGCGACTTGGGCATCATCATCACAGATGACCTGAAATCGTCCAAGCAGACCACTAAAGCAGTAGGTAAGGCTACAGGGATGTTGGGGTATATTAGGAAGGGTATCACATGTTGTAAGAGGGAGGTAATAATCCCTCTTTACAAGAACTGGTTAGGCCCCATCTGGAGTAGTGCGTGCAGTACTGGAGGCAGCACCTGCACAAGGACGTTAACAAAATGGAGGCAGTCCAGAGAAGGGCAACCAAAATGGTGCAGGGACTGCATCAGAAAACATATGAGGACAGATTAACGGAGCTCAATATGTATACTCTAGAGCAAAGGAGGGAGAGAGGTGAATGATCGAAACATTCAAACACCTTAAGGGCATTAACAAGGTGAAAGAGTATAACATCTTTCAATATAAGAAAAATAGGACAAGAGAACACAGCATGAGATTAGAGGGAGGTCGATTAAGGGGTAATGTGAGGAAGTTCTTTTTCACAGAAAGAGTGATGGATGCATGGAATGGTCTACCTCAGGAAGTGGTGGATATGAATACAGTGCAGGGCTTCAAACAGGCATGGGATAGCCATAAGATAGCAATACAGATGAGTATGAATAAACAGGCCATTGACGGAGTAAAGGCCTCTGGCACATTCATAAGGTAGAAAAAATGGGCAGACTGGATAGGCCTTGTGGTCCTCATCTGCCATCAACTTCTATGTTTCTATTTACTTAACCTTAGAAAAAATGGTCTGCAGAGGGAATATTATGTTAGGACCCCAAGAACAAGGTATGGTGAAATGACAATTGTATACTCATTCACTAAAGTGTGGAATGATTTGAGCATTCAAACAAAAAACTTACGTGACAACAAAAATCAGTTTAACACTGCTGTAAAGCCAGAACTTACAACTAGATGTAGATGTTTTAAGATCTATTTTAAACTTTGCACAAGCTGTTATTAAAAGTTCATATCCAATTTACACATGTCAAAGTCAACATAAAATGTCTATACGTATTTTTTTTTCACATGTTAAATGTATTTGTCTTTATGTGAGTTAAAATTAATTGTTCATTGTGATGTAGTGTATTGGACCAAGTCTCTGTAAACATGAAGTTTTATTGCTTTCAGGAGCACCTTGTAAATAGGACTCTGTCCTAACGGTGTAATGTAATACTCTCCTGACTAAAAATAAAGATTTTACTACTTACTACTCACCAGTGCTATGCCTTTAAATGAAAAAGATTTTCCATTTGGTGTCAGGGCAAGGAACTTGATTCCCTTTCCTGCCCTATGGGCAGCATCCTTGAGTATCTCTGGTCCCTATCTCAGCTGGGGCTGCTGTGGATGACCCTGTAGGTGCACCTGGCAGCCATCTCTGTATACCGGGTGTGAGTTGGTGTGCCTACAGTTGGGTTGGAGAAGGTGGTTGGGCGCTTCTTTAAAGGCCTTGACGACTTGTGTCACCCCCCCAATGTGTGAGCCACCACCACCTTGGGATTTATTGCTGGTACTGGCAGTACTCATGGGCAAACCTTTTGAGACCATGCACAAGTGTGAGATGTCACACCTGTTATGGAAGATGGCCTTCTTGGTGGCCATCACCTCAGCCAGAAGGATTAGTGAGCTCCAGGTGCTCTCTACGGAGCCTTCTTATCTGGTCTTCCACAGAGACAAGGTAATCCTTTGCCCCCACCCAAAGTTCCTCCTGAAGGTTGTCTCAGAGTGCCACCTTAACCCAGGTGATAGATGTTCCAGTCTATTTTACAAACTCATCATTGGAGGCTGACCTCAGGCTCCATATGTTGGACCTGAGACGAGGGCTCTCCTACTGTGTGGGGCGCACTGATGGAGTTCAGTCTGAGGCTCGCCAGCTCTTTGTCACATACAGTACGCTAAAGCCTCACCTGGCATACCAGCAGCTAAGCAGGCGATTGGCAGGTGGATTATGTCCTGCATCGACCTCTGCTACAGGCTGGCTGGTAGGGAGCTGCAGGTAGGGCTCTGGGCTCATTCCGCCAGACATACCGGTGCCTCAGTGGCTACTTCCAGGGACATCCCAATCCAAGAGAGCTGCAGGGCTGCTACCCGGAAGTCGGCATACACCTTCATCTGCCATTACAGCATCAGCCTCGAGTCTTGGGATGCTGCTTTTGGGACCTCAGTTTTCCAATCCTTGTTTAAGTAGGATGCGCACCTTGCCCCCTCTTCCTGGAGAACTGCTGGAAGTCTATCATCATTTGGATAAGTGAATCATATCCACACCCTAGAAAAATAGGTTACTCGCCTATAACTGTAGTTCTAGAAGTAGTATATGGTTAACACTGACACCACCCACCCGACCTCCCTTGGCATGTGGCACATAGATCCCTACTTCCAGCATGCAAGGTCAGACGTCACGGGGCGGAGCTGAGAAATATATCACCTGAGTGGTGGGAGGAGCTTTGCTTAAAGACGCTCCAGCAAATTAACTCTTAAGGAAGAACTGCCATTGTGTGGATGTGAACCCTATACACTCCTGGAACTATGGCTACAGGTGAGTAACCTATTTATATCTCCCTGGTACTGGTATAGTCTGTAAAAATATAGCCCTGGAAGAACAACTGAACCCAGTTAATAGTAACTAAAAATGTATATTACAGTAACTAGTTACTTCTAGAGAAAAAGTAATATTGCTAATTCCTTATTGCATTTTCTTGAGAGTAATCTGGTTACTAAAAAAGAAGCATTACAGTGACGAGCTGCTACTCAACATGTTACACAACGTTCAATAACCTCTAGATGCATTTTGTGATGAGGACTCTTATCTCATGTGGTGATCATTTGAAAAGATTTTAATCAGAGACGTAATGTGAGGGGAAAAAAACATTAAAAAGTGGTCTCTCGGTCTCTAAACGCAGGACAGTCTGCATTGTACTTGCTTACTACCTTAGTAAATGTCTTAATTGTGTTTTCTCTGTTAAGAAGGTAATTCTTTGTAAATATTTACAGTGATGTGTGTGGAAAGAGATGGTGAAACACATTTTAACCCTTGACCATTCTCCTTGACCAGGCTCAGCAGTTTGAGTGGGTGAAGAGCTGGTACCCAGACCTTTATTTTGAGATCCAGGACTACGTCAAGAAAGGGCAGTTCATCCCAGTTGGGGGCACCTGGGTGGAAATGGTAACGTTGCATAGCCTTTCAATCACTTGTAATATTTTGTATTCGTTTGATCAGGGAAAACTCCATTATGTGACTGCTCCTGCAGGCAGTCTGATGGTATGTGTTGTACTCCCCTTCTAGCTGTGACAGGATGAAACAGTCTGAGAGGAGTTTTAGGACATGCCTCTTCCCAGACTTCCTCCGTCTTACAATCATCCTAGCTGATAGACTGATCCCTGCCCTGCATGGATCTTTTCTTCAAAGCAAGTGACATGTCATTATTTCTGCTTTGGTCCATTAAGCAGTGTTCATTTTCAGGAAGGTCCTAGGTACAGTGGAGCCTTGTTATAAGCACATCCTAAATGCCAGGCAAAAATGTTCTTGTAACTGGGATGCTCTTATAAGAGGGCTACATTGAAAACCTACTTAAAATCTGTGGTTAATATGATGAAACTGGGCTCAGACTAAAATTTTTTTTTTTTTTTTTTTACATTCTACAGTATTTATTCGCTCTGGTGGAACAGGGCATCTCTTGGAAGTGCCCACTCGACCATCGCTAACCTCCCTCCTCCGGGACCCTGTTCCAAGGACTTTCAAGCCCCCCTGGATCACCCCCCCCCCGGGAGGACCTGCCCCACCTACCTGGTGGCCTTTCTGCGATTAGAGGGTCAGTCCTGGTCGAGGGCCTTGGGGGCCCGTTGGAGGGATGGTCCGGCACTGGGGATGTGGGCTAGGTCCCTGAGCCCTGCCTGCCTGGTCCTCTTGGGTATTTTATGTTGCGTTTCCTCTGGAAGCGCAGTCGTGTAATGACGCCCCTGGCACAGACATGCTGATGTTCACTGCCGCTCCCCCAGTCACTGCACCGTAAGTTCCTTGCACTGCCCTTGATCTCCATCGGGGCCTCTAAGGAGTGGTGTTTGGCCTGGCCCCCTCCGGGAAGGGAGAGCAGGCCTCCGGATGCTCAGTCCCGTCCCTCCCCTGCCGACCCCCGGTGGCTCGTGTCCGTTCCTGATTCTGGGTCACCGGCAAGGTGAGGTGTAGCATTCAGGGCCTCAAAACTCATTATTACCTGGGCGGCCATTTTGTGTCAAGTAAAGAGTGGATAGTTCGGACTTCATATGAAGGTTTTGGAAGTAATGAGTTAAAAGTAGTATAATATAGCTTTTAAAAGAACTCTTGCTCGAGTAGTTGAGTATTATAAAATTAATTCAGTATCTCACCTAACTATGAAGGAATATGTGCAGGGCCCCTGGTGTTCTGCGGCAGCATTTTCTGATTTCTTCGGCATGATTTATTCATTTCTCTGGCAGAATGCAGTCCTGTCATTGGCTAAATATGATATGATGTCATCGATGACATCGTATGCTGAGCATAGAGGAGGGGCTTCAGGATAAACGAGGTGGGAAAGAAAGCCTGACACTATGGAAAAACAGTATATTTATATGAAAATTCACCAAAAACAATGAATTCTGCGGCACTATATATATTCTGCGGCACGATGCAAATTCTGCAACCGCAGAACCGTAGAATTCCAGGGGCCTTGAATATGTGCTGTCTTCTTCATTGGGCATCTTTCCCACATCCATTCACTACTTAAGTGACTGTTAATGAGGAAACTAGATAATGATTCAGCCCTGACTTATCATACTCTCATGTGATAATGACCATCGACCATCTACCACTACCTCTGGAAAAAAAACTGTTCTTATAAACAGGCTGACTGTTCTTATAAATGGATTTACTGCCATTGAAAATAATGAGCAAAAATCGGGACATTCAACAAATGTTCTTAGAAACGGGATGTTCTTATAAGTGGGCTCCACTGTACAAGCAAACAGTTACACCAAAGATGGCAAAACCGCTCAGCAGAAATGAAAATGCACAGAAAGTAGCTACAATGCAAAAAAAAGTTACAACGATCTTGTGATATTGATAGACGGTAATGAGCACTATGGAAATTACCTGTACGTCCCAGGATACGATGCTTACAGCTACAGTTCTCTGTACGAAGAGTTTCTTCTCCCTGTAGTCCTGGTTTTATATTTTGGGGAGCCTCCTAGTGAGGTTGGCTTGATGGGACCTTGCACCATACCCCTGTTTTGTATACAGTTGTTAAATGTTAATTTCAGTGGCCCCCAACACTGAGTTAGTATAGTACTTGAAATGAGAGCCTTCCAATCTAATCTCCTGCATAGTATGCCACCTTAAAATAAGGCACTTTCCCTTAAAGGACAGGTAGTCGCCATACCCCCACCTTGCTCGACATCTTCACTGGTATATAACAGTAGTCCTTTCCCACATACAGAATTCCGGCTTGTGATTGTTTTTTATATTCTCAGCCATCTAGCAGACCACTGTATATCTTCTGAATGACTTACCCAATTATAGCCAAACTTGGTGTGGTTGTTAATTCTTGATACCTTTGACTGCTAGGGCATGGTGACCTAATTCTGTGTGTGTTGTGGTTTGTAAACTGGCTGCTATATATTCAACTCTGCTGTGGAGTGTATTGTTAAAACAACTTATCCCACTATAACCAAACTATGGGTAGATCTTCATTGAGGATATCTCCTCCATTGGGCCACACCTGTGGAACTGTAAGCCATTGGCATCAGGACCAGTGGGAAACTTTTGCTAGCCGGTGACCACCCATGATGACGTGCAGTGTCGGTGCCTATAAAACATGGGCAGCCCCATCACTTCTCACTTTTTGTGACCACTTGTTGGACCTGTGGAGAAACAACACCATCAATTTCGGCTTTACTGATTTTCTAAACTGTGTTAACTAATTTATCTTCATCATTTTATGCCACCTTCAAAAGAACCTTTATTTAGGTACTGTACCTGTGGTTACAAGCTCTACAAGGACTACTCCCACGTAGTTTGTGTGTGCTGTGTGGGCCTATCCCACAATGTGAGGACCTGTGAGATCTGCCAGGGATTTAACCAGGCCACAGGAGATGCCACAAAAAGAGTGTTGAAATCTTCATTGCAATTAAGTTCTTGGAAGCTGCTGCCAAGGCCACAGACTCCAAGCCAGCTTCTCCCTTTTGCTCGATGGCCACTGCTGGAACACGGCATTTGGCAACCCTTTCACTGACATGGCTATTGATGTTGAAGGACATAGACAAGGAAAAGTCGTCAAAATCCTCCTCTCTCCTCTTCCAGCTATTACCACATGCATAAGGACAAGACTCCTGCTTCTTCGATGAGATTGGGGTCTCCATTTAAGGGGGGGTAAGTCCTTGTCATCCACTCCAGCAGTGATGACTACAGCCCCCCCCAACTGTCGATGAGATGCCAAGTTTGGGGTCTGGCTCTGGTGCCACCATACCTACTATGGACAGTTTATGGCCTCTGTCGACCGGTACTACACTGTCAGAGACGATAGTTCTAGGCCCTTTACAGGGTGCTGTCAACTTCCAGGACGTGCTGCCGATGGTCTCAAAACTGTTTTGTTGATTGTCACTGTCACTCCTACCAACGATAATGGCCATTCTGTTGAGGGGGCCTAACCTGTAATCTTCGTCATTGACAGGTTTCAGAAGCATGCCTGTTAGTTGTCCCTTTGAACTGCCACTGTTGTTGCTGGCTCTACCTATACCCTCGATATCATTCCAGATGAGGAGGTGGAGGACTATAATCCTGTCAGCCAACTATATGCAGTTGTGTGTACTGGTAATTCTATCTCAATGTCAAGATCATTAAATGTTTAATTATCACAATCTTATGAGACTCACTCGCTTAGAGTCAAGTCTTACTCATAAACGTAAAAGATTAACAGTGCAATTGAATGTCAGTGCTTTATATTTAATCTCATTCCTAAAATCAAGTGATCTACCATTTCAGTTGTACATTTAAAACTCTTACTGTTTCTTATTCCCTCATTTCACTCATTTCGAAGTTCTGATCCCGACATAGCTCCATTTTCAGGGTGAACCAAATTTACATACTTCCAGGATCACATCAGTAAATCTTGCCATTTATTGATCTCGGCTTACTTATCAATAACAGATCCTAGGAATGAGTTCTTCCAACAGTCACTCAATTTGCAGTATAATCTCTGCAGTTCATGACTCCTGTACCAAGCCACCAACTTCATTCCTACACCACCCAGAACCTAGCCCCTTTCAGAGATCTGTCCCCTACCCTACCCAACAAAACTCCCACATCCTGGTTCATACTACCTGACAGGACAAAATGATAACATCCACACGTGTGTGTTGGTGGGAGGGGAGCTTTGGAGAAGTGCAAATCATACGAACATACGAAATTTGCCAGCAGATAAAGGCCTAGAGGTCTATCAAGTCTGCCCGAATGTGCAGCTAGCACCCCATTCTGCAGCTGCCCTGCCTTCCACCCTTCCCTTCATTAACCCTCCCACTTGTCCTGTCCCATCCTCGCTTGAAGCAGTCCACTGTTCTACTGCATACCACTTCAGCAGGTAACGATTCCACCCAGCCACGCCTCTCTGTAAAAAGTGTCTCCTCATCTCCTCCTGAACCTTCCTCGCCCAGTCTCCTATCATGGCCCCTGGTGTCCCTCCCTCCCTACTTTGAACAGCCCCTCTGTACCCGCCTTGTTTATTCCTTTCATGTATTTAAAGGTTTCAATCATGTCACCCTGTCTCTCCTCTCCTCCAGTGAGTACATGTTCAACTCCTTCAACCTCCTCTCGTATGATAAGTCCCCCAGCCCCTTGATCATCTTTGTTGCTCTGCGCTGCACCCCCTCCAGTAACTTAATGTCCCTCTTCAGATACGGACGCCAGTACTGCACACAGTACTCCAGGTGTGGTCTAACTAATGACCTATACAGTGGCAGAATCACCTCCTCCCTCCTCGAGGATATACCCCTTGCAATAGAACCCAGCATTTTGTTGGCCTTTGCAGCTGCCTTCCTACATTGTGCCGAGTTGTTCATTGACCCTGTAATGAGCACACCCAGATCCTCCTCCTCCTCTGTCTGGGCTAGCTGCACTCCCCCTAGCTGGTAACTCCTCCTTGGGTCTTCATCTCAAAATGCAGCACCTTGCACTTTTTGGCATTAAAGCCCAGTTGCCAGGTATCTGACCAGGTTTCAAGCTTTGCCAGATCATCCTGCAACCCCTGCCATCCCCCTAAGTCATCCACCACCGCGCCTACCTTGGTATCATCAGCAAACAGACTGACCTTGCTCTTGATGTCCCATGATATGTTTGCAATGAATATCCCAAACAACACTGGTCCCAACACTGAGCCCTGTAGAACACCGCTCGTCACTGCCCTTGGGTGTGAGAGCTCCCCACCCACCACCACCCTCTGTTGCCTTCCCTGCAGCCAATTTCCTACCCATCTCATCAGCTTTGCACCCGCTCCTGTGTCTACTTCCTTCCCAGCCTTCCATGTGGCACTGAGTCAAATGCCTTACTGAAGTCCAGATACAGGACATCCACTGCATGGCCCCTGTCCAGTTGCCTAGTTACCCAATCATAGAACTAGACCAGGTTGGTTTGGCAGGATCTGCCATGTATGAAGCCATGCTGTCTGCTGTCCTGTAGTCCTTTGGCCTCTAGGAGGGTCATCAGCCTTTCCTTCAGGATAGTCTCCATTAGCTTACCCACGATGGATGTGAGGCTCACTGGTCTGTAGTTTCCCGGTTCATCCTTGGGGCCACTCTTGTAAAGGGGCACCACATGAGCCATCCTCTAGTCCTGAGGTACACACCCCGAATGTAGTGAGGCATTAAATAGGTCTGCCAAAGGTAATTGCAAGGACCTCTGCCAGCTTCTTCAGTACCCTGGGGTGGATGCCATCTGGGCCTGGCGCCTTGTCCACCCTCAGTGCCTTCAAACCCTCTCGAACTCTGCTCTCCATGATTTCCCCATCTGTTACCACTTCCCCCCCTGCTTCTGCCATTTCTCCCACCTTGGGTGTCACCCCCCCCTTCTCTTTAGTAAATACTGAGCAGAAGTACTCATTTAATGCTTCTGCCTTATCGCGCCCTGCTTCCACCCAACCCCACTCCTTACTATGTGGTCCTTACAGCTCCTTTTCTCCCTGATGTACTTAAAGAAGTCCTTCTCCCCCTTCTTAATGCCTTGTGCCAGTCTGAGTTCCGTAGATGCTTTGGCTCCCCTTACTGTCCTTGTCACCTCCTTCGATTCTGTCAAGTACTCCTCCCTGCTCCCTGTTTTCTTGTACTTCCTAAAGGCAGCTCTTTTCCTCCTTACCTTTTCCATGACCTCCTTGCTCAACCAGATCAGTTTCTTAGCCCAAGCCTTCTTGCTCTGGGCTTTGCAGCAGGTTTTGGTTGCCTCCACTATCCCCAGCTTTATGAGCTCCCACCTCTGGTTAGTGTCCATACTAGATTGAATTCTGGCCAGGTACCCTTTTACCATTTCCCCCATCCTCCCAAAGTTGGCTCTCCTGAAGTCCAGCACTATTGTGCCAGATTCCACTCCTTCCTTGCCCATATCCAATGTGAGCCATACTAAGCAGTGGTCACTTCCTGACAGCGGTTCCTCCACTGTAAGTTCTCTCATAAAGTCCCCAGTTGCCAGCAAAAGGTCAAGGGTATTTCCTAACCTGGTTGGTTCACTGACCATTTGCAGCAGGAAGCTGTCCTGAAGGCATCCAGCAGTACCTGCTCCTTCTGTTCCTGGTTGTTGGGTGCTCCAGTCCACTCCTGGCATGTTGAAGTCCCCACATCACCACACTCGCTCTCGCAGGTCCTCCTGATCTGTCCTGCTAGTTCCTGTCTAACTCCTCCGTCTGAGATGGTGGCCTGTACACCACTCCCATTCTAAGAATCCTGTTCTTGGAATCCTGGATTTGCATCCAAACTGACTCCGTACTACCCTCCTCCCCTTCCTCCCTTACACACTTCAGTCCTTCCTTCACATATAGTGCCTCCCCCCTCCTTTCCCTATCACCCTGTCCCTACGAAATAACCTGTACCCTGGTACAGACAGGTCCTAGTCATTGTATTGGGTGGCCCATCATGACATTTCACATCCCAAAAAATTATTTTTACCTGGCCAATTAGAAATTATTTTCTCTGAATGATCAAAACTCATCTGTTATTTTTGCATTCTGATATTATTAGTTTCATTCATTTTGAAGCATTTTAGTTAGGTTATTTAGGTTTTATACCACTTTTTAGGGACAAAAAAATATTTTTTTCAGGTTTCAGTAACTGTTATGCAGTGGCAAAGGGGCCTAGTCAGGCAAAGGTGCACGATCGTGGCGAAGGAGTGCAGTTGTTGCAAGGGGGCTCCAGATTAATTTTGGGCCTAGGGCCCCTGGTTGTCTTAATCTGTCCCTGCTGACCTCCTTAATATGGAGGAGGATTTAGAAAATGAGAAAAGGGAACATAATCCCCCCTTTGAGGGCTGTTTTTCTTCTAGTTCTAATCTCTCCTCCTTCAGTGAGGACTCTGTGGTTTATACACCCAAGTCTCCTCCTGAAGATACCTCTTTTCAGGCATTATTGAGGGAAAAACAGAGTGCAATGGGCTTTGTTGATGAAGAGGACTCCACCAAGAGGAACTTGCTGGAGTTTTTGGAGGTCATACTGCGGTAGTCACCTGTGCCTCCATCTCACCTACTGATCTCTGAAGGGTATTCAGCTCCTGTCCCATAGAGTCAGGTTTGTAAGTGATAGCAACCCATAAGTCTCTGAGCTCCCAGAGAATCATGTCCAGTTTCTTCCCCTTCTTACTTTTTTTTTTTTTTTTTTGGGGGGGGGTTCAGATCAGCTCAAAAGACACAAGGGACCTGGAGGCATGTGAGGCATCTGACTCCCCTGGGTCCGTTTTCCATTGCCCGCCATCCCCATATTCTGGGTGCGTTTTAGATGTATCAGCTTGCTTCATGCTAGTAAAGAAACCTCCAGCAGCAGAATTTGACAGTTTTGGCATGGCTCATAATAGTCTGGGAGGTATTTTATCAGACAGTGTGGATGGAGCGATTGGGCTAGGCAGCCATTCAAGCGGTGACATCAGCGGAAGTCCTAGAGGTCCTACTACATCCATTGTCATACCTTCAGTATATCCTGCCTTAGATGGTGCTACTTTCACTGCTTGGCACATGCCTAATTCCTTGCTTGCAGTGCCCAGAAAGGCTGATAAGCAGTTCCGTGCTCCCATCTGCTAAGCCTTATTACGTCTCACATCCTGAAACCATTCTGCGGCTATCATGGCTGCTCGTGATCATTCTAGAGCTCCTAGACATATGACCTTCCTTCCTCCTGATGAAGAATCCAGGAGGCTAGATGTCATGAGCAGAAGGACTTATGCCTCTGCTTCCTTAGGCTTCAGAATAGCTAATTACCAGGCCTATATGATTAAATATCAGAATATCCTGTGGACCTCTGCCATGTCCACTGTTAAGTCCGTGCCTGATAGTCCTGTCAAGGCTGATTTGTTTTAAACTGCTTCAGCTGGTATGGATACTGGTAAGCATCTGTTGTGTTTTGCATATGATGCCTTTGATGCTCTGGCCAGGAATGCATCCTCTGGGATTTGCCTTTGGAGATACTCATGGCTTCGTGTGGCTGGTTTTGCCAGTGATGTACAGAAGTCTGTTCAGAATGCCCCTTTAAAAGGATTTATATAAGCGGGTTGCCGTGGATGTTACGGTTACTACCCCTGCCTTGCGGGCTCAAACAAGGTTGAGGGGCCTGGGCTCTGTTTTTTCTGAACAGGGGGTTCGTTCCCAACAGAATAATAAATAGCTCAGTGCCTCCACCCAGAATTAAATTTAAGTGAGCCTGATGACAATGTAGCACAGCCCCCTGGGATGCCATACCTTCTCACCTCCTTGCCCAGTCATCCCACACATGGAACACCAGAAACAATAGCAGGATTTCAGAACACATGCAGTTATTAGCGGTCTCTAATAATATGCTCACAAGACAGTTTCAAATGAATAACAAACAATTTATTAATAAGGGAATGCAAGTATAAGTACCGGTTTTAAAGAGCATTAACAAATACAGTGTACGTCCCCCCACCAGCAATACAAACAGTACAGCCCACCTCCCAACTGGTACCAGTTCCCCCCGTTAACTCCATGGGAGCTCCCACTATCTTTGCCGGGTACCCAGCTGTTGCAACGGTGCAGGCCCGATGATGGTGCAGTTGGTTGGCCGGCATTGGTGCACTTTAAACAAACTGTTAACCCAAACTCCATGGGCCATGCAATTATGAAATGGCTTTTGCTAAAGGAAACAATTGTAAATCCTGGCCTGATGGCCAAAATAGTTGCTTGATGGACAAACTATTTACAACACCCTTGGTTGCAGGGCAAGTCCTGAAGTTACTCATGATTCTGGCGTTGGGACTTTGAGTCCTTTCGAGCTGCAGCTCCAGGGTGCTCTGAACCTGGGTACAGATCTTGAGGGGCTTGACTGATGGCAAGCTGTTGCTCTCTGCAGGTTTGAGATGCCTTCTGCTTTAGATGCAGAGAACTGGAAGGAGCAGTCATAGGGACCAGGGCCACACGCCTTACCCACCCATCCTGGCATCAGTGTGAAGCAATAAGTAGCACCTAGCAGTGGCACTGTCTGGCTGTTTCCCCAGACTGTCCACTGGCTTGGGATTTCCTCCTCGGTCTCAGGAACACAGTCTTCAGCCACACTGCAGGCTAGCAGCTGTGGCACAAAGTCCAACTGAAGACAAATACAGTCTCACAGCACTTTGCAGGTGCTTTGGCTCTTCTTGGCAAAAACAGCACATCTTACTTCGAGGGTTTCTCTTGCAGCAGGCCATCACCAGTAGGACTAAGTCGTCAGGTGCCAGGACCACATGGAAACCTTTCTAGCTAGCAGTCTACCAGAGGGGTCTGCCCACCCCTGATGTCAGCGCCTGACATCAGCCAATCCTATAAAGGGTTGACAGTCCTATCATCCTCCTCAGTTCTTTACTGCCATCGACCAGTGCACGTCAGATCTCGGCTACCGCCACAGCTACAGTCAACTGCCCCTTTTCTTACCTTTTACCGTGCTTTATTATTTTTACCTTTTCTCAGTTAAACATCAAATTTTCGATGTTCTTCCTGGACGGTTTATGTCTTCACAACCTTCCTCTTCTTCCGACCGCTGCACAAAGTGTGCCTGTGACAAATAGATTCCGGACAAGGACAGTCATTCTGCCTGCATCTTGTGCCTAGGCCCAGACCACAACATCCAGACCTGTGAGGCCTGCCAGAAGTTCTATCCAGCCACCCGCAGGCATCGCCAGAAGATACTGGGGAACCACCTACTCAAGCAGAAGATCACCTCAAGTGGAATGGGAGCTGCAGGCCAGGAGCTCCTCCACTTCACTGGCCCAGTCCTTGGGTTCTGCTTCATCAAAGTCCTGTGACTAATCTTCTGGGAAGCATAAACACCGGAACAAAGACTGGGACAGACCCCAGTCTGTCTCCCACTCGTGGTCCCTACATAAGGCTTCTTTGGCCGCAAAACAGTCCTCCTCCTCCCTTGGGGGGGGGTTGAATTCTTTGGCCCTGCACTCCCTAATCTCCGCCAGGCTACCAGTAGCCCCGCTGCCCACCTGGGTCTCCCTCGTGGGTGTTGACTCTTCAGGTCAGGGTACTCTGTATCCTGCCCCCCAGCCCCTGCTGTTTCAGCCCTTGTTCTCTGCAGGCTCTCAGTCAGGCGGCTCGGCTAGAGTCTCTTCGCCGGTGTGGGTGCTGTGGGCAGCAGCTGAGACTGATGCTGGTCTCCTCTGTTGGGAATTTCCAGTCTCTGAGAAGCCCCAGATGATCCCACGGGAAATGAGCCTTTCGGAAATTGTCAGCTGCTGCCACCCTGATGTGAGTATCAAAGCAAGCGATTCTCCAGTAACAAAGTATATCTATATTGTGTTTCGAGGACTGTGGCTGGGTGTCTCAGAGAAACACAATCTAGATAGCCGTTGAAGGATAAATGAGGCTGTATGTTAAAGCATTATAAATCAACAGAATTTGAATTGCACCCTTCTGAGTAATAAAAGGCATCTCCTGATGAAGCCTACAACTGTAGGTGAAACGTCGAGATTTTATGCCGTTTTGGAATTTGAATAAACTATTGTGAATATTTTCTACACTAGAGCTGTCTACGGTATTTTTATTTGTGCCCTTGTACAGCACTTTGTTATTGGAGAATCGCTTGCTCCTCTGTTGGGTCCGCCGCCGGTTCTGCCCCTCCTTCACAGGGGCAGGTGCTGCAGGACACCGGTGCCTCCCAGAGCCTGGTTTCTCCTCAGCCATCACCTGGGGGGGGGTCACCCTCCACCCTGTTGCCTGTCTCCCTGCAGCAGACACCCGAGGACCTCCTGGTCTTGCCTCGACTGGCACCTGCAGGGCCTGTGCCTGTCCTTCCTTTGCTGCAGCCTCAGCTGGTGCCTGTGGGCCCATCGCCCATTCTCCCATTACCCACTCCGGTGGGTCTGCCACCTGTCCTGCCGCAATCCATGCCCATAGGACTGATGCCGGGATACCCAGCTCTGGCTCCTGCAGGTCCGGGGCCTGTGTACTTCTATTCAATACCGGAGGGACTTGTGCCTGACTACCTGTGCCTGGCTCCTGCAGGACCGTCTCCAGTCCCCTCTTATCCAGCACTGGTGGGACTGATGCCGGTCTCTTTGGATTATCATGGGCTTATTTCTGCCCTCTGGTCCTTCATGCAGATGCAGGTCCCCGGCCCTGAGGGCTCTGGCCCTGGCCTTCCCTCAAGAGCCTCCCTTGGGACCCACCTCTTCTGCCTTTGTTCGGCCCTGCACTAGTGCCCATTGCACACTCCGGGATAGGCCTGATGTCAGGACTGTCGGCGCCTGGACGATCGTCAGCCCATGGAGAGCAGTGATGACGATGCGGATGATGTTGACTGGAACTTCAGCGGGTGAGTCCTCCTCCATGGGGCCAAATTCCTCAGAAGGGAAAGAGACACCTAACAAAGTCCCCCACCCCTGGACAACCCCACATTTATGGCCTTTATGAGGCATATTCAGGCCACCGTGAGGTGGGAGACTGAGGAACAGGACCTGGAGTGGTGTCAGCTTGCAATTTACTTATGCCAGCCAAACGCCTATCCACTGGTGGTTCCTCCCATGATTGACTCTCATGAGAACGTTACCTGAGCTGCCTGGAACCACCCTCATATGGTACCAGTGGTATCCAAGAAGGCTGACAGGCTTTACCGTGCCCTGCTGGCAAGCCCTACTTTGGTGAGCAACCCAAGGTTGATTTGGTCATTATTAACGCGGCCCATGACCACACCAGAAAACTGAAGCACGTCCGTCTCTTCCCCTTGACAGGGAGTCTCATCAGCTGGATCAGATAGGCAAGTGGGCCTTTGCTTCTGCCACTCTGGCCATTAGGGCTATCAGTTATCTGGCCCATATGGTTCAGTACCAGAACCTGCTCTGGAACCAGGCTTGAGAGGTTGTCCTAGCCATCCTGGATGACCCCCTCCAAGCAGCAGCAGTCCCTTAAAACTGTGGCAGACATCAGCACTCATGTCCTCTGGGCTGCCTATGATGTCTCGGGCCGGGCAGTGACCGCTGATATCTGTATGAGGCTTCACTCCTGGTTTTGGGTCTTGGGCTTTGCACAGGATGTCCAGTTCATTATTATGGACGCGCCCTTTAGGGGGTTTAAACTTTGTGGCGGAGACGTCTAGGATATCATCTCCAAGCTCCAGACCGTGGGACGGACTCTAGAATCCATCCATTCTATGTATCATACCCAGTCAAAGTCGGGGCAGTGCTTTTTCATTGCTCCTCCCGCTAGACTTAGCCCAACCCCTCCCAAAGCTCAGGGTAGAGCAAGGCGGGACCGCCTCCCACTCCCTCTGCTGTTACCACCAGGTGCCTGAGTCGCAGCAACCTGTGCCACGGCTGCTCCCACCTCCTGACTCCTTGCCAGACCCTCCCAGTCATTCCACAGGAGGCAGTTGTCAGGGGTCACTTCTCCCTGCACCTGGACAGGTGGAGGGAAATCACCATAGACAACTGTGTGCTGCAGCTCATCGAGCATGGCCACACTCACAAGTTCATGCAGTGGCCTTCAGAAACTCTCTGGGCAATTCCTTGTATCCTCCTGGCCATGTCCCTCTCCAAGAGGAAATCAAGGCCTTACTTCAAAAAAAGGCCATAGAGCCAGTCCCTCGATGTCAGAAGGGAAGGGGTACTACTCCCACTCCTTCCTGGTGCCCAAGCGGATGGGAGATCTTCGGCCCATCCCAGACCTCATCAACTAAACCTGTTTATAGAGTACAAATGGTTCAGGATGGTCACCCTTCAGGGTTTGCTGCCCCTGCTTCATCGAGGGGACTGGCTTCGTTTCCTGGATATGGAGGTTGCCTACCTGCATATCAAGGTTTTGGCTTCCTAACGGCACTTCCTCTGCTTCCACTTTCAGGGACCGCACTACCAGTTTAGAGCACTGCCCTTTGGCTTGTCTTCAGCCCCCAGGGTCTTCATCAAATGCCTGGCAGTGGGTGGCAACTGCCCTGAGACGACAGGGGTTCTACGTTTTTCCATACCTGGTCGACTGGCTGCAGTGCACTGTCAGATTACAATCCTGATGATGTAGTGGGGGGATAGACATAGACATGTCATCGGCCAGGTTAAGAGCTCTTCCACACATCCAGCACAATAAAATCACATAGTAGACTTTCTAATGAGGGAAATGATAAAGAAAAATACTTCGGAAATAAAGTTACAGCTGACTACTACTTAAAATTTGTATTATTTTCCTGTCTGCCTGTTTTGACTCCACTAGCTCTTTAATCAACGGTGACAAGAGCCTGACCTGTTTTAGCAGCCAAGCAAGCAAGCAAAATCTAACAGGTGCTTAAATTTTCATTGTGAGAGAACCTTCTAAGGAGGAACAGGATTGTTAGTGATAAATAGGTAAAAAAACTCCTGTCTGAATTTGGCGCTGCCAAGGCCTTTTGCTGTGCTATTGATCTTTGACAGAATGTAGCCTCCTGGGGACACAAGTATGTCAGATAATACCGAAAGGCATCACCCAGATTCCAGATCCGAGTCAACTTCAGTAAATTGGTTGAACTTGGATACCAAGAAATTATGCCACAGCCGCATTCAATTGAGTCACTTGCAGGTGCATAAATTCTTCAGCACAGCTCTTCTCTGTGTCTTTTTGTGGGGGATGTTGAGTGAACATTCGTGGTGGGAACCAGGTGCACGATCTAAAGGTAACCAAGCCTAGGGTATAATAGAAAGCTTAGAGGAAACTTGGTGACTAGAAGCATTTACCTGCACAAAAGTGCAATCTTTGTACTGTTGTGTGACTATGTGTACATGATGCATGTAACTAAATATTACTGTTGTATTTGGGCAACCAGTGTTTAGTAATAAATTCATTATTTTCCTAAAGACTGGAGTAACTGGTTGTTTCTAACTGCTTTTCTGAGTAAAAGGTACCTAGATAAAGGGTGCATAGTAAATGGTCTCCAAGAGGGTAGAGTGCTTCCCACCCAGTGCAGAGGCCATCACTGTGAGGGTAGAAGGTGGCAGGAAGATGTTATCAGGGTACCAGGGTCTGCACTTTTGCTAAAGAGGGGACCCTGGTGGGGGCAACGCTGGTCTAAATGGTTTCAGTGGCAAGGCCTGAGAGAAAGAGGCTCACTGAGGACTGCAGGGTGCCTTGACCATTACAGGGCGGCTCACTGGAATGGAACTGTGTTGGTTTGGGTTGAGGAGGTCCTGCCAGGCAGAGAAACAGGTTTCCTTGCTGCTCTTAGCTGTGGGTACCTCAGGGTTTGATTCTGTTCTCTGATACTGTTTGCAGTTTACATACTACCCTTCAGTGAGATCATGTGGTGATGGAACATAGAGGTTTAGTGCTATGCAGATGATACTCAAGTGTGTAATTTGCAGCTGACAGGATGGATTCATTAGCTTTGATCGGTTGATGCTTGTTTGAAATAATAATCAACTGGATGGCCTCAAACTGACCTAGAGTGAGCCTTGGCAAAACAGCGGTGCTTCTGACTGTGCCAAGCCCTCACCCATCAGAAATTACTACAGGTAGTGCCATTTCTAAATGGTTTTCCTTTTTAACGTGTGATGTGGCTAATAACCTGTGAGTCATGTTCAGTTGTAGGCTTACATCTGAGTTTCAGTTGTCAGGTGTAGATTGATGCAGCTGTTTACATTAAAGGAGTATTGCAAGTGTCTCCCCCTGCAGGTTCATCGGGTGGTGGCGGACCGGGGGAGAGACCATATGTCTTTGTGGAAGGAGAACTGTATGGAGAGAGGTCACCTATGCCAGTATTTATGTCCCTGTGGTTTTTGACCCAAAGTTTTTCAGTCCCATTTGGATATTATTACATGGGAACAATTTCCTAGGTTAATTCGGGGGGGGGGGGTGTGACTTTAAAGAGCACATATTCCAGTCCTTTAGACTTTCGTGCATAAATTTCCCCTTCTTGCATTGATTCTGGAATGGTATTTCATTACTGTCCTCTGCAGTTAGTTTTTGCATTCTGAGCTGCTAAAAACTGCAGGGTGTACCAGGGCTTCCGTAGCACGCCTGCTGTTGCTGTGGACCCAGGGCTGTACTGCTGACATCAATGTATGGCAGAGGAGTGACTCACACTGCAGTACAGTGAAGTTGCAGTGGTTTTGCAAGGGAAAACGACATTACTAGGTGTACATACTGTGAGTGATCCCTCTTCACCAAGACACCCACATGGCATATATGCACCTTTTGTAAAAAATAACACCCGGCATATTAAAAATGGAGATTTTAATTTTTCCATACCATAAGGGTAATAGAGAGGTGGAGGCAAAACTGTGTTATCGTATTGCAGTATTTTCCAGCGCAGTCTCCCAGGGCGCAGCGCTCAGATTCTCAATATGCCGGCTGCACCACCGGAAAAATGAAAATTTACAAGCAATGAGGTAGTTTTATTTTTTATTACTTTTTGGGACTTCCGGGGGGATCGGGGTGCTCAAGCAACAGTCTATGCACCAGTGGCTCAAGCATCCTAGGCAGTAGATCTCCTTTAAGAAACATTTCAAAATTCATTCGTTTATGCTGGCCTTCCGAGTACTGCATTGGCTGAGACCCAGCAATTTTCTTGCTTTCTATTATTTATTTGAATCACAATAACATTCAACTGTGAGGGTGTTATAGCAGTTATAATTAAGCCTAGAAGTGGGCTTCGTGACCAAGTGATTGCAGGTTTAGATCCCACTAGTACCAAATACTTGCCAAGTCATCTTGGGCAAGTCGCTTAATCTCCCGTTGCTCCAGTCCATCCAGATGCAGAAATGGGTAGAAGCAGGGAGCAACTGTAAATTACATGTTGCATCTCAGCTGGACTATTATGAGTAAATAGTAAGATGTCGGCATGGCTCAGTTCTTAGCACATCCGCCTCTGGGCCACAAGGTCATGGGTTCTAGTCCCATACCGGGACTGTGCTCCAGTCATAAACGCTGTCACCCAGTGCGGTACTAGTGGGATGCTGTACTGTCAGAGTGTGCTGTCCTTCAGATGAGATACTAAGCTGAGGTCCTTTCTACCCATCTGTGGTGCTGTCATGGTAGGTGTCCAGGCGAAAGCAAAAGAACCCAAGCCACTTTCTGCAGGAGTAGGGGGTCTCCCCAGTGTCCTGGCCAACATTCCCCTTCCCATAAAATAGGTTGATTCAGTAGTTCAGGTCTGTGTGTTGGCGTTGATGTGCAAAATGGCTGCCACTACAAGTACAGTACTGTGTATAATCACTTCATTACTAGTCACACATTGGTTGTAAAGCACTTCAGAGTACAATGTGCATGAAAAGTGCTATATAAATTCTGCTTCTGCTTCTTCTTCTTCTTCCTACTAAAGGAATTTGCATTGATCTCTAAAGCGACCGCAAGCTTTTAGAAAGAGGCACTCTAGACATAAATTTGCCTTGCATTTCCAATCATCTTACCTAAATAGGGGAAAGACCAGATCTTACTAGACAGGGAACAAAAATGGGCAACCTAAATTGGAATAAAAAAGCACAGATTCCAGCTGATGAGTTTTTTGTATTGGAGTGATGCAGCTTTTACTGGAATCTGTTATGCAACAGGGGAGTTACTCCCTCTTCAGTATAGATTTGTATTGCATTTAACATTCTTCTATATGCCATCTTAGATCTTTTTGATAAACTGAAGTTTCCCAAAAAAGCGATACAGCATTTAAGCCTTTTCAGATGTAACAGTGAGCTTTTACTATGCCCGCTCCCATTTTTAAATCTAATTACTTATGTGTTTTTTTTGTACAGGATGGGAACCTTCCCTCAGGAGAGTCGATGGTGCGCCAGTTTCTTCAGGGACAGAGATTTTTCAAGCAGGAGTTTGGAAATTACTGCTCAGAGGTATGTGGCATAAGACTACACGAATAACTCCTCCTGTGTTCTGCTAAGACATGTACAATACGTGTAACTACGTCTGCTTCACTAAAACATGTATAACATGGGTAACTCTGCCAGTGCTTGTCTGAGACATGTACAACATGTGTAACTCTACCTGTACTGTACTGAAGCATGTACAACAACACAGATAACTCTACCTGTGCTTCACTGAGGCATGTACCACAACATGGATAACTCTGTCCTTCACTGAGGCATGTACCACAAGATGTGTAACCTTACCTGTGCTTCACTGAGGCATGCACCAGAACATGGGTAACTGTACCTGTGTTTCACTAAGGCATGCGTCACAACATGGGTAACTCTACCTGCACTTCACTGAGGCATGTACCACAATATAGGTAGCTCTACCTGTGCTTCACTGAGGCATGTACCAAAACACAGGTAACTCTACCTGTGCTTCACTGAGGCATGTACCACAAGATAGCTAACTCTACCTGTGCTTCACTGAGGCATGTACCACAACAAGGGTAATTCTACCTGCGCTTTCACTGAGGTGTGTGCCACAACATGGGTAATTCTACCTGAGCTTCACCGAGGCGTGTACCACAACACAGGTAACCCTACCCATCCTTCACTGAGGCATGTGCTGAAACACAGGTAACGCTACCTGTGCTTCACTGAGGCATGTATCACAACTTGGGTAACTCTACCTGTGCTTCACGGAGGCATGTACCACAACATGGGTAACTCTACCTGTGCTTCACTAAGGCATGTACCACAACATGGGTAACTCTACCTGTACTTCACTAAAGCATGTATAACATGTGTAACTCTACCTGTGCTTCACTGAGGCATGCGCAGCAACATGTGTGATGTTACCTGTGCTTCACAGAGGTATATAACACAACATGGGTAACTCTACCTGTCCTTCAGCGAGGCATGTACCACAACATGGATAACTCTATCTGTGTTGTACTGAGCCATATACCACAACATGGCTAACTCTACCTGTGTTAAAGGAGATGTACTGGGTAATGTCAGTGAGGCACTGTAGCATATAGCATGGCTGGAGCACCCCGATCGCCCCTGTAATCCCAAAATATATTCAGGTGTTTAAATACCTATTTTAACAAAAGTTGCCTATGTGCCGTGGGTGCACACACATGGCATATAGGCAACTTTTGTAAAAATAGTGCCGGGCATGGAAAATATGGAGATTTTTATATCTCCCCTCTTAATAGCAATAGAACAGAAGGGGAAAGCTGCGTCAGCATATCGCAATTTGTGGCAGTGCGATCTCCTGGGGCTGGACTACGATTAACAAAATGCCAGCTGCCCCAGGGACAAAACAGAAAATTACGAGTGTAAAGCTGTTTCAATACCTAAATATATTTGGGGATTATAGGGGGGTATCGGGGTGCTCCAGCCACGATATATACTACAGTGGCTCACTGAAGCTTCCTGGTTGTTCTTCTCTAACTGAGGCATGTACCACAACATAGGTTACTCTACCTGTGCTTCACTGAGGCATGCACAGCAACATATGTAGTTTTATCTGTGCTTCACTGAGGCATGTACCACAACATGGGTAACTGTACCTGTGCTTCACTGAGGCATGTACCACAACATGGGTAACTGTACCTGTGCTTCACTGAGGCATGTACCACAACATGGGTAACTCTACCTGTGCTTCACTGAGGCATGTACCACAACATGGGTAACTCTACCTGTGCTTCACTGAGGCATGTACCACAACATGGGTAACTCTACCTGTGCTTCACTGAGGCATGTACCACAACATGGGTAACTCCACCTGTGCTTCACTGAGGCATGTACCACAACATGGGTAACTCCACCTGTGCTTCACTGAGGCATGTACCACAACATGGGTAACTCTACCTGTGCTTCACTGGGGCATGTACCACAACATGGGTAACTCTACCTGTTCTTTGTTGAGATATGTACAACAGCATGCTGTGCATGACTGACATATGTTCAGCAACACAGGTAACTCTGTGGGGCTTCACCGAGTCATGTAAAACATGAGTATCTCTACCAGTGTTTCACTGAGGCATGTACAGCAACATGTTAACTCTATCTGTTCTTTATTGAGATGTACAGCAGTATGATATGCTGCTTTGAGACATGTACAGCACAGGTAACTCTGTGGTGCTTCTCTGAGTCATGTAAAACATGATGTACTCAGCATGAACTGTGTTGGGCTGTGGCCAAGGTTGCAGGGTGTAGTCCAGATATATCAGGGTCCCCTAGGAAGCCGGCACCAAGGCCACTTTCTGTTTTCTTGTCCCTGTGTTCCCCTTGGAAGACATCAGCATGTGAGGGACCAGTGCACCCGTGACTGCAGTGTTTGCTCAGTGTGTGCCTCGTCCAGCGTCTTCCCCTTCATGCTGAGTGTCCTTAACTGCACTGCCACCTGTGGTCACCCAGATGACAGTGCTACAGTTAGGATGGCAGTCCTTCCTTAGTGGAGAAGGTGAACGTTCTTTAGGATGTTCAGTCCTTCTCTCCCCTCCTGGCTCGGTCCTGCATCTGGGTCACTGGCACTGCGAGTGGTAGCACTACTGTTGTGCCGATGGGCTGGCCACGTGCACGGCTCCTTTAATGTTAGTGTGACTAATACGTCTTGTTGATATCACAGCCAAACACAAGCAGAACAGAGTTTGGGTGATGGGTGGTTTCAGGAGACCTGACATGATGGCCAGATTTTAATAGTGTCAGCTAGATACAGGGCAGAGAAGGAGCTTTGCAGCTGCTTTTAAGAATAACAAAACTATTTCCTTACTGCCTTTCCATTAGACCTTCGAGAATTTACTGCCTGCCTCAATTCCTAGGCATTTAAATAGAGATGTATTTGGCATCTAAAGAATCTACAGAAGTATTAGCTTATGTGCCCTTTGGGTGAGAGGACCGCAGACGGAAGGTACGTGGGTCTGGTATTCAGAAGTCACAAGAAGGACTTTAGGTGATGTCATGAAGCTGTAAACAGCCTCTTTACAGTGCTCCGACTAGAGATCTACAAAAAAAAAAAAACTCATAAATTTCTGTAACCCAACAAACGACACCCTATTTTAGGGCCCCATGTTTTCTGTGATTCTGCAGTTGCAGCAGCTGCCGCAGAAACATGGTCCTGCTGCAGAAACAAGCCTTTGCCGTAGAAACAGCATTTTTTTGGTGCACTAAAAATGGCTGTCTCCACTGAAACCCGCAACTAAATGGCTGAAATGACTGTGAGCAAGCTTAAAATGTTTAGTGTGAGTTGTTGGCAGCTCTATTATACATCCATCCCCCCTCCCCCCCGGGTTTTAGTGGTCAGTGGAGCCACCCCTTTCAATCCACTGGCACTCAGTCCTGAAGCTTATGACCACTATGGCCTTCTACAAACACTGAGGGAACTTCAGGAAGTCCATTTCATGAGAAAGAATGGTGGTTCTATTTGCCAGATGCAGAACGGTGGAATGGAAAAGTATTAGCAATTATTACAGCCAAAAAATGGGAGTCTTTCTGGTCCTTTGTCTAATGTAAAATGATTCAGGCACTCTCTAGCCTCACAGTAAATCCTTACAAAGTGAGAGAGAAGAAAATTGGAAGCCAAGCGACTTTGACAGAAAATGACTCCACCAGGGTTGAACTGTATCAGCAGGAGGAAGCACCTAGAGCAGCGTTACAGCACAAACCATCACCACCAGTCTTCAAGCAAAGGGGTGGGAGGAGCCATCGGAGTAGCACTGGTTTGTAACCAGACAGTACTGGTCTTCAAACAGCTGGGAGGGCAGGAGGAGAAATTCTCAGGAGCATAGCTATGGTAAAGCAGCACTGGGCAGGTGGGAGGGAGCCATGGGACAATAAAACAGACTGCAGTAAAAAAATAAATAACCCTTCAATTCCCCCATGCCCTACATCCAATCCAAATCATGATGCCAGAGTTGCTTTGCATTGCCTTGCCTGTGCATCTGTCAAACTGCCCCAGGCTGCCTTTTCCGGAGCATTCTTTCTGGGTAGCTAGATTTTATTTTGGGGCACATTTGAGTTGCCAGAGAATGTAAAGCCCATCACAGAATTGCAGAATCACTGCAGAATTGCTCATAGCCTGGCCACAGCAAGCATGAGGTCCTGCCACAGAATGCAGGTCCAGTTTGCCGCAGTGAACACGGGTCCCTGCTTATTTTACTTATCAGAGGTGTGCTACTTACGATGTGACATTCCACTAAAGCTTGCTCCCCTCCAGAGTCTGCTGACAGAGTCCGATTCAGCATTGGCAGGTCAGATAGTGAAGGCTCGCAGTCTTCCTGGTCCAGCAGGTTATCTTATAAGAGGCTGCCCTTACTAGCACCATGTCCCTGCAGGGCCAGATGGATATAATAATCAACGAACGACACGGTTTTAGAAAACAAATGAAGCTAACTACGATGGCACTGCGAACAGACTTTGGTAAAATCAAGCACGGACTGGTGGGCCAGGATGAACACTTAAGCCAGCATGACTCCTGCTTTGTTATCGCTGAATGGGCCCTGCTTCAGCTTTACACAGCTCACCAATCCGTGCCAGACAGAGGTGATGATGCAGAGTGCAGGGCCAGAAGAAATAACCTGGGTATCTGTACTCTCCCAGAGGGAGCTGAGGGAGAAGACATTACGGCTTTCTTACCCCTATTCCTTTGTTCCATCCTCCCTGCCCCACCGGAATTCACCTTGGAATTGGAGCAGGCTGACTGCACTCTCGGACCAAAGCCATCGGGGCCTGAAGCATGGCCCTGCTCCATGGTACTGAAATTTCTATACTTCATAGAAAAAGAAAAGAATTCTCCATGTGGCCTGACAGAAACAAAAAAACAGTATTATACAATGATACTAGACTTTTTATTGACAATGATTACTCCACTAACATTATTTATTTATCTGTACAATTGGTTTACAACCTTTGAGCCAGAGACTAGTTTACAAAGGTTCCTCGTCACAGAGAGGACAAAACAGTGATACAGGTTACAGAATGCGGACAGTCAGAGTTACATATATTTTGTACAATCTATATACATAGTTACATTTGAATCAGTATAGGACACCCCAGATATACAGATGTTAGCAGGGGGAATAGAGGAACCAGAGAGGAGGAGTAGGGGAGGGGTGTGGTGAGGAGGCAGTCCGGAGGACTTTGTCGAGAATTGAGTGTACTGGGGGGGAGGGTATGCGAGCACCGGTTAGTGACAATTACAGCAGTGGGTGTTGAAAAGGTGGTTCCGAAGAGCAAGTTTAAAAGGGGTGATTTTCGGAGTGTCTGTGACGATGATAGGAAGAGAGCTGAACCAGGAGGGGGCCCTATAGCAGAAGGATCTCTGCACTAGGGAAGTTCTAGTTCTGGTTACCATTAGGGTGGTCTTGTCTGAGCTGTGGGTGGAGACGGGGGGGCTTGAGCAGGATTTATAAATTATGTTGAAACGCTGTGCTTATGCCTCAGTACTGAAGGCCCTGAAAGCCAACGACCTTCGCTTCTGCGCCCCCTGTCTTGTCAAACTCATCTACTTCCCTGAGGGTCCCATGGACATTTGACTCCACAGACATCGCTGCTAAAGAATTTCCTAGCCGTGGTATACCCTTACTGTCCCAACCTCAGTGCCAACAACCCTATCCGTCTTTGGCCTCCAAGCTTTCCCAGTAAGTATAGACTACATTTCAGAGTAAGAACCAGGAGGCCTTCAGGAAGCAGCTGCTGCAGATGCGATGCAAGACATCATTAACCACCTGAAGGCAACAACATCTAGTGCGGATACTATAGCTGCCGGCTCTGCTTTCACCATCTGAACTGTGTCTCCAACTCACAGATGGGTTATTGGTGCTTTATTGTGGTTTCCCTTCTGTCCCCTCTTCCCTGGGTCTCCAGTTGTCTCCTTTGCTTCCTGCCCCATGAGCCTGTAAAAGTAAAAAGTGCATGTTTTGGTTAGTATTCTGGCAGTCTTATTGAAATACCTCGTGCCTACTCTGCTGCTGGTTCCCACATGTATGCTGTGGCCTCATATGCCCGCTAGCTGTCGAATTCTCATGGATTGCTTGTCTTCCCTCAGTGAACATTGTTTAACCAGGAGCAGCACACTACGCCGAAGCTTGTTTCCAGTTGCAACTTGGGAGCACCAGGAAGTTAAGTGACTTGCTCAGGATCACACAGTATGCACCTAGGTGGCTGTGAGATTCAAACCCAGGTCTCCAGATTTGCACCTGAGCCACCATTCACTGGGACACTGTAAAGGCAGTCCTTTGGAGCCTGATTATTCACTATACTGCACAGGATAAAAAGAAGTGGCTTGAACGTCAGACTAAACTTGAAGAAACCCTGCATTTTCTGCAAGTTGCACATCAGTGTGGAGACAATTCAGTTCTCCGGCAGTAACGACAGTTTAAGGCAGAGCTGGATGCCCTTTATTTACAAAAAACTAAAATCTCGCTGATGTTCCTCAGGCATTGGTATTATGAGGTGGGCACCTGCTCCTCTTACCTACTAGCAGAGAAGCAGTCTACTATAGCAGCAGTACAGCACCCCAAAGCAGGTGTCCGCTACTACAGATTTCAGGAAATCGCAGATATGTTCTGTGCCTACTGTCAAGCCTTGTATAATCCAGAGGCAGAAGCCATGCAGGAATCCATGACAGCTTTCCAGGACTCTGTTATCCTCCTGTCCCTCCCCCAAGAACAGGAAGAAAGAAGCCCTTGTGGCCTCAGTTTCTGTAGACAAGCTGGAGGTGTCAGTCTATGAAGCCAAAATGATGATGGCCCCAGGGTCAGATGGCTATGGGGTGGAATTTTATAAAACAACCTGTGAACTTGTCCAACCCTTGCTTGTACAGGCATTCAATGAGACCTTGTCCAAGGGACCCCTCTTTTAGTGGCAGGTGACTACATAGATTATTTTAAAACTGGATAAAATCCTCTTACCTGCCCCTCCTACTGCCCTAATTCAGTATTGATTATTGAAAAATGTTTATGGGTATTCTTGCTGGCAGATTAGATGATGTCCTCCCTACCCTGATAGGCAGAGATCAGACAGGATTTGTGTGCTCTAGAACCACTAGTGATAACACTTGCAGAACCCTGCACCTTCTTGCCCAGATGCAGAGATCCCGTACCCCTTCCCAGCTGCTCCCTCTACATGCTGAGAAGGCATTTGAGGGTGTCCTCGCTGTTCCTGTACCTGGAACTGGGGTGGCTAGGGCTCCCGTCACCTTTGTTGAACTGCTTCAAAAAACATATACTGTTTCACGCGCCTGTAGTATGGTAAATGGACACCACTCAGAGGATTTCATACTTGACAGAGGCTCCCCTCTTGTTTGCAGGCTACATAGAACCACTGGAACAGGCCACATGGGGGTCAGGATGGTTTCAGGGCATCCAGGTGCAGGGGCACTGAATCACCTTATATGTGGATGACATGCTGCACTACCTCTCCAATTCAGAGGAGGCACTCTCTGAGGTGATTGCCCTATTGCAGTCCTATGAGGACATTTCAGAATACCAGATAAATCCAGGTAAAACTGAAACTGTTTTCATTCTAACCCGACGCTGGAGACTAGACATCGATTTCCCTTTACCTGGGACATTAAGAAGTTAAATTAGCTGGTGGTCTATGTCGCCCTCTCGAGCAACAGTACCTACCTGGATTATGATCTGCCTTTCACTCCGCAGCTTTTGCAGGACTTTGTTAGGGTGGAACATACTTCCTTTAAGCCTCTCTTGTAGGGTGAAAGTTGTGTGGATGGTGACACTTCAAGAGCTTTATACTTGTTCAGGAATACTCCCTTGTATCTCCCATTGTCCATGTGGTGCCTCTGGAACAGCAGAATCTCTCGCTTTGTATGGAGGAGAAAAGCCCCGCATTAAATTGAAGATTTTATTCCTGCTGAAAAAGGGCAGGTTGTCTGACCCTTCCTAATTTATGCCTTTACTATTGGGCGACTCGAATCAGATTTATGTTGTATTGACTCTTGGGTGATTCGTCTATAGCTTGGCTTGAACTAGAAGGGGAATTCCTTTCCAATACGGATTGTATTAAGAATGTCCATCATCCTACATCTGTCAGGGACCTGTGTAGGGAGGCCAATCCCTGGTTATGTCACCAGCTACTGATATGGCACTCTATTGGAAGTCTGTACATCTTACTCACTCTCTGCTTTTTATGTGCCGTATTCCCCTGCTGGAGAATTTCTCACCGACAACTGTAGATCCAAGCTACTGTAACTGGGGTCGGCACATGCTGCAGTATCTCTCCCAAATGATTTCAGACTCAGGACTGCAGTCATTTGCTCATTTGCAGACCGCATTTGGCCTAAGGCAACAGGAGTGTTTTGGGTATCTGCAGATCTGGCATTTTTACCAGTCACTGCCTTTAGGGGCTTGTACCATCACATCATGCAATTGTAACATACTTCTTGTCCTTTTTCAAACAAGACCCTCCTCGTATATGATTTCCCACTTATACCGGCAGATGCTCCTGGACACCATGGGAGAAAACTCCTTGGATGTAACTCAGAGAGGGGAAGAGGAAGTGGGAACAGCACTCCCACCAGACATCTGGCACTGTGTATGCCTTGCCACCGTGAAACTGACCAGCTCACGTCAGTGGTGGGGGTACAGCTAGGAACAGCTGGTCTGTTATTTAAAACACTGACCATTACTCTACACTATTCCCCTAGGCCACTCTGTGGTATGCTGGTGTAACTTCAGGGAATCCTGGGTGCCCACTCTGTGGTATGCTGGTGTAACTTCAGGGAATTTCGGGCAATGTATGCTCATATAATGTGGGTTTGTCTGCTACTCCATCCCATTTTTACTGGATCTGGAACAGGAGCTGTTGGAGCTGTATAACAGACCCATTGAACTCTCCTTAGAATGATATTTATTTCTGCAGTACCCATGGGGATTCCAGGACACACACACACACACATATTATATCTGCTTGGTATCCTCCTTACAGCAGCAAACAAACTGATCACACGCCACTGGTTAACACCGCAGCCACCAGACATCCTGGCCTGGTGTACTTTGCCGGGACAAATTTCTACTATGGAAGAAAATCACTTTCTCTCTTAATGATCGGTCTGAGCGCTTTAATTCCAGTTGAACCTCCTGGTTGCTTTATACCATGAGCAAGGATCTTTGGTCCCTTGATGCTACACTCAGAGTGTAACATGAACTGGTGACCCCCCCTCCCAGTTCCCGCCTCTTACATACTACGATCATGAAATGGATAATTGAGAGGGTGCACTGCTGATCCTACCTGGCCCCCTTCCCGCTCGCGTTTCCCCCCCAGGACATCACTTTTCCTACATGATTATCAACCACCTCAGAGTGATTTAGATATTAGTTGCAAACTCTTACCAGTCACACGACCCACTCTCGATCTGTGCCTTAGAGGGTGGATTTGTCGTCGTTAGGCTAATTGGTCCAGTGAGGGTCTTGCTGTATAAATGCTCTGTATTATGGATACGTTTTAGCGGCCTGTACTGATGTCATTGCAACATGTCTTTTATCGTACCTGATGAAAAATATAATAAAAACTAAATTTATAAAAAAAAAAAACATATCACAGAAAGCAACATAATTGAAGAGTGTATGGACACCTGGGTTTCCAAATTTCATAAACTGTTGCATTTATATCCCTGTTCGTGAAACAGCCCACCTTGTAAAAACTTGCACGTGGGACTTGTGATTATTTATTAAGAGGTCCTCATATGCAGTTATACCATAAAAGATATCTCTTAGCCTGTCATAACACAGAGCTACTGTCCTGTTATGTAAGCTGTAAGACATGACGGGATGTGTGTTAGACACTTCTACCGCACAGCCAGGGGTGTAGTGGCCTTATGCCTTCAGCTTCTGGCCGTGCATTAAAAGTATCTAACACACATCCCCGGAGTGTCTTATTACCCTTATAAAATGGGACCATATATTTTGAATGTTTAAAAAAATAAATCTATATGTTTATATGTATATGTGCTTCGAAGGAAGGAGGAAGGGGCCACTAGAGGGCATGGGTGGAAGCTGGAGGGGGGAAGATTCAGGGGAGAAAGGAGGAGGTGCTACTTCACTGAGAGGGTGGTGGAGCCATGGAATGCACTACCTAGGGGGCTGGTGGAGGCAGAGACAGTGGAGGGTTTCAAGAGGGGGTGGGACAGGTACAGGGGAAGGGTTCTGGAAGCAAAATCCAATGCAGCAAGAATATCCGGAACTGGGAAGGGAGAAGCCAGAGAAGGCGAGGGGGACAGCAAGGTCAGCACCCAGGGTGGGGGCTGACCAAACGAGCAGACACGAAAGACCGTTAGGCCTATTCTGCTGGCATTTTAGTATGTTAGTATGTTTAAATGTTAATACTGTGAAAAGATTGATTCATTTTGAAATAAAATAGTTTCTCCATCTACATTTGTGTGCTTTTTTTGTTTTGTTTTTAAAGATTGGGACCTTTGTCCTATTTAAGCCTCCATGCTTCTAAAGTGGAGCAGAAAGATGCAGAAAGCAAGAATTTGCTTCTCTCCTGGGACCACCTAGTCCCCAACTAATACTAATTCCTCGACTCCCGATCGGTCAGTACCATAGTGCTGAACTAATGTGCCTAATCCTCTGAAAAAACATACGTCAAAGAAAGAAGCAGAAACTGAAAATGCTGACCATGCTATCACGAATTGCCGTTTTCCCCAATCTCTTGAATGCCAGCACACAGCAGTCAGTATTCGTTTGCAGTACCACAGTATCTCTCTCCCTCTCTCTCATTCATTTATTTATTTATGTATATATGTCGTTGGTAACCGGGTAGGTGCACTGATCCAAAGGACCGTTTTCAGACTCAACCAGGGCAACAGGGTGGCGTCAACAAGAAAATCCGATAGATGAACAATACATACAGGTTCATAGAGAACAATACACACTCCAAGCATCCGTTAGTCTGTCACTCTGGTTACATGCCAAACTTTTTGTTTGTTTTTTTGTTTAAATAAATGCCTTCATCACCACCTTACATAGTATTCCAGCGTCCCCTACCCTCCATAATTTATTGAGTTAGTGTGTCAGCCCCAGTCCCATAAAGATTGCATCTGCCAAAAACACTCACTAACACGGAGCAGCTTTCAGTGAGAGTACAAGAGGGAGTATGTGCGCAAACTGGCACCGGCAGGATGGAGTTCAGCTTGTAGGGATGAAATAAGGGCACAACAGATAAGTGGCAGCTATTAGAAAATACAAAAAAAATAACTTTTACAGCTTGACTGTGTATTTCATTGAGAGTGGTGATTGGCAATGAGTGAGCGAGGGGTTGCCACTTGAACAGCAGGCTGGCTAGTGGGCGGGTGGGCAAGATAACAGATCACTACAGATGTTAAAAAAACATGTTGTTTTGATTTCCTTTTTGTATGTAATGTGTGTTGTGGCAAATGAAAGAAGCAGTTTGTTGCAAACCAGGAACAGAAGAGTTAGGGGGTGGAGTCACGTTAAAGAGGAACAATGTTGATACTGACCCTGACACTGACTTTCTGACTGTCAAGTGGCTACCGTGGGGGGAAAATGGCATCTGACACGTTCGTGAAAGTTTTAATGGCACAAGGATTTTGAGCATGTACTATGTCCAGATTGGCAGGGCTAGTTTTAGCCATGCATTAAACAGTTCTAATGCATAGCTAACAGCCAATCAGATTGCTCAAAATCCTTTGCTCATTTTATAATCTGCAATAACTGGGCAGTAGACTCAGTAATGGGACTGTGTGCCAGTTACCATGTTCTGAGTGGCTGACACTAGCACTACAGCACAACTGTGAAAACTGCTGAATAATTTAGTTTTTCTTACAGACAGGTGGTAGCACTAGTGAGAGTGATTTTCGCACTCTATTTTAACACTTTTTTTTTTTTAATACAATAGCTATAGTGGTTGGGGTTTTACTTGGTAATAAGTGGTACGGCGTGTTAATAAGCACCTCAACCTGTGGCGTCTGTGTTTATTCACCCTAGTCCAGCTATTACTTTGTAAACCCAAACCACTATTCCATTACCACTATAGCAAATCTCAAGGCTAATTAAATTATCACTGATGATTTATAATGAAAAATAAATTGCCCAATGTATAATTGGATCACTGAAAACATTCTGTTCTGGCATTAAAAACTAACAACAAAAATCACTGTTCTGTGTTAACATGAGATCTATGGTGGCTCGGGCATGTTTGCTAGGGGGTACCAGTGGACCCAGCCAGCCAGACGGACCAACGGAGCACTGCTGCACGTGACACCAGCAGCCTAGGTTTTGGAATGAGCTTGGGTCATCGGGCTGGCCGAGGGAAGGACAATGAACTCTCCAGTGCACTGCTGTCCTCCTTCGGGGGAGGCTCGCATGAGCTGCCATCGGTCTCACACCAAGCGAAGGCTGGGATGGCAGATTCTGGAAGGATTTGGATGTGGCCAGTGGAAGTACAGGATCATGCCTTATATGTCACTCCATGGCTGCATCCCAGGGGAGAGAGGACAAACTGGCCACTGACTGGGCAGGTGAAGCCCTGCCCCAACCCCATGTCAGTATCTGGCATTCCTCTTCTGGCTTTTGGGATCGCTCTGGGGCTTCACCTTTACTGTGTGTGGCTGGATATAGGGGGGTGGAGCTGCCACAGGCCTCACCCTGGTTCACTCCAGTTCACCCGTGAGTTCCCCAGGATGTCCAGGTAAGAGGGGCCTCGATGGATGGGAAGTGGTACTGGCAGTGGCGAAGGAGGTCCAGGCCAGATGGTCCAGTTGGGGGCACAAAACAGAATTAAAAAACAGAAAAAAAAACTAGTGGATTCAGCTGTGTAGTCAAGTAGCACCCACTACCCAGAGGTCAACAGACAGCGGTTTTAGTTTAATCTAGGATTTAAAACAAAGCGTTTACCATTTTTCTTGGGGAAGTGTAACCTGCCCTCCCCAGTTACAAAATTGCTACCACCTTCTGCTCCTGCTGGGGAATACAGCTGAAATACAACTTGCTATTATGCAACATCCCCCCAACACACACACACCTCATCAGTAATGTTTGTAGATTTTAGTGACTGTCTTTGGCTGGTTTCTGTTCACACTGCGTTTTTGTTACAGTTCTGGTTACCTGATACTTTTGGCTATTCTGCTCAGTTCCCTCAGATAATGCTGGGCTGTGGAATAAAGAGGTTCGTGACTCAGAAGCTCAGCTGGAGCCTTGTCAATTCTTTCCCGGTGAGTGCCTAATTTTGTCAGTTCTTTTCCAGTGATTACTAAACTTTGCCAGTTCTTTACCAGTGAGTTCTTAATCTTGTTAGTTCTTTCCAGGTTTTATCCCCCCCGTGAGTGCTGAACTTTGTTGCTTTTTCCCAGTGAATGCCAATTTTTATTAACATTCGTCACAGAGAACTTCATTTTAGAGTTGTGTCACTGTCAGGTGCAATGCAGCTCAGGCTTCAGGGGGCTTGGCAGTGACAAACCAGTCATCAGCAGCAGCACTGATCGTGGCACTGTTCTCTGTTTGCTGGGCAGAAACTTCATGTTGTTTAAAGGAGAGAAGCTCTCCTATCAAAGAGTGCCTTTATCCTTTCATCTGCGGTGATACCACCTAGCAAGCA
This sequence comes from Neoceratodus forsteri, assembly GCA_016271365.2. Taxonomy (NCBI): domain Eukaryota; kingdom Metazoa; phylum Chordata; order Ceratodontiformes; family Ceratodontidae; genus Neoceratodus; species Neoceratodus forsteri. Next base: position 1,721,273,954 of record CM028129.1, on the reverse strand, counting down.
GCTGATCGGTGTCCTCGTCAGCAAGTAAAAATATCCCACTGTTGGCCTGTCCATATCTTGATCGCGTCCCCCTCCCCCATCCCTCTCTCGCCAGGAACCAGGACGTGTGTGCGAAATGACATTACTTGCAGTTGCAATGTTCAATTGCTGATCATATGAAACCTGGGAGCTGTAAGGCTTGTTACAGAAGTACAGTGCATTAGAAAGGCACATATATGCATGCAGACTCGAAACGTAAAAAAAATTGTCAGTTAAAAGAGAGCAGCTGAAGAAAGGGTACAGCAGACACAGAACTCCATTTCCGAGTCAACATAATATTTAATTGATGATGGTAATTTAACACCGTCTCCCCATTTCTGCTCTCATAATACACATGTTGACTGAGGGCAAAACAGGCCAGTCAGAGAGAACGGATGCTGCACCCTGACTCATCGCCCTGCTGAGTGAAACCATGGTTGAGTCCAGATGCTGGGTATTAGTTCTTGTGTCTGTGTGATGTTGGGTTATGGCAGCAAGGATGCTTGTCTTTGGACTAGGGACGTGGTAGGCATGTGAAGTTTTAATACGTTGGAATGCTTCACTTGCAGTACAGACACAAATTTATAGTGCAGTGTACCCAGAGAATCTTGTAGGCATGAACAGTTGGCATTTTTTTTTTTTAATCCTTGTAAAAAGAGAACAGTCTATTGGTGTCTGTTGCCGCCACCATTACCCTTCCCCCACCTGACCACCCACTTGGTCCCCCCCCCACTTACCTATTGGGCGTCCAGTGCCGTAATCCGTTTTAGATTGAAGACACACCTTCACTCTTTGACGCCGGACCGGGAACTGAGGAAATCAGGTATGCGGTCACTGTATTTCAATGCATTTTGACCTTGTACTCATCATTTGGTCATTTTATAATATTTTTCCCCCAAATTGTCAACATGGCCTTTTGTTTGTTTATTTATTTATTTATTTAGACGTCAGTTTAACAACCTTTGAGCCAGAGACTCATTTACAAAGGTACCTCGTCACATAGAGGACAACAGACAGCAGAACAATAAACAACAGTTAATACAGATTCAAGCAAGTTACAATTGAGGGTTACAGTAGGCAAAATACATATGTTTGTGAGGTGAGGACAGGAGGGGACGGTAAGAGGGAGAAGGGATGGGGAGGAGAGAGGAGAGGGAGGGAGGATGTTAAGGGGAGAAGGAAAGCAGGAGCGGGGGGGTGGGAGTGCTGCTCAGCGATCATTGTCAAGACTTTTTTTTTTTTCTGCTTCTTCTCAGCAGCAACACCTGTGTGAGATGAGCAGGTGGTTTCTGAGGCTGAGTTTAAAGCTTGCTAATGTGGGAGAGTCAGAGATACCGGTAGGGAGTGAGTTACACCAGGTAGGTGCTCTGTAGGGGAATGCCCTGTGGCCTTGTGAGGTCCTAGCCCTTGGTATGAACAGAGCTGTTTTGGACGAGCTGCGGGTGTTCACCGCTGGTGCAGTACGGCGAATAGAGCCAGTTAGGCCAGTTGGAGATAGGCCATGCAGTGCTTTAAAGGTGAGCTGGCAGGTTTGATACATGAGCCGCTCATCCAGGTTGAGTAGGGTAGCCAAGGCATACAGCTGACATGTATGCGTATGTCTAGGTGCACTGGTGATAAGTCTTCAGGCTTTAAGTGTAAGGCGGACCTTGCTGAGCGCTGTCTGATCGGCTGACCCATAGACCGGGAGGCCATAGTCGATGAGAGATATGACAGAAGAGGCGACAGCAAGGCGGAGGGCATCCACAGGGAGACATTTTTTGTGCCGGTAGAGAATGCCCAGCCGCTGGTTGGCGGCAGTGTTCAAGGAGGGGATATGGTCATGGAAGGAGAGGGCAGGGTCAAAGACAATTCCCAGGTATTTATAGGATTGCACAGGTTCGATGGGGATTTTGAGGGTTGAAAGAACAGTGAGGGGAAATTTGCTGAGCTTGTTTTGGGGGTGGGAGAAGAGCATTGTTTTTGTTTTCTTTAGGTTGATTATGAGTCGATGCTCAGAGAACCAGGTTTCGGGCGGAACAAAAGCAGTTGGAGAGAACTCTGAAGCAGCGTAGGGTTACTATCAGCGGCAAGGAGTACAGCATCGTCAGCATATAGCAGGATCTTGCCTGCAGGCACTGGGTAGCGAGTTGAGGAAAAGGGAGAAGAGTAGAGGTCCAAGAATAGAGCCCTGAGGGACTCCAGAGTGAATAGGGCAGGTGCTGGAGAGGTTTCCACTAACTTTCACACATTGGGAGCGAGCTGAGAGATAGCTGGCGCACCAGGAGACTGGTCTAGTGGCAAAGCCTATGTGGTCCAGGGTAGTTAACAAGAGTGGGTGCGATATGGTATCAAAAGCTTTAGACAGGTCAATGAATACCACTCCAGCCAGGGCACCAGTGTCCAAGGAGGTGTGGAGGAAGTTGGCAAACTCCAGGAGAGCCGTATTGGTACTATGACCAGCTCTGAACCCATGTTGCTCAGGGCAAAGAACATTGTACTTTGAGAGGTAGTCGGAGACTTGAGTGGCAACAATTTTCTCTAGTGCTTTAGAGAGGGGGGGGAGAATTGAGATGGGTCGGTAATTACCAGGCAGAGTCCTGTCGCCACCTTTGTGGACAGGAGTAACCGTAGCAACCCTCCAGACAGTAGGAAATTGCCTGAGGCAAAGGGATTTGTTAAAGATGCATGTGATAGGGGCGAGGACCTGATCCAGGACCTGACGCAGGAGGCAGGGATCAAGGGAATCATTACCTATGGCGTTACCTTTAAGGGCCTTAAGGAGATATGGTCTAGTTTCTTGTAAGGTGACACAGTGCAGGTGGAACAAGGGGCGTGTGATGGGAGGGGCGGAACTAGGGGGTGGAGGACTGAAGAAGTTACTAGGGAGTACTGAGCTAAGGTCGGTAAAGGAGTTATTGAGGTGGGTGGCAATGAGGGTAGGGTCAGTGGAGACAGTACCATTGATGTTAAGAAGTGTGGGAGAGGGGGACCGGGAGTGACCATTCAGCTGCTTGACATTGTCCCAGAAAGACCTAGGATTCCCCCAAGAGGAGGTAAGGGAGGCTTGGTAGTAATCCGCCTTTGCTTTACGGATAGCCCAGGTGCACTGGTTTCTAGCCGCAGCATAGGTCTGCCTGTCAGATGGTCGGCCAGAGGCAACAGCAAGGTGCCACAGATTATCCCGTTGCTTAAAAGCCGCCTCAGTGCAGGGGTGAGCCAAGGAGCATATCGTACTTTGGACCCATGGGCAGTTATAGGAGCTAAGAAGTCACAGGCAAAGTTGAAAGTGTTGATAAAGAAGGACAGGGCCATGTCAACGTTAGTTGCGTTTATTAGTGGGGACCAGTCTGTGTGAGCAAGGTAATTCTTTAGGTCATTCAAACCCCCGGGTCTAAGCCGCCTTCAAGCGGTGGTTTTGACTGAGGGTGTGGGCTGAGAGGTTACCCAGTTGAAGAGAACAGGAGAGTGGTCACTAAGACAGTCAGGGAGGATTTGGATATTGTGGACCCGGCTTGGCCTGTTAGTAAGGACCACATCCAGGAGAGTGCTAGTGCCACGTCTGGGGTTGATTCTAGTGGGCTGGGAGACTAGTTGGGTTATATCAATTGCAGCAAAGGCCTCGCGGGCGGAAGAGGCTGAGGGACAAAGCCAATTAACGTTCAGGTCACCCACCAGAATTTGGTCAGAGGGGTTGGGTAGGGAGGTAATCTAGTCAATTAGTGGGCCCAGTGCCCGAGACTGGTTTTGGCGGTCATGTAGGCCGTGTATGAAGATAGGCCCTCTAGAGGTCAGAGATAGTTTGATTGTTGGTGCCTGGGCATGGTGGTCAAGGTCTGGGGGAGGTAGGGCTAGTCCAGTGAGTGGGTCCTTTAAGTAGATGGCACAACCTCCACCTCTCCTACCAACCCGGTCCAGCCGGTAGAGAGTGTAGCCAGGGAGAGAGACCAGGGAGTTAGGGGTGGAGTCAGACAGCCAGGTTTCAACCAAGGCAACCACATCAGGTTTATGAACCAACATCCAGCAGTGTAGTGAGTCCAATTTTTTCAGGAGGCTACAGGTGTTCATAGATGTGATACGAAGTCCAGTGGATTTCGAGGGAGGCTAGTGTTGCGGGCCCAGGATTGGGATGAATGTTGCCAGACAGAAGTAGGAGTAGGAGGAGGGCTGTTCTTGGTAGTGTCGCAGTATGAGAGTTTATGATGACTGAGGTGGGGGATGTGGGGATGTAGAGGTGCAGGGGATAGGGAAGCTGAGTGCAGACAGGATAAGCAAGCACGATGAGATGCAGAAAGGGGCAAGGGAGTGAGAAGGGGTGACCACACAATCGGTGGTAGGTAGGTGGGCATGCAGGGTGAGTGAAAGCTGCGGAGGGTGGGGCAGGGTGGGATGTGGGGTGGGTTGCAGGCAAGTCTCTGGGGGCATAGGAACCGCTCAACAACGGGGATATAGCACCCCTAGGGGAGGTAACTCAAATTAGGATTGGGGAAGGAGGGGAAGGAGAGCGAGACGTAGGGTGATAGACATGCATGATGGTAGTAGTGCCATGTTTTGTATATTTATTTTTTTTTGTGTGTGTAGAAAACAGCTAACACTGGCTGGGATGGTAGCTGGAGGGGGGATGATGTGGGATGGACCCTATATGGGACTGGGGGGTGGCACAGCAGTAGGATTACGTAGGGGAAAACAGTGCCCACTGGTGGCCAGCAGGTATAACCTGCAAATGGGAAAGAGGGACTTAGGTTCACGCACACGAGATGTGCGTCACAGGAAGTGACATGCGTAACCCCAGCCAATAAAGCTCCGGCCGCCCCTGGGTGGGTGGCTGGGGCGGGTGGGGCAGATGACGCGAAACGTCGTCGGGCTAGCACCCCACAGCAGAAAGCCCTCCGGAACAATCAGTTGACTGTGGGGCAAGAGTCCTTTGTTGTACAGCCGAAGAAACGTCCCACGGTCGACTAGGGCAGGAGTAGAATGTAGAGATGCCGTTTACCTGCTCTGCCGGCGTTTCAGTGAGGGCTCCAGGTGGGAGCAGCGATCCTCCGTCCCTGCCGCGGTCGGCAGCGTTTGTCTCGTTTGGGGGGTCCATCTGAAAGGTAGCAAGCAGGGAGAGAATTAGTATCGCGGCGGAAAATTAACAGTAGATGATCCTTTGGCTTCATACCTGCGCACATGCAGATAGGTGCTAGCCAGTTACTTCTACACAGTGTGCACCACTTAATTAATTCAGCCTAAAATTAATCTGCACAGTATACCAGCAAGCCTCTTAACTTTGTTTTTTGTCTACATGTATTTTCTCTGGCTTCCTTCAGTTTTACTTTTAAACAACACATGCGAGTGGCTAGTGCTACACGTATTTTCTCTGGCTTCCTTCAGTTTTACATTCAAACAACACATGCGAGTGGCTAGTGCTACACTTCACTAACATACCAAACCTATCTTACAGCTTTCTGTCGTTTGTGCACCCCAGAATACTACATCACTAACAGAGATTAACTAGTGCAGTTAAATACAGCAGTCCGCTTCCACATATGTGCACATTTGATTCCATGCTACATTGTCCACCAAGACGACTAACCCGAGACCCCGACCACCCTCTCAGGTAGCACCCCACAGCAGAAAGCCCTCCGGAACAATCAGTTGACTGTGGGGCAAGAGTCCTTTGTTGTACAGCCGAAGAAACGTCCCACGGTCGACTAGGGCAGGAGTAGAATGTAGAAATGCCGTTTACCTGCTCTGCCGGTGTTTCAGTGAGGCTCCAGGTGGGAGCAGCGATCCTCTGTCCCTGCCGCGGGTTGGCAGCATTTTGTGTGTTGGGGGTCCATCTGCTCTGCCGGGATTTCAGTGAGGCTCCAGGTGGAGCAGCGATTCTCCTCCCTGCCGCTGCCGGCAGCATTTGTGCATGGGGAGGTCGTCTGCTCTGCCGGCGTTCAGTGAGGGCTCCAGGTGGAGCAGCGATCCTCCCGTCCCTACCGCTTGGCAGCGTTTTGTGCGTGGGGGGGTCCGTCTTGCTCTGCCAGCGTTTCAGTGAGGAGCTCCAGGTGGGAGCAGCGATCCTCCGTCCCCCCCGCGGTCGGCAGCGCGAAGTGCGGGGGGGTCCGTCTGCTCTGCCGGTGTTTCAGTGAGGGGCTCAGGTGGGAGCAGCGATCCTCCGTCCCACCCGCGGTGCGGCGTTTTGTCGCGTGGGGTTCGTCTGCTCTGCGGCATTTCAGTGAGGGCTCAGGTGGGAGCAGCGATCCTCCGTCCCTGCCGCGGTCGGCAGCGTTTTGTGCGTGGGGGGTCCGCTCTGCTCTGCGGCGTTCAGTGAGGGGTTTCAGGTGGACCCCTCACATGAACAAAGTAGGTGAAATTCTTCAAGTCCATCCCAAAAGGTAATTTTGCAGTTGCTCCATGAAATCAACTTTCAGGTGGGGTTTGAAAATGTTCACCTACTGGTATCATGAGACAGGGTCATAAGAAAGCTATGTTGAAAATTTGGGGTAAAAATATCAACGAACATCAAAGTTATAAATGGACGTTAACATTATTCAGTGCTCGCTCATAATTTGGGCAATTTTCAATATTTTGACACCAAATTTTCAACATAGCCATTTTTTCATACCACCTCATGAACATATCCGCTATCATATTCCAAATCCTGCCCCAAATGTGTTTTCACATCTGTGGCATAAAATGATGTTTTGGCCAGGATTTGAAAATTTTCAACTATCGGGTTCATGAGGTGGGATCATAAGAAGGCTATGTTGAAAATTTGAGTCAGAATATTAAAAAACAAAGGTCTTACTTCGAGAGGGTTCCTTCATTACATATAGGACTGGCGCCACCTGGCATCGGGCCACACGGCAGACTTTTTAGCAATCCCCTGATGGGGGACCGCCCACCGGACGTCACGTGACTGACATCAATGTGGCCGTATATAGTGGGCGGTCCCCACGCCTGCCCTCCAGTTCTTTCCCGCCATCGCCTCGTGTCAGTCACATAGCAGACTTCCAGTAGCAATCGTCGTGTTAGTTCTTGCGTCAGATTTTTACCTTCGCTATTCCTTTCAAAAAATTTTGCTTATGTCTTCACCTAAGAAAAAGAAGTGCTCATCCTGCGGCACTCAAATACCGCATAAGGACGGCCATCTGAAGTGCGTGATCTGTCTGCGCCCAGACCACCCTGTCTCATCCTGCTGGGAGTGCCAAACATTCAGTCAGGCCACCAAAAAGTGGAGACAGCAGGCTTTGGAGGCCCATCTTTTAAAAGTCCGTCTTGCTTCACTTGAAAAGCAAATGGACCCAATCCACGAGTCCTCTTCGGACAAATCTTCTCCCTCCAAGAAACACCACAAGGATAAGTCTCGGGAGCGGGAGCGCTCCACGGAGACCCAGCCTGAGGCCTCGAAGCCCTCGGCGAGCAGGGCTGCCCTACAGCTGCCGCCTAAGAAGACATCGGACGGTAAGTCTGATAAACTTTCGGGTCAGTCATCTGTCGGCTCCTCCAACGGCTGCACCGCCACGTGGCCGGTTGGCCTCGGACCGCCGCTGGTGGTAAGTCCTGCTGCCCAGGCTTCGGGACCCACCTGGCTACAGCAGATAAGTCGGCTGGGGGCTCCCCCCACCCACCCGTCTCTGTCTGGTAAGATGCCCGTCTCTGACGGTCGCTCAGGCGTGGTTCTCCCGTCGGGGCCTAACGGCACCACCCCCGATGTCCGGCAGAACCAGGGGGAGACTGCCCCTCTCCCCCCTTCTTCCCCACCAGTACCCTCCCCTTCTCAGGTGAGGACAGTGCGGGACCTCTCGGCATCGAAGACCATTTCTCAGGGTCTGTCCCGCACTCCCCTGATGGGGTCACGGGGAAGGCGGCTCTCCTCAGCCATCTGGCCTTATGGTGGAGGCCCCTCCTACCCCCATTGGGTGGGATCCTTTCAGATCCGGCGACTATCCCAGTCCCGATCCCTCTGTCAGATCCGACGACTCCCAACCTGACGCCGGAACCTCCGACGAATATTCCTCAGCCTGGGCCCAGTGGTCTGCCCCAGCCTTTGGCTCCGGTGCCAGACATGGTCCCTCCATTGGGTCCCCTTTGTCCAGCCCCGACGCCGGCCCCCCTTCCGGCGCTGGATCAGGTGGTGCAGGTCCCGATGTTGGTACACCTGACGTTGGCTATCCCAATGCCGTATCTGCCACCGATTTATACAATGGCGGGTCCGACGTGGATCCCCCTTTGTCAGACCCCCTGACGAGAGTGACTTTTTCAGACCCTGAACTGTTCCTCATTACCCACTGGGGTATCCTGGGGACCACTACCTGGCTGGTCCTCCTCCTGATTGGAGTTCCTTGGTACAGTATTACCCTGGGTACAATCCCTACCAGGGTTACCACTTCCAGGGTTATCAGGGGTATCATTACCCCCCTCCACCGATAATTCCACCTCCTCCTCCACCCCCCAGCCTCAACCTTCTCTACCGCCTCCGGCTACACCAAACTTCAAGACCTTAATCTAGTCTTGGTGGCAGGGGGCGCGCTCAGAGTTGGTCTCAGATCTGGAGAGTAGGCTCCCACTCCCACGCTCTCCCAGATATCCATCCCCGAGGAGCTGCTGTCCTTCCATAGTCCATGTCTTGCTGGGCCTTCTGTCCTAGGCTGGGTCCATTACTGTTCCCAGTTTTGCTGGAGTTTATTTTCTCCTCCTCTCTTGTTTCTCTTGGTCTGTCTTTGGAGGGACTGCTTGGGACTCAGTCCTATATGTAATGACCTACTGAAGGAACCCTATCAAAGTAATACAGTACAGTTACGTAGGAACTTACTATAACAGTAGATCTTCGAGAGAGGTTCCTTCAGTAGGTCATATTTTACCCTCCCTCCTTCCCCCTCCCTTTTTTCTTTTCATATACAGGGACTCCAAATCCTGTTTATTCCTGCTGTCAGGCCTCTTCCAGGCTGCAGTGGGAGAACTGCAGGGCGGGCCACTATATACGGCCACACTGACGTCGGTCACATGACGTCGGGTGGGCGGTCCCCCGTCAGATATTGCTAGAAAAGTCTGCCATGCAGCCCAACGTCAGGTGGCACCAGTCCTATATGTAATGACCTACTGGAGGAACTTCTCTCGAAGATCTACTGTTATGGTACGTTCCTACATAACTGTACTTTATGAAGATAAATAATGTGCCTGCTGGAGGGATCGGGTTATTGAAGCCCCAGTCTGTGCAGCAGTCGTTGCTTGATGTCTGCCTGTAGATCTCCTTTAAACAGTGGACAACAATGAAGTAATGTCATCAGAGGTCATGTAACAGGGACAGCTAACCAGGGAGGAGAGCAGCCAAGTTTTTAGTACAGAAATTGAGGGACGTTTAGTGCTCACTGTGCAAAAATGTGCTGAAAGGGAATTCTACATAGCTGGCATGAAATGACTAAAAAGTGTGTATACCATATGATCTTCACATGGAGAATTTCATAAACGTGCGCATTGCACAAAGAGAGATTAACCTTTCTGAAGAAATAAGCAAGACCAAATGGACACTCATTAGAAAAAATAAGTTTCCCACTGAGTGCTAGTCTTTTTCAGTTTTTTCAGAGTGAGTCCTTAATTTTGTCATTTTTTTTCCCAGTGAGAGCTTAACTTTGTCGATTTTCCCCTGTAAGTGCTGAACTTCATGTTTTTTTCCCATCGGGTGCTTTATTTTATCTTTTTTTTTGCCAGTGAGTTCTGAACTTTTTCTGTTTTTTTTTTCTTGTAAGTGCTGAACTTTGTTGATTTTTTTTTTTTGTCATCCCTGTGAATCTGAAATCTTGCCAGTATTTCTCAGATGAGTCCTAAAACATATCAGTTATTGCCTGGTGGGTGCTAATCCTTGTCAATTTTCCTCTGTGTGAGTGCAGTGAAATAACATTGCAGGCCAGCCCCTCTCATTTGTTCCATCTCTCCACCTGTCCACCACATCTCCCTTTACTCTGCCACCCCTAAAACCAATTGCTCTTCTTTCTACCGGCTCCCACCTCCCAACTCCACCTCCTGTCCAACTTCTTAACAACCATCATCTATCCTAATTACTGTAGTTATAATGCAGTGGTATGGAGAGATGGACCATAAGGGGAAGGGAGATTAAATAATGGTGGGTTGGTGAAGGTGGATTGAATCAGGAGGGTGATGGAACAAAGGAGGGTGATAAAGAAGAAGATGTCATAATGTGACATTAAGACTAATCTCTGCGCCTTACCTCGAACCACGCTGGCGACCCGGGTTCGGGAACGGACTCGGGGTGGGGGTGCTGGCAGGGAAGGAGAGGATTGAGCATCTGTAAGACTGCTCTCCTCTCCTGGGTGGGCTATGGGAGTGCCGCCTGCAGAGACCCGTGAGACGGGGTAATGCAGACGCAGCGCAAGGAGGGAACGTCACCAGAGAACGGAAAATGTCTCTGCTGTCAACCGAATGACGGCCGCCCGGCAGTCCGATGCCGTCAATGTCCTGAGCCATCCGTCCCTCAGCAGTACCCGAGGGCCAAGTATTGTGCTTGCCCTGTCTCAGGTGCCTCTTCCCTCGGAGGAGGGGGGCCCGCATGGTGAAGGGTTACGTCCAGGTTACCCTGGGGATGTCTGCGATGTGAGGGACGGGGGCCGGGAACAGGACGGATCGGGGTGTAGCCTTGGCACAGCCTGAAGGAGTGGCTGAGAGCGGCAGCACGAAGAGGGGGAAATAGATAATACAGAAAAGAAAAAGAATAATCTCTGACTGGTCATCCCTATGTCCTGACAGCAGCGTGTTGCTCTGCAGTGCAGATGACCTGGGTTTTGGGAACAGACTTGCCATATCAGTTGGAGATCAGGCCAGGCCAGGCCAGGCCAAGACAGCCTCGACACAGTAGTACATATGGGCTGGGGAGAGCTGGTTCAGACAACACAACAGGACCAGCGACTGTGCCATGGAGCCTGCTTCTGCTGCAGTGGTGATGCTGTGTGTGCATGAGGCTGACATATGCTGTGGCCCACGCTCGGGGAGGTGGGGGGGATGAGCCTGGGGAAAAAACAGCGCATGATGGCCGAGATTTCCTTGACTTGACTATGTTGTATTCTTAACACCAAGGTATATCTGTGACAGGGTTGAATAAGGCCCTGCCCCATTTGTTATGCAGAAAGAGTTTAAATGCAAGGGTCTGTTCTAGTCACTCCTTTTCTGTCTCGTCTGTCTGGTTGCGTAACCAAATTTTCTTGTGAGATCTAGGAACTGATCACTCCGACGGCTTTGCAATTCTCTGCCTCTCGCTATCTCTCTGCCTTCCCTTGCTATTTCTGTCTTTTCTTCCCCCTTGCATACCTACGGGTATAAAAATATATGTGAATCTTTATGTGGAAATGTCACTGATACTGGGATCCCTTCGTTTAAAACTGCACATAGTTATACTGTTGAAATGATTGCAAAAAGCTATTTGGAACTCAAGGGGTTAACCTGAGATGCAGTTTTTAAGCCTTTTGCAGAGCTGTAAACAAGAGGTCAGTTCTGGGTCATTGTGTTCTTTTTGCTGCACCTGCATCGAAACTGACAAGAACATTCTGTGAGGAGCAGGCTCTCTTAACGAGTTCCCAGACAAAGACTTATAAAGAGAGCAGCAATGTTTTTTATTTTAGTCTTTGGTAACCAGATAAGGCCCACTAGGCACAAGTGACTGTTTTCAGGGGCGACCTGGGAGCACTTGGGGGGGTTAAGTGGCTTGCTCAGAGTCACACAGTATGCAAGTGGAGGTTGTGAGAATCAAACCCAGGTCTGATCTGCTGGATGTATCAAGCTCGTTCACAGCTCATTACTCTAACCTCTAGGCTATACTGCCATTTGTTTGTGTGAGACACAAGGAGAGTGAGAGACAGAAACTTGGAATTAAGAGATATTCTCAGAAGAAGGAGTGTTTCTCTGTTTGTACTGCCTTTGTAAATAGTTATACTAAGCACATTTTTTTAATTTTTTATTTTGCTGTTATTGAGAAAATTAAAAATGCTATTTGCAAATTTTGAAACTGCTCCTGGTTTTCCTATGCTTCCTGACCTGTGCCTCAACGACAGATGGTGTCAGCCTAAGTGGGATTTACGCCATGCATACGCCAAGCCAGGAGGTTTGTGCGTGGGTACTAGACCTGGTACCAGGAAAGCAGAGAAGAAATGTATGAATTCTTCAGCAGCAAGTCCAGGAGTCATTATCAGAGAGATGGCAGCCAAACTAGCAGAGACAGAAGTCCAAGCTGAGACTGTACAACCAGCATCAGTCATGGAAAAAACAGAGCAGGCAGTGATAGAATCTGAAAGCCTGTCTGCCTTCTTCAAATGGTGGGCTGTACAACAAAGAGAGACAGAGAAGCAGAGAAAATAAGAGATGCAGCAACAGGAGCAGCAGAGGAGAGAAGAGATGCAGTGACTGGAGCAGCGATGGCTGGATGCCTTGCACGTCATCAAAGCTGGAGGTTCTGGCGCAGGTCCAGCAGAGCAAAAAAACACCAATAACTTAAAAGACCTTAAACTTACAAAGAAATACAAAATCTCGCATACCCCCATAATGCAAAGCACCATAGGCTACGTATGCAAATTGTCACAGTATATTATGCTGGTTCAACTTTAAGCAGAAATGCATGGTACCAAAAGGTCTCTCGCACAGTCTGCAAAGGTTGCTAACAGAAGACATGTGTTTCATCCTACCAGGACTCATCAGTGTGCCTCGTCTGTTTGACACCCCAGTGGAATGAACTTACAAAGTTGTGTCCCTTGGATGATATCGAAGCATACCTGCCAACTTTTGAAAAGGTTGTCGTAGCCTGCTAGTGACCAGAGCAGCGATGGACAATCAGACTAGTACCTTACCTGACAGGAAAAGCCCAGCTTGCCTACAGCAATATGGACACCGCACAGAAAACTAAGACCTGGTGAAACCAGAAATCCTGAAAAGGTATGACATCTCAGGAGAGACCTACAGGCAGAAATTTCGGTCCCTAAAGTACAACTCAGTTGACAGTCCTCGAGAAGCCTTCACCAGACTCTGAGAACTCCTTATGAAATGGCTCCAACCAGAGGAAGAAATAGTCCCACAGATCATTGATGCTCTTGCAGTGGAGCAGTTCATCAACATCCTAACCACAGACGTACAGCTTTGGGTAAAATAACACTGACCAGAAAGTGGAGAAAATTCTGTTTCTTTGGCTGAAGATTACCAAATGGCCAGAGAGATGTCACAGCAGTGGGGTAACAGCCAAGCACTGGTAAGACGGTCTTTTTCCCATTTAAACTCCAAGTCTGATAAGAATTCTTTTTTTTTTTTTTCTTCTCTCCGTTCCAGCCTGCCACCCCCGACCCATCAGGGGAGACACCTGACATCCCACTACCTTCCACCCTACCCAATGGAGCCCCAGATCCACACGGGGCCGTGGACGAGGTGGGGGCTGAATGCCCCGAAACTTGCATGTCGTCGGTCCAGAGCTCGTTGAGCGGGTGGAGGCAAATCATGGGCACGTCCCAGTCTCCCCATCTTCGCGGCGGTGGCAGGCTCTTTTTCCTGTTTTCACCCTCCCCATACAGCGTGTAACTCCCCTGACGTCAAGGCGCAAGCCGCCGACGTCCATGCTGTATTGCAGCCTGCCATCCCATGTAGGGCTTGCAGTACTCCCAAGCATCCGCTTGGAGTCAGGCAAGTGTGCAGGCAGCGGCCTGTACCCTCCCCAGAGAAGGCGAGCTGTCGTAGTACGCTCCAGCCTGTCTCCCCCCTGCTGACCCACCAGTTACACGAGTCCGTTCCTGAACTCAGGTCACCGGCATGGAGCGAGGTGTGGCGTCCAGCGCCTCAACCCTCAGTGCCACTAGGCCATCTAAGTCTGATAAGAATTCTGGTTGGGGTAACACATCTGCATCCAAAGACTTTATTTGCTATAACTGTAATAAGCCAGATCATACTGCAAGAAGTTGCCATAGCAAGAAGAGTGACACTGGAGCAGATTTGTTCTTAGCAAATTGGGGCAAGCACTTAACAGATGTGAAGGTGGGAGATAAGACTGTGAAGGGACATACAGATTTGAGAAGCAGACAGACCCTAGTGCATATTGAAGTACTGGGAAAACAGTGTCCAAAAGGACCAGATACTGGTGTCATCTGCATCCATGGGGGCACTCAATAGTACCCCACCAGCCAAGTGACTGACTATTAATGGGGTGTCACAGCAAATGAAAGTGGGGGTAGTACCTAAGTTACCTGTACCTATGATTATTGGAAATGACTTTCCAGGATTTACTGAGTTAATGAGAGAGGGAGTAAATCCTGATCTTTCAGCAGCTGTGGTGACAAGAGCTCAGGGAAAGAAAATCTCAGGGGGTGATGGACTCTTCCTTTCGCTAATTTTGATTCGGACTTGCTTGAGCACAGCTCCAAGGTCCAGAAGTCCAGGAAAGAAAGACTACGCTTGAAGAAACAGTGGCAACAAAAGACTGACTGACATAAGGGGTTAACATATGAAAATGCTGAAACTAAATTGATCACTGATTGATTGTGATTTTCTTTCAGAACAAGCTAACAGTGTTTCTCCCCAGGGTTATTTTAAGCAGATGGGGTGAAACCAAAACAGGGTGAACCTATATTTAAAAAATGTAATGGGCTACTGTACAGAGTTTGGGTTAAACCTCAGATACAGGAACAGATGGAACAATTGGTTATACCACAAAAGTATAGATCTGAGGTTTTACAGATAGCACGATAGTCCTGTGGCTGATCACTCAGGAAGGGATAGCACCCTTGCCAGATTGCTGTACATATTTTACTGGCCTGGAATTCATGAAGATGTTGCTACCTATTGCAGTTCTTGCGCTGAGTGTCAGAAAGTAGCCCCAGTGACTAAGGCCCTGTACACATTAGAGCTGAAGATTTGCACCGGTTTAAAAAACATTTTAAAAGCGTTTTTAAACTCACCACAGCAGCCCGTCCAGATCAGTCTTCAACTGAATTTTAACTAGGTTATACCACAGCCGACTCCCGTCCTCATCTGCCTCCAGTAACGTTTTTAAAAATGGGTTCTCCACAGCCGTTAACACGCTTCCTGGAGGAGCATTATGCAGAGGGCCGTCCAAACTACAGGGTAACACACTTTCCCTCATCAAACCGTTTTTAAAAACGGAATTGAGACTAGCTCCCAGCAGGGTTTAAGCACAGTTTCCAAACACTCTTTGAAACCGTGCTTAAATGCGGACGGGCACCGTGTTTGCGTTAGTTAAAATGTTTTAAGCACCTTTAAAACATTTAAACTAGCCTGATGACCAGGTGTTGCAGTAAGTAATATTTAGGGTGTCAAGACCCCCGGGGAATCAATAAAATCAGCATAATAAACAACTGCTAATGCTGCTATTATAAGGGTAGTGGTGGGAGCGACGTCACTAAATGGGTGTAATACCCATGAACACTTGCACCCGCTCAGTCGGGTACGCTCCGCACTTCCGCGTTTGGATGAAAAGTTCAGCGCTTTATTAAAATTAAACGTGGATGTAAACAATTATGCTGATTGCAGCCCCGGACTTCCACAGCAGTATTGTAAGGTATGTGAGCATGGAAGAGGGATGCAATGCTATTTTGCAGGTCACCTTTAACCAAATGAAGGATACAAATTCCAGAACCACACGGTGGTATCTGGCACTACAGCCATTTAAATTTAAAGTGATGCACGAATCTGGGAAAGAGAATATCAATGCTGATTTTCTGTCAAGATATGGATCAGGAATTGAGAATTCTGAAGGTAGAAAAAAAATGTGCGAGTTTAAATGTCACTGTTTACTGTACTGGTTGTTATGGAGAAAAGGGTTACTGCATATGCTGAGAATGGTAAAGATTACAAGCTAATATTAATGGAGAATTAAAAGTTTTGGAAACCTGTTTTTTTAAAACGGGTTCCCTCTTAAAAGGGGGGTATGTGACTGG
Organism: Neoceratodus forsteri; assembly: GCA_016271365.2. Lineage (NCBI taxonomy): Eukaryota > Metazoa > Chordata > Ceratodontiformes > Ceratodontidae > Neoceratodus > Neoceratodus forsteri. The sequence goes on along the minus strand of CM028129.1, from coordinate 1,721,258,043 downwards.
GTTAATTAAGGCCCTGTCCCATTTGTTATGTAGAAAGAGTTAAACACAAGGATCTGTTTTATCCTCTTCTGTTCTGTCTCTTGTCTGTCTGACTGCGCAGTCAAATTTTCTTGTGAGACCTACGAACTGGTCACTCTGACGGTCTCACTATCCCCCTCCCACTATCTCTCTGCCTTCACTTGCTGTTTCTATCTTTTCTTCTCCCTTGCGTATCTGCAGTTATAAAATATGTGTGAATCTTTATCTGAAACTGAGATCCCTTGGTTTGAAAATGTATATAATTATATTGTTGAAATGATTGCAAAAAGCTGTTTGGAACCTGTTAACCTGAGATGCTGGTTTGCAAACTCTTTGCAGAGCTGTGAACAGGAGGTCTGTTCTGGGACACCATCTACTGTTTTGGTGCATATGCAAGAAGGAAACTGACAAGAACATTTTCAGAAAAACAGATGTTGTTCTTAACGAGTTCCTTGGCAAAGACTTGTTATAAAAACAGCAGCAATATTTTTGCTGGAGAGACTGAGATTTGAAATTGAGAAGAAACAGAAGAAGGACTTTGTTTTCTGTATTTGTACTGCCTTTGTAAATAGTTATACTGAAAAATTGTATTTTTTATTTTACTGTTATTGGAAAAATTAAAACGCTACTTGTGAATTTTATACCTGCTCCTGGTTGTCATTGAGGCACAGGTCAGAAAGCATAGAGAAAACCCAGGAGCAGTTGTAAAATTCTACAAAACTGTTTATTTGTAGTTGCAGTAACATAAAAAAAATAAACCTGTTCAGAATAACTATGTGCAGAAGCATAAATAATATATTTCTTGTAAAATCTCTTGTAATCTCCTCTATTGCAGCTCAGCTCAGCTCTTTGTAACTCTTTTCAGCCCCACATCCTTTGCAAGCATCCTGTTCTTTGTAAATTTCAGGAGCTGCCAGAACATTGAGAGCTTCCCGGGGTCCCTCCAGCCTTTGCTGGGAGACAGTGAGAGGCAAAGAATTGTGAGATTGTTCAGGGTGATCAAATCCGAAGTCTCACAGGAAAATTGGGTTACGCAGCCAGACAGAAGAGACAGAAAAGGACATATCCTTGCATTTAAACCCTTTCTCCATAACAAATGGAACAGGGTCTTATTCTACCCTGTCACACTGGTCTACCCATGCTTCCTGACAGTTCTTTCTTTATGGCCCTTATCCCCTCCTCAGTGTCTGCTTCTTCACATATCTTGTTGTCATCTGCAAAGAGACATATCGTTCCCTGAACCAATCCACTATATCACAAATAAATATGCTAGAAAGAACCAGTCTTTGAACTGATCCTTGGGTCGCCTCACTCATGACTTCCTTTTCCCTTATAGATTCACCATTTAGGACCACCCTCTGGGTCCTCCCACTCAGCCAGTTTTTCACCCACTTATTAATCTTGTCGCCAACCCCCAGGTTGTTCAACTTCTTTATCAATCTCCCAAGTGAGATGGGGGTCAAAGGTTTTTCCGAGGTCTAGGAAGAAGACGTCAACAGCCTGACCCCTATCCATGACCTTTGCCACACAATTGAAGAATTCATTCAGGTTCATTTAGCACAACCTATTTATTGAACAATGAACTGTGCAGGACGAGTCCTGGCATTCTGCACTAACGGTCCATTACTACTGTAATAATGACTGCTAATGAACCAATCAGACTGTGAGGTGTAGAATTCAGCACAACACCTGCCCAGTTGTGGGTTATTTCTTACTAGTGACATCCCCTACTCCCAAAGTCGAGAGTCTGTGTCAGTGAAGAGCTGGACAGATGGAGGGGCATTGTTTTCAGCATTGGTTGGATGCTTTAACAAGTTTTGGTGTTTTTGTGATATGATAGTGTAGTTTTAGTGACATTCTTTTTTAATCACCTGTTTATGTTCCTGGCCTCCAGCCAGTCCTGTCATCCACAATCTCTAGGGCTTACTTTTCCACAAAGTTCCCCATGCATTTCCCCCGATTCTGGTTCCTGGCGGGGAGGCCATGCCACGCCAAAGTACAGTCCAGACATAGAGGTGCTGTAGTCAGTAGTGGAGGACTTACATGAGACCAGGGCATTATTCTGCTGTGGTTTGGGGTTCTCCTCCTTTTGTTTTCATCCACAGAGGCATCCTGTATGCAGTGGTGCACAACATATGCGCACAGAGGCACACCTGTGCATATCAGCACCAAGTGTAGGCCTTTCCAAGCTTGCAAATGCTGACTGCACTGCACAGAATCCCACTGCCCAGGGGAGGAGAAATGTCCTCGGGAAGCTCAATCTCCCCTGTCCTGGTATGCCCCTGAACAACGCGAGTCTGTTTCCAAACCCGGGATGCTACTGTAGCGGGCAGTAGCACTACCGCTGCAGCTTCCTCCAGGGACATTTTAAGGTTTTATGGACCATCATGAGATTTTAAGTAGGTTGTCATGGATAATGGGTCAGTTTTTAGCCAGTCAGATTATGTTGCTAGATCAGAAGCAGAGCGCCATTTTAGATTCTCATGTTGTCCTGTTGTTTCTGTCCTGTTCGTTATTCAGCATCACACTTTCCATTGGGAAGGAATTGATGGCTCCCAGGTCCTGGCACACTTCCCACCTGGAGACTCCTATGGAATGATGGGCAATGTCAAGGAGGTAAGCAAACATTCACAGTTACAGTCCTATATCGCTCTTTCCACTCCAGCTGCAGTTTTCTAGACTCCCAGGTTGGGGGCTGTACTCTCTGTTTTGCAGTAATACATTTGGAAATTATAATAGGTTAAAATCCTTCAGTCACTGTCCATACTTCCCAGCTATCCTGCATAAAGTAGGCTGGCAGTATAGCCTAGAGGTTAGAGTAATGAATTGTGAATGAGCTTGGCACAGTCAGCAGACCTGGGTTTGATTCCCCAGATCTCCACTTGTATACTGTGTAACCCTGAACAAGTCACTTAAGCTCCCCAGACCTCTCAGGTTGCCCCTGAAAACAGGCCTAGTGGGCCTTACCCAGTTAACAGAAGAATAAAAAAAAAAAAAAGTTAAGACAGATATTCCTTCATTTATGCTAGTCTGATCCCCACTGTGTAACATGGTGACTGTGCTGTCCTATATTGACACTGAAATTTTTATTTTCAAATTGTTTTTTTTTCTAGCAGCACCTTTCATTCCCCTCTTGGGATCTCCTTTAGCCCGTCCAAAAGGCCTCTCTGGAGGGATTGCCATGCCACTTTCCCCAGGTCACCGCCTCCGTCTCCTTAAGCTCCTGATTGTGTCGTTATTTAAGTAGTGCCTCCGATCTGCAATATGAAGGGCCTCCTCCAAGGTCAGCTGTGTAGCTCCTCGCCGTGGCCCTTGGAGAGGAGACCAGAGTAAGAGTGGAGTGGCTTCTCTTCCGCTGTAAATGCTGTAGTGCTGTTGCAGAATGGTTTGCATTCCCACAGTATTTGTCACTTTGAAGAGCAGAACTGCCCGGCCTTGAGTTGCTGTCTTCCTGTTACCTCCCAGCAGTGCTCTTGTACAGATACCATGTACAGCTGTACATGAAACAGAATGTACGGTAAATGTCCCTGTAGATCAGTGTGAGTTAACCAAGCAGTGCAGAAATGCATGTTAAAGAGCATGTCTCCAGCTCTTTTAAATGGAGTTTAAAAACCAAACAGAAAACTCCCTCTCCTGTATGGGAGTTCCTCTCAGGCTGTTTTAGATTTTTTAATAACTACCCTCTTGGAGAGGGAAGGGATCATAATTTGTCCCTGAGAGGCTGGCCACGCAGTCCCTTCCACGTCGCTTTAAGCTGGGTCCGCCACCATACTCAGACATTTGGTAACATCTGTAGATGGGTGGGGGAACATGCACACCATACAGGTGTATTGAGTGTCTTTTTTTAATGTAGTTTTGTCCATTTTCAGTTGAGTATTGGTAAAAATCAATGCCAGTGATCAAATAACAACAGACTTGCTAGTTGAACACTGGCTTTGATTTATATCAAAAGTCCATTAAAGATATATTAAACTACATTAAGAAAAGATCCTCCATAGACTTACAGCACCCCCCCCGCTGTGCATATACAGTCACCAAACATCTAAGCATGGGGATAGAGCATACCAGCACCTTGGAGGAAATTAAGAACTTTTTGCTTCCTAAGGGGCAGTTATTAAAAAATCTAAAACTGCCTTTGAGGAACTCCCATTCAGGTAATTAAGCTTCCTGTTTTTAAGCACCACAAAAGATTCTCTCTGAAGGTCAACGCTGCACTTCACCTGGACTTTGGTGAACTTAATGTTTGAGCTATTACAATTCACTGGAGAATACATTATTTTAATTTTCAATTCTGTTTTTAAAGATCATAATATAGCTTGGCAACCTAAGAGTTTATAAAAAGCTCTGGACTGGCCTCGACTGATCTCATAGTTCCTTTATGACATCATTTTGACATCAGTCATTTGTCCAGGTGAGCACTAACAGAAATTATGAGACCAGCTGGAGACTGTCAGTGACTTTTTGAAAGATACAGTGAAATAAGTATTGCTTAAAGTGTTACACTGGGCGGCATATACAGCATAGCTCATTGATTGCATGTCTCCTCATGTTGCTGTGGCTGTGATGCTACTTTGCTATGATTCCTATGATGCTCAGTTAAAAAAAAAAAAGAAACAAATAAGAATTTGAGGCAGTATAGCGCAATGGTTTAAGGCTCTGAGCTGCAAATCTGGTGACATTCAGCAGACCAGACCTGGGTTTGAATCCCACAGCTTCCACTTGCATACTGTGTGACCCTGAGCAAGTCACTTAACTTCCCTGTGCTCCCAGGTCGCACCTGTAAAAAAGCTTTCAGCTTAGTATGCTGCTCCTAGTTAAACAACTAAAAAAAGAAAAAAGAATTGTATTATAGTATGTTCCTGGAGTGTGTGGTGGTTACTCCTTGTTGTGAATGGAAGCTGTTGTACCACAGTTCAAAGTTCATAGAATGCTGCTGTACCTTGCTTTGGTACAATAGCTTTTTAATTTAAAAACTCCTGCCTTTTGTTCACACACACTCACACACTCCCCTAACACAAAATCTTATGTTGTGTCATAATTTAAAGAGAAAACAGAAACTCACCCAGGTGGGGTTTTAGCACCTGATGGTGGGTGTCTGTTTTTATTTAATTATCTTTTTATTGAAACATTTTTCACCGTTTACAAGTGTCTGCAGTTTCAGATATACTATATGTGTCATAGTAACATTGTAAATGTGTCTGTGACTATGTACATGTACAGTACAGTCAAAGAATAGAGAATAAGTGTTCAAGACTGAATAAGAGAGAAATCAATTCTGTTCAAGACAATCTTTGTCTATGTTGTTGTTCACTGATTTGTTGTAATAATGAGCTGTTACTAGCCCTTTATAAATATGCAGTTGTCCCAGAATGTGAAGGTTGTCAGGTCGATATCCGGACTAAATTTGGAGTACTGGGTCAGATTCTAGAAGGGTTATGCCTGGCGTAACAGCAGTTGTGCCAAGTAGAATGGCGCATGTAGCAACTTACGCCAGCAGTTGTGACATGTGCAGACCACTTGCGCCGAACAGCAGTTACGCCGAATAAACCCCCTTCGACATGGTGCTAGGGGGTTTACGGCAGCAGATGTGCCCCATTCTAGAAGGGCAGCCACAAAGTCCCCACATCGGGATTCTACGAGAACCCCCGGAGGAGATCTGGCATCATAAGTTACACCAGCATTTAGCTGGTGTAACCTGCGGCAGCCCCCCCCCCCAGGGGTCCTGTAGACCCACCTGCAGACATGCCAGCAGGCTGCCATCCCACCACCCATGCCCTGAATTGCGAGTTACCGGCCACATATGTGGCAAAAAGCCTGCCCTGGTGATCTAGTGGCCCCCAGAACTGTAAAATAATATATAAGATCCCTTGTATCCCTGGTAGTCTAGTGGCCCCCCCAAATTATATAATAATTACTATGATCCCCGAATCCCTGGTAGTCTAGTGTCCCCCCGAACTGTATAATAATTAATGTGATCCCCGTATCCCTGGTAGTCTATTGCCTCCCCGAACTGTATAATAATTAATACGATCCCCTACACTGTGTTACATCAGGGCTTGATTACTGTAATGCCCTATACTTCGGGGTCACTGGAGGGACCCTCCACTAGCTGCAGCTGGTGCAGAATGCAGGAGCTTGGTTGCTGACAGGCCTGGTTAGGTCCAGTCATGTGACCCTAGTCCTACGGGCTCTGCACTGGCTGCCTGTCAGGTGGAGGATCATCTTCAAGGTGGGCTTGCTCACCTATAAGCCCCTATACAGGTTGGGCCCTGGCTGTCTGGTTGATCTCCTTACACGTGCCACCTCATTCCATTCACTCCTCTCCTCAACTAGGGGCCTCCTTGCTGTTCCTAGGGTCAGATTAAAAACGTCAGGTGACCATGTTTTTAGTGTCGCTGGGCTGGCCCTGTGGAATGCCTTTCCAGCTGCTGTCGGGGAGGCCCCGACAGTCAAGTCTTTTAAAATAGGTCTGAAGGCTCATTTGTTCTGTTTGGCTTTCCCTGATGAAGGTGATTAACCAGCATTAGTTATATTAGGCATTTTAATCATCCTGAGATTTATTTATTGTTTTAAATATTTATTGATTTGCATATGTTATTTATAGTTGTGCATGTGTTGTATTACTTGGTATGACCTTACCTGTTTTTATGTAAGGTGCCCAGAGCCGCAGGGATTGGGTGCTGTATAAATAAAATTGCCTTGCCTAGTAATAGTATTTTCTTTCTGGGCCTCACGTAGCCAATACAAAGATCCTGGACACCCTGGCCCCATCTTCACAATATTTCTGGCAAACATACATGAGAGCCTGCTCTGTTTTCCAGTCTAGAATCTGCTGAATATCGTGCTGTTTTTTTAATTTGTGGGAGTAGGGAAGTGTCTCCTTGTTTGTGTGCAGACTGAAGGAATTGATTGGTGTCAGAGTTCCTGAAGGTGGCATTCTCTTTCCCTCCATTTTCTTGCCATAAAACTAATTATTTACCCCCCTAAAACTGTTCTAATCGTGTCCACAAGACCACTTTTGTCACTTCAGGACTGGTGTTTTCTCAAGAAATACATGTTATGGAGTCTTTTAGAAATTGTAAGGGCAGCTCCGTGGCGCTGAGCGAAGGGGTTCGCTCGGCACGCTGGCGACCCAGGTTCGAGACCCGAGCCCGGGTGCCAGGAGCGGAGACTGGCAGGGAGGGAGTACACAAGCGTCCATTGGATGCTTCCCTCCCCGGGGGGAGGGGGGCCTGCCTTGGCACCTTTGGGCGGGATTGGAGGTATGCATGTGGGGACGTGGGCCTCGACACGCCACCCGGAAAGCCCCCCGCACAAGGACGCTGCCTGCTATAGGCCAAGAACATAGCGGGGGAGGGGTAGAAAATGGAACAAGAGCTCCTCTGCCGATTGGATGACGGCCACCTGGACCCCTCACCCCGGAGCCCCCAATCAGCCAGGACCAGCCCAGCTGCACTGAAGGCCAATAAGGTAGGCCATAAGGCCCTTTCTCTCTGAAGGGAGAGGACGCGCCCAATGACAGGATACATCGGGTTACCTTGGGGGGTGGCTATCTGGGCTGGCAGAGGATGAAAAGAGGTAGCTGGGTAGGATTAAGCCTTGGCAGTCCGAAAGGAGAGACCGACCGAGGTAGCGGAGGGAGGTGCATAAATAAATAATACCAAAAAAAAAAAAGAAATTGTAAAAAGTCTTGATAACTGTAAAAAATCTTGATCTTGCAAAAAAGTGTCATTAAACTGCCATTGCCTAAAGATAGCGGCTTCATCCATTTGTAGAGTTAGTATCATTGGTGCATGGTTGGAAAGTAAAATAGGATCAGTTTGCCCTGCGTGAACCCAGGTCAGATGTGCAGCTGACATCATAAAAGGGTCGATCTTACTTCGGGAGGAAGCTCTTGCAGAAGGTAACACAAGTAGGACTGACGTTACCTGGCGTCAGTTCCCGGCAGTTTTTTTTCCCAGCAGTACCGACGTGGGAATGCCCCCGCTCGGTTGGGTGCCTTCGACCTTGTCTTTTCCCTGTTTT